>OY796891.1:9429756-9928869 GCA_963680785.1 Diplosoma virens
GGACGTAAGGGTACGTCCTTTTTGTGTATTTTCGGAAGACCATACATGAATCAGATTTTCGAAAGACCATCATGTATGGTCTTCCGAAAATACACAAAAAGGACGTACCCTTACGTCCGATTTTGGGTATGACCGGATCGGCCCAACATCAGTTAGCTAAATAGCTTACTTCTCTTCTTCAACCTGTTCTCCAAAACCTTTCCTCTAATTGTGTGTCTGATTCTTTCACTTTTGTAAAAGAAGTCAGAAAATTTACCTTTTCTCCTTCCTCTGTCTTTCTTTGTTCTTTTGATATTTCCAGTCTCTTCACTAATGTTCCGCTTGCTGAAACCATAGAAATCTGCGCTGATGCCCTTTACAATGACGACTCAATGGCGCCATCCTTTCCACGCAACATCTTTGTCGAATTAATGCAGCTAGCCACCTCCTCTGTGGAATTTAGCTTCAATAACAACATGCATCGACAAATCGACGGCGTCGCTATGGGCTCACCGCTTGGTCCAGCTTTAGCAAACATTTTTGTTGGCTACCAAGAAGCAAAACTTTTCAACATCGCCAAAAGACCGTTGGTGTACTTCCGGTACGTTGATGATACTTTCACCGTATTCAACAATGAAGAAGACTGCAACAATTTCTTCATCCAGCTCAACTCTCTTCATCCCTCACTTCGCTTCACCTATGAAAAGGAATCTAATCACTCTCTCCCTTTCCTTGACGTGATGGTAGAAAGGCATGATTCAGAATTTCTAACTTCAGTATACAGGAAACCCACCTTCACTGGACAATATCTACGTTGGAACTCTTTTAGTCCCCAGAATCGGAAAATCAATCTAATTGGTACTCTCGTTCACAGAGCTTTTATGATTTGTTCTAAAAGCAAACTGGACCAAGAGCTTGGCAAAATTCGTTCAATTCTTTTGGAAAATGGCTACCCGGAACATGTAATCAATTCGGCTTTCAAGCGAAAACTTCAACAACTAAATTCTAACCTGGTCCACACAGTAAAAAAGTGCCCTGTCTACCTACACATCCCATGGATTGGAAACGTCTCGATGAAGTTCGAAAAGCAGATTACGTCTGCTGTGAAACGCTGCTTTTTCTCCGTCGAACCACGTGTTATTTTCAACACCCGACAGCTCCTTCCAGCGATTAAGAAAGACGTGTTACCTTCCCATCATCACAGCAATGTTATTTACCAGTTTTTGTGCCACTGCGATAGTCGGTACGTTGGTCGCACGTCTCAACGGCTAGAAGAGCGAATTAAACAACACGTTCCTAGATCCATCACCAATTCTCGTACCTTGGCCAACCGCCAAAGTCTTTCCCGCTCTTGCAAGAACAACACACGCCCACAACAATTTCACGAATCCGCCATTGGTCAACATCTTCTTGACAACGCTCAATGTGCCCTTCATTACAGCAACGAAAAATTTTCTATTCTTGCTCGAGGTTGCTCTTCCTTTCACCTTTCTGCTCTTGAAGCGACTTTCATTAAATCTCTCAATCCCTTTCTGTGTAAGCAAAAAGAATTCGTCTACTCTTTGAAAATTTCTTAATCTTTTCTCTTATTGGTTGACTTCTTTCAGCCAATGAGAACTCTACTTTCTTCCTTTATAACTTAATTCGGTTTCAATTCTGCTTCATTCTGACGATTTCCCCTGAAGAGTGTCAGATGAAACGCTTTGGGAAGAAAAATCTTTTACTTCACGCAATCTTCAAATTCTGTACCACCAAATGTTTATTAAAAAATGCAAAGGAGAATTTCGAAATAGGTTTTCCTGAGGAAATTATTTTTAATGTTTCTTTAGAATTCGACAATACTTATCAGAAATTTAATTTGTGTTGCAACAATAAGCGTCACAATACGGTTTGGGCGGCTGCAGTCCCGACCCATAAACATTTTATTTTAACAACAAAACCGTTTTTACTTGAATTCTTTTCACAACAAAACATCAAATAGATTAAAGATTTTTTCAGTCTTTAGTTTATTTAATTTTTAAGGCAAACATGGCGCCAGCTCAACCAACCTATTCCTGTACAAAACAAAGTGTTATACCAATAATTACAACTACATACTGTTGGCCCAGATTCTAAAAAATAAATTTTTGAAACTAATTCTTTGATGAAACAATGGTATATAAGTATTGGTGCTCGACAAGTCCGGAAAGATAGCCAATAACAAACTTTTATTCCTATGCAGTGACAAGGCTAAGAAGTCAATGGAAAATTGGAAAGTATCACAAAAAAAAAGGAATATTGCGTTGTTCTACGACAAGACTAAAAAGTCAAAGACATGTATCACAAAAATATATTTATTTATCAACCCTCCATCTATTGCGAAAAATTACCTGCATCGTGAACGAGTGGAGCCCATTGGACCCTACACTATTTTATTAGTTGAATTCAATGAAAAAAGTTTTTGTTGAAGATAATGAATCAAAATGAACGAAAATTAAGCAATGAAAAAAACGATTATATGAAAAATACAAACGATCAACTAAAAAATCAATTAAATAAAAACGAACAAAAAAACCTAATTAACACTAAAAGTTTATCAAAAATTTTACCAACACTTTTCACGAACTTTTTTAGAATGTTGAACACAAACAGAGTTTTTGCAAAGGCAGCAAGCGGTGTGGATTTTTTGTCTTTGCTTCTTTTACAGATATGGCATCTGACTTTTTTTGGCCTTGGTAAATTATCTGCGGTAAGTTTCCAATTTTGGCTATTTGCTCGGACTGCAGAAGAAGTAGGATGCGACAATCCCGCCTGAACCTTTATTCTTGCAAGTTCTTTTCCCAGTTGAATCAGAAATGCACGGCATTTTCTTATCTTGGCGCTGCTGTTTTCACCGTTTAAAGCTAGCCAAACAATAAATGCGTAGATAGCGTCCATGTCAATCATGTTGTAGAACAAAGTTACGGGTAATCTTCTTGACATGCGCTTGCAAGAGTAAGTCCTAACCATTTTTTCAAATGTGTCGACGCCGCTTTTAGTGGAATTGTAAAATGGAACAACGGGTCGTTTTCTTGTTTGCCGAATCTTTATCCGCCTCTGGTTGGGAATGCATAGTGGATAACATTTTCACAATACAATTCTTTTCAGGTCAATATGATGCAATCATTGCATCTTTTTGAAACCCAAACAAAGTTGATTTGGCTGTCCTGTTCTTTGCAGCAGTAAATTTTGCTGGAAGTCTAGGTTTATTTTTTCTAATTTTTCCAACGATTGTAAGTTTCTTCTCTAGAAGCTTACGAGAAAGAGAAAGACTGTAAAAAAGTTGTCACCCTTGATATTTCTTCCGGATTTTTCAATTTTGTGTTACCAGGTTAAGGACAACTCTACAACCTTGATTTACTTCTCTTGTCAATTTTCATTTTTTCCTAGATAAACTTGCATCTTCCATGTATAAAACGTTTCACGTCAAAACACGGTCATTTGTCAGAAAAACCAGTGGAATACTTTATTCAGCTTTCAAAATCTCTAAAAAAGCAGTCTACAACATTCAAAAAGAGAATGAAGACATCACAAAAAGCTCAAGAAGCCAGTTACTTGGTTGCGAAATTAATTGCCAAAAATAAGGAGCCACATACTACTGCCGAAACAACAGTACTGCAGTCTTGCCGTGCTATTGTTCGAACAATGTTTTGTCCTGAATTGGAAGAAGAAGTCACAAAAATTCCTTTGGCGGATAACACGATTGGAAGGCATATTCAACACATGTCTGAAGATATCAAACAACAAATGAAGATTATTTTTAAAGATGAAAATGTGATGTTTGCACTGCAGTTAGACGAATCGAAGGGACATAAGTGGATTATCACAATTATTGGTTTTTACGTTTCATTCATAACGAGAAAATTATTGAACAATTTTGTGTTGTCAAGAAATGTTAATGAGAACAACTGGTGAAGACATATTTAAAATTGTAGATGGGTTTATGAAAAAAAATAATCTGCTATGGACCAGTTATTTAGGAATATGTACAGATGGCGCACCCTCAATGGTTGGTTCAAAAAAAGGTTTTACCGCTCTGGCAAAGAAAGAAAATAAAAAGATTATATTTACACGTTGGTTTTTACATCGCGAAAATCTAGTTGCGAAAACCATTGGAAATGAATTGAAAGAAGTTATGGATCAAGTGGTTCAAATGGTCAATTACATTTAAACGTAGGCCTCTTCAATCACGCTTACTTGCAAAAATTTGTGAAGAAATGGGAGGAAATTTTAAAAATGTTTTACTATAAACAGAGGTTTGTTGGCTCTCAAGAGAAAGAGTACTTTGTCGCGTATACGAATTGAGAGAAATGATGCTTCAACTTTTTAAGGAAAATATGCACAATGAATTCTGTGATCTAATTCAAAACAAAATTTGGTGCACAAAATTGGCATATCTTGCAGATATTTTTGAGCATTTAAATAAACTAAATATCAATATGCAAGAAAAAAGAGAAAATGTTCTTACGTCAGTAGATAAGATTTGTGCTATAAGAGACAAGATAACAATTTGGATAAGAAAAGTGAAGAAAAGTAATTTTGAAAGTTTTCCCAAAACTGCAGAATGCGAATTAAAAAATGATATCAGTTTGCTAATTATTGACTATCTGATATTGCTTCAGAATAAAATTAATAATTACTTTCCCAATCTCGAAATTCAAGATTATGATTGGATCAGAAATCCATTTATTTCAACCGACACAAAAAACCTTTCTCTTGTTGAAGAAGAAAAATTAGCTGAAATTAAAAATGATCGAAGCCTGTTTATGATGTATAAAGAGAGTAATTTGGATAGATTTTGGGTTTGCGTTACAAGAATTCATTTGAACATAAGCAATAAAGCCTTAAAAATTCTTCTACAATTTTCGACAACCTACATTTGCGAAGAGTCCTTTTCAACAATGACTAATATAAAGTCAATGAAACGTGGAAGCTTAAAAATGCTTGAAGACGAAATGCGATTGTATTTATCTTACATTCAACCAAATATTAAAACATTTTGTTCATCCCATCAAGCTCGTATCTCATTAAAGTTTTTAAGTTGAGATTTTTCTGCAAAATTATTTTACTTGTATCTGAACTAAAAAGTTATTTGTGTTTACTAAAATGTGTTTAAATTGTGTTTAAAATGTGTCGCGACTATATTTGAGTTTAAAAAGTGTGTCACCAACACAAAAAGTTTGGAAAGGCCTGGTCCACTAGCCACTAAGATACACGCTTTTGGACCAATCTCCACTGACATCGGAGATCGAATGGTTGTGTGTGGACGTTGATGGCTATAAAATAGTTAACGTCTACAAACCACCGCCAACCCGACTGCGATCCCTGGATCTCCCAGTGTTTCCTCACCCTGTCTTTACGCTGGCGATTTTAACTGTCGTCATGCTGACTGGGGTTACAATGATAACCGTCCGGACGGTGAGTACTTGGCTGGCTGGGCAATATTAATTGTCTTGCTCTCCTATATAATGTCAGGGATACTGCCAGTTTTTACTCCGGCCGCTGGGACACTGGCACCAATCCGGATCTAACTTTCGCTAGGGTAGATTCAAACAGTCGCTTACAGGATAGACGTGTCCTTAAAAAGTTTCTCAGGTTACAACATCGACCTTTGGTTATTACACCACCAAGGTTTGCTATGTCAATGCTAAGGATGCCTATTAAGCGATGGAACTTCCGCAAGGCCAATTGGAGTCATTGCATTGCTTTGACGAATAAATTCGCAAAGACTTTGTTTCCTCCTGATTCACTTGATGTGGATGTGGCCTACCAGGATTTCTGTAACATCATTAAGAAAGCAGCCAAAACGATTATCCCACGCAGGTATCGAAATAATTATATTCCGTGTTGGGATGCAGAGTGTGAATCTCTCTATAAAACCTTAAGAGAGACGACTCAAGTTTGGCTGCTACAGCTCTGCCTGCCAAGCTTGACAGGAAGCGAAGGGATCGATGGTCAGAGGCAGTTCGGAGCATTGACTTCTCACACTCTAGTCGAAAAGCATGGAGTATTTTGAACAACCTTACTGGTAGGCCACGACACTCTCCTCGTCACAGTCCCGTTTCAGCTGATGCTAATGCACCTCAGCAAGTCAGAAATGGGAAATACGAGGCTGTTGATTGCAAGTCATTTCGACTTGTCTTTCAAGAAGTGTCTGAGCTTTGGAGGGCCACAACACCAAACCCAAATATCTCTGACACTTTTTCACAGAGAGAATTTGCTGCTGCCCTCCAACATTTAAAACAGGTAGGCTGGGTTCCGACGCGGGAAGTCAACCGTAGATCAAGTTGTTCTGCTAACCCAGAACATCGAGGATTCTTTTGAAGCTAAAAAGAAGGCCGGTGCCGTATTTATCGATCTGACAGCTGCTTATGACACTGTCTGGCACCGTGGCCTTACCTGCAAGCTGCTGAGATTTCTTCCGGATAAGCACATGGTTAGATGTCCGAAATCGAAGTTTCACCCTTACCACCGGTGACAGCAAACACAGCAGGTTACGCCGTCTTAAAAACGGCGTTCCTCAGGGATCGGTCTTGGCTCCCCTCCTATTTAACATCTATACGTACGATCTTCCTTCCATGATTTCCAGAAAGTTTGCTTGTGCTGATGATTTAGCATTGTTGCACTTTTCTGGAAATTGGAAGGACTTGGAGGGGACTTTAAGCCAAGACATATCTACACTGTCAGCGTATCTCCAGAATTGGAGGTTGAAGCTCAATCACATTAAGACAATGACGGCAGCCTTTTACTTCAATAACCGAGAGGCCAAACGTGAGCTAAAGGTCTACAACAATGGTAGACTTTTACCGTTCTGTCCAACCCGTACTTATCTAGGGGTAAAACTGGACAAATCGCTCACATTTCGTCACCATTTAGTAGCATTGCGCCAAAAACTATCCTAACGCGTCACACTGCTGAGGCGACTCATGGGCTCGGGATGGGGTGCTGGTGCTAAAACACTACGCATAGCCACCTTATCTCTAGTCTATTCAAAAGCTGAGTACTGCGCGCCAGTCTGGTGTCGCAGTGCTCACACTCGCCTCATCGACAGTGTCTTGAACGACGCCTCTAAATGCCGACAACTAAACAAATTTAAACTGAAAAAAAATCTAGCACGATTAAATATACATATACATACATGCATATTTTAAATAAAAAAAATTAAAAATTTTTTAAATTTAAATTTTTATTTTTAATTTGAATTTTTTACTTTTAAATTTTTGAATTTTTGAACTTGCAGTTTTCTCAACTCCTCCGCTCACGCTGTGATTGCTCACTGTTTTTGTGTTTTCACCTGCTCATTTGTATTTATATATATCAATTTATTGGTTTCTTGTACCTCCCTGATCTTCTTTATAGTCATTTCCTTGCTGTCCGTTTACGCCTCACTACTTTATTCTTTTGCAATGTTTTTTCTTTCCTACCACCTATTGCGCTCTTGCAGCGTCAGGTACGAAGGTGAAAATGCTTAGCTTGTTTTCCAAATTTTTGAATTTTTAATTTTAACGTTAATTCTATTTTGTTTAATAATTACTTTTGGCTCTTTACTATTTAGCGTACAAGCAGTTTTATGTGTTTTATCGTCTTAATTATGTACTTTTCGGCTGCGTTTAGAATCACCTCCTGATGAGCCGAAAAGGCAAAAAAGACGTTTGTGGTTTTAATAAAATTCTCTACTTGGCTGTTGTAATTTAATTTAATTTACTGCTCTGAGTTTTCACTGAGCTCTTTACTTACGGTCTTGCCACTTCTACTATATACGTATATACATATAACCGTGTTCTTGTTCCTTGCTCTAACCATGTGTTATTGAGCACTGTACCGGCAAGGTGAAACATTACTGGATTACTGGATTTACAACCACCGGTGAAACGCTACTGGACTACTAGATTAATAGTGTTTCATCTTACCTGTACACTGCTCAATAACACACATTTAAAACTTAAAGCAACTATATTTATATCTATTTAAATACTACACTTTAATAGTTAAAACCACAGCAGTTTGTTTTATCTTATTAAATTTTCAGGTGGTTATTAGAAAATTAAAAATATAATTATTTGTAATAAAAAATAATAATAAGTATAGAGTGAATATTACGTAGTTAAATTAAGCAAATAATACAACTCCTGTGACGCATACAAAAAAAATCACTTAAAAATATAGTGAATGCAAGTATAGAGGTTTGCATTCATTTAACGGTGAGGGAAGGCTAGTTAGGCGTATTGTAAAGGAAAAAAATTTACAAAGCAATGAAAAGACCACGAGAAATTCGTATAAGATGAAAAAATTAAGTGAGTGAGAAACAGTGCAAACGATAGTGAGAGATGTAAGCAGATTAAATGACGAAAAAGAAAGGTAATTTAATTAATTTGAATTTGTTTTTGTGGCGATGTTTTCAGATAAATTTTGATCGTTTGTAGAGTGTTGTTGGTTTGATAGTAGTTATCTTATTCAAACAGAATAATTCTAATATTGAAATAGGTGAAGCTGTGAACAATTATGAAAAGTTTTTTAATTTAAAATTGTTTTTAGACGGTTTAAAAAACGGATGAAAACTAACGGATAAAACAAAAAAAACGAATAAAAACAAATTTAAATTAAAAAATTGAAAATAATTTGATAGTGATGTCACAAATAGCTCAATATTTAAATTGTAATGCCTTCACAGAAATGCAGTCGATACGTAACAATCACAATCATGGTATACATATGTACCACTGTCCCTTAAAGGTAACAAATTCGTTCAACCTTAGCCAACTTGTAAATTTTTTTCATTGTAACTTAAACAATATTTTTAAATTGTATAATTTGATTTGCAGAAAACAGAATGTAATATATATTGTTCTTCTCTCAGCACAAATGGAACAGGTGGTGTTCTTAATAATTGCAAAGAAACTGCCAAAAACAATACACGTAAGCTTTAAGTTAACTAGGCTAACAAGTATTTGAAGCAAACTAGATTTTTAAATTATGTTTCCCGAAATAAAAACAAAGTTAATTATAAAATAAATAATATTTCGTAGCTCGTCTGGTTTGCAAATAAGCAGTTATGTCATAAAAAATTCTATGTTATATGCAATGTTGTGCGTTGTTAGAACTCAATCACCCATAACGACTTTCTGTTTGCGCTATCGCTTAAGTCGCTAATTCTTTCTTGGTTAGCAATATAAATGACAAGTTAGGGTTTCAGCAATTTTCCTGCGCACTCACATAAGTCATTAAAGTCAAATAAAAAATTTTTTCCAACTTATAAGCTGGAATTTTTTATAGAAATTATTTGACAGCTGTTGTTATTACCAAAAAAATATTTTAAAAGCTTGTTTCCTTGTTTGTTCATATTGTATTTACCGGATATACAAGGTGTGACAAAAAAGAAACCGGGCTGTATCAACCACGCTCTTGGTATGATGCCAACCGGTAAGCTACTTGCTCACCGTGAAAAACAACTTCTTAGCTCTATTGTGTTGCAATTTCTTTAACCTAAGTCATTCCATTTTTGTGTTTCAGGCTTTTATATAACTTAGTGTTGGTAGCCTTTGTCACAATTTTGTTGCTTTGTGTCGCGTTTGTTTGTACTTCGTGCTGTTGGTTGTTTCGAAACTGTTAGTAGCTCAAGAATGGAATAACAAATCAACTTGAAGTTTTTGGTAAAACTGATGAAGACCCCAACTGAGTGTTTTAAACTTCCTAAAGAGGTTTATGGTGAAGATGTGATGTCGAGGACGCAAATCTTTAAATGGCACAAACGTTTTGAGAAAGACCTTTCAAAATCGTCCGCACTGATTCTCTGTTTAGGCTCAGTTCATCTGATATCATTCGTACTGTCAACCTGCCATCACTTCTGATGGCAGGTTGACAGTACGTTTTCATCTGTCCTCGTTGTGGAAGGTCGTCCCGTCTTGGGATCATCCTCCACTTCCTCGCGGCCTTTCTCAAAACGTTTGTGTCATTCGAAGATTTGCGTCCTCGACATCACATCTTTACCATAAACCTCTTTAGGAAGTACACAAAAACGGAATAACTTAGGTTAAAGAGATTGCAACACAATAGAGCTAAGAAGTTGTGTTTCACGGTGAGCAAGTAGCTTGCCGATTGGCATTGTGCCAAGAGCGTGGTTGATACAGTCCGGTTTCTTTTTTGTCACACATCGTACATATGGCAATTACAGTCTCTTGTATTTTAGAACAGAATAAAATTGGTAGCATTATGCTTTGTACAAACCACTTTTAGCAGGATTTTTCTACTCATCCAAAAACAGCAAAAACAAAAAAATTCTTTATGTTTAGATAAGATAACAATGCCCAGACGCGCAAACATTAACCAACAATTTAGCAAAGTAACGCAAAAATTTATTTGGCAAAATACTACAAATATGGAATAATTTACAGTATAAAATTGACGACCATTTTCACTGCTGTAAAAGTTAAGGGCTACTAAAGACCAAGGACGGCGAACTATCGCTAGTCGGACTTTTGCAATCTGATCAATTTGGTTGCGGAAATTGGTAATGCCCAATCATTCAAAGTATATTTTTCATTTCAAAATTTAAGATTTTGTTTCGAATTAAGATTATATTAAAAGTTGAAATAGCTAGAAAAAATTTTTTAATGGAGACTGTCTTGCAAATGTGTTTGTAAACCACTGCTAACGATATTTTTCACACCACTTGCAAAACTTTTTTGCATTTTTCTCAGGACTCAGTTAGATTTTGGCTTCTATGAAATCAACTTTATTTAAAGCGATATTAAAATTCTGTACCACAGAAAATTCGTTCGGATTTGGAAATAATTAAGTAGTGATGAAATGGAGAAATTGGGGTTTCTGATTACATCAAGGTTTAATTTGACTTGAAAGAGTTTTTTTTTGCTTATCTTAAAGGTATTATAGACATCCTTAACACTTGAAATGAATCTGTTTTTTTTATTTGAGTCAGTTTTTTCTTATTTCTTAAGCTTAATAATCGATACACAAAATTTTTACATTTTTTTTCTTCTATAGGATTTTGTTGTCAAGCTTTATTTTCAATAATTCTTTTTTTATTCATTTAGTCAAATATTGCGGAAGTTGCTTGTCTTTCTGTCTCAACACGCGAAATTCCTTTGGACAACGTATGAATCAAGGTAAAAGTTTTGATTAGTGTAATGCTTACGATTTTTCCTTTAGCAGGGAATATTTTGTTTAAAAAGATTACGTTTATTTTCATTATTTAAGGGATATTTTTCATTCAATATTTTATTTAGTCAACAGTAATGCTTAACGTGTACATTAATGGAAAAAACTTTGCTTTGGTCATTAAACAACACAATTATCAAATCGTTAGACTTGTTTTTTAACCCATTAAAGGCCACTCATGTTTCTCAGTCAGGGTTTCTAAACTCGTGGGAACTTGTGAGTCCTTAGACTAACTTTGTGAAACTTTTTGGTTCTCGAGTCTAAATTGCTAACGAAATTCCAATGAAGACCAAAAAAAGAGCCAGCAATTGTATTTTTAGTAAGTTTTCGATTTAACAGTGAAGTAAAGACTTTGTTTTATGGTCAATCCTTAGAAAGATTTAACTTTATGGTCACGACGTCTAATTATGCCAAAAGTTTAGTAAAGACAATAAAAGTGTTTATTTCACTGTTGAAAGAAAAAAAACTTTGTTTAATTGTTCCGTTAAACCTATTCTTTTAGCTCTTTTCCAAGCTATTGACTCTTCAACGCGGTCTTCAGAAGCCCATTAAAGTTTGACAATTAATAACTCATAAACTACTTTAGCTGTTGTTTCGAAATTTGAACAGAGTAAAAATCATTTATTTAACTTTTGTTAGGGCAAAAAAGTTTTTAAAAGTTTATTGGAATAAGTATGTAAAATTAAACTTTAGCAAGGTCACTTCAATTTTTACGTTTAGACAATCCTTTAAAGGCATGGAATGCAATATTGTAACAGATTCGCTGTTGTAACAATCGTAAACTTAATTAAGATTTAGAAGTAAGGAGTAACGTCAACGCGCACCATAATTATAAACAATGAAGAAGCCATGGGAAGCTTGCTTTATTGCCTGATTGATCAAATCATTAAAAATATTTTAGATCAGTTTTAATTATTTTGTGTACAATTAAGGTGTCGCGCTCTTTCTACCTAGTACTTTTATTTTGCTAACCCGAATAACATTAAGATACTAGAGGAGAACCCTACGTGAATTTCGCAGAAAATCACTAGCCTGTTGAATGAAGCTTGTACGAGTATTGAACTGGCGGGCCCCAGCGAACTAGATAGACAGGCGGGTATTATATTATGAAATTATTATATTAGAGAAATGAAGACCTAACGATTGAATGAAAATAAAAACATGCGCCAAAATTATATATAAGATGCTACGATTTACAAATAGATTAAATACTTCACACATTGCCTAACAGAATTTACAGAGCCGCAAGAGAATATTATGAATTTTATAAATTTTCCCGCCAAAGCTTAATGCCAACTTGCAGTCCAGACAGATACAATTGACACACTAAATTATACACAAAATACGTTCGTCATAGCACTAATATCTAGAATCTAAATCTGCATCTGAATCTGAATGAATCTGAATCTCGCTGCTGCCCTATATATATATATATATATATATATATATAAATCTTTTTAGCGAACACGTGCGAAGGAACACTCTGTACTCATTCTTTCTCAACAATGGGAACAGAGTCACTTCACGAGCGTTAATCTATAATCAAAACAGCGGACCAGGGCAACAGCGACAATGGAAGGACACTGGCAGTTAGTCACAGATACAAATTACATAACCGGGTCAACGTTAATGCGATAAAACAACAACAATCGCTCGGTTCTCGCTTTCTAAACCGGCTCCTGGCGATGCCCAATTAAGAAATTGGCAAATTTTCTATTTAAACCATTAATTTAGAAAGGCGCAATGATTCTATTTGATAATAATTGAAACAGTAGCGTGACATAAGGCATGTAATTTTTTCAATTGACATTAAAATTGAAATATACAGTATGTCTTGCAAAAAAAATGAAAACTTTGTGAATAGACAATATAGTGATATTCATTTGTGTTACAAAAGTTATTAAAGATTTAAAATATTTACTTGCTTATAGTGCACATTCAAAAAAACCTTTACCCTATTTATACTTTGTTTTTTTGTTTTATATTTATTGCACAATGGACTTCAGCTAAGTATGTCTTGCTTTCTTCATACAGTAGACTTTGCCTAATTTGCCGGCGCAAGGGAACAGAAAAAGTGGCAATTAAGGTAAAGTGGCGACTTAGCCAAACAACAAATTAAATATGCCTAGGCCTACAAAAACCTGGTGCTCCTTTGTTTCTGCAAAGACTGAACGTTTGGAAAATGAGGAACCCAAACAGAAAGCACTTTTTCAATTAATACAATATTTAGGATAACTTGATAAAGTATTGATTTAAACACTCAAGATGCAGTCAAAAAGAATTCCGTGATTTATTCTCTGCCATAATTTTATTTTTTGCCCATGTTCTAAAAACTACCTTAATTTATTTCAAACAAGCTGATAGCGTTTATAATTTTCTTATCTAAGCTGCTTCACATGGCAGCAAAATGGCTAACTGAACGGAAACTAAAACCGATTAAAACCAATTTAAAATGACGAAACAATGGGGTTAAAAAGGAAGTTTGCGATGCGCTGTGGCGTTGTGCTATACATGAGTAAGGATGGTAAACAGATAAGCGAAGCTACTGCATTGTAGTTGTAGCAGACTAAAAGTTTGGAATATAATCACGCTGGCAAAGATTTCATAGGCCTGACAACTGAGACAAATTTTTCTGCACATGACAAGCAAAAACGGTGGCGAGTTAAGCAAATCGACGAGTTAGGCAAAAACAACTTAGCCAAACTGGACAACACCAAAAACAATAGGTTTTCAGCCGGACCAAGCTATCTGTGGCGACTCAAGCAACTGGTGACTGAGCCAAAGGCGATTTCGTAAATTCTTCTGAATAATAAAAGCTATTAAACTCTTCCATTATAAAGAACACTTAAAGCAAAGTATTTCTAATTCTTCATATATGTCATGGAACATATTTGTAAGTTACCCACAAAGCATAATGCACAAATTTGAAGGCAATGCTGCAAATATGTTGCTTGAACCGGTTGTTTCTTGCTATTTTTGTGGTTTGTTTATATTCTTCTTTTGCGATTTTTCGCTTATATCGACTTTATTTTTTAGAGTAGAGGTGACAGCGTTTTTTCAAGTTAGACTTTACAGGTTAATTTTTTAATAAAAATGCTCAAGCATAATGAAGGAGTCACTTGCTTGAAATTATTCTTCTAAGAGATATTCAATTTTTTATTGAAACGGTAAGCTATAAAGGATTTTTTTAACATTAGATGAAACTGGGCAAATGTATGCCAAAACTATTGTGCAGTATATCTAAAGGTACCCACTCCCAAATATAACAGATACAGAAGACTGGCTCCCTTGGCTTATTTTTTTACTACTACAAGGTGCTATGTATTACCTGGATGAGATGCTATCAGCAATGCACCAGCTACCAATTTTTATTTTTCTTTCATCCAACACTCTTCGACCTCGTACTTTATATAATGCTCAATGCATGTGACACTCCAATACAACGTACTCTCGGATTCTACTGGAAAGCACAAATGTCTTATTCGACAAGATTATTTAAAAGTTTTTGCGCAGCTGGCACAAACAAACGCTTAGATCTTATTTTATTTAGTCAAGCATTTGATACTGGATGAATAAACCGTAGTCAAGATCTAGAGCCGTGCTCTGCAACCCATGTGCCGCGAAAAAAAACAAACATCGCCCACTCTTTAAAACGAAAAAAAAAAATGTTTCTTTGAAGTAGCGACCATCAAACTTAAAAATTCATTGTGCTACTTATTTTGTAATGTCAAGACAATTTATATTTTTACTAATTTTTGTGGATATAAAAGCCTATAAATTTTAATCCAACTCAATACAAAAAATTGATTGTTTTTTTTTTTATCAGTTGTCTCCCTGGTTTGACTTATGTACGATATGTGCAAATTGGTAATTTCAGATAAAAGAAAAAACTAATCTCTTTATTTTAAGAGTTTAAATTGAAATTTTTTAGGATTTTTGGACACTCAAATAAAAGTTTAGGTAAAGGAAAGGATTCTAAATTTAACTCTTTACCCTGATCCTAGTATGCCGAAAATTTTCGAAATGTTTCTTAGTGTGCCGCAGGTGCGAAAAGATAGCAGAAGTCTAGAGTACTACGTTTAGTCAAAAAGAGTCTCGCTCCTAATTGCTAAAGCTCAGATGGCTAGATGTTTGAAAAATTGGAAAGTGGTCTGTTGAAGAAGGACGGAGGCATTTAGTGATTACGCACAAAGCGTTGTTCAAGACATTAAAGTGTTTATAGAGCAAGTATGCTACTGCGACAACAAACGGGATCCCAGATATTATTTGTTGAATTGACACAAATAAGACAGCTGCATTGATGTCTTGGCACAAGCATCCGCCCTGAGCCGCAAGTCGCCTCATAAGCAGAACAAGCAAAGAAAGTTTTTTGCGCAATTTTAAACAGTGGTGGCGGAACGTGAATTATATGTTTAGTTTTAAGCAAGAATAAATTGAAACGAAACAGATATGGGAAAAGCTGATTGTTTCTAATTTTTAGCTAACATTTTTATAATCTGGAGATTGTAGAAAGTTGATTATACGTATGGATGTTAAAAAGGATCACAGTGTTATGTGTAACTGTCAGATTGACAAATATGGCATCAGTCATCTTAGCCCTGAGAAAATCCTCCATGTTTCGTATTAATAAAACGAGTTCATCCACGCTTAATTTTTTGCGTCGAAACCCAGTCTGTTCTCTAAAAAACAATAGATGAATTGGTTCGATGCGGATGTAGATAAGCGTCTCGAATTTTTTGAAGGGGACATAAAATTGATATGTTCGTCAATAACTCTTTGAATCTTCTACAGTCTTTTCCTTCTTTTGGATTGTTGCTCCTTCCACGCTTTGCTGCCATAGCAAGCAAAAATATACAGATTTTGGAGAAAAACGTCTATTTTACTCGTTAACTCTTGTTTGGGGCCATCTAAATATATTATCATTGTATTTAGCAATTAAATTAGGAAAAGTCAACAAAGTCCAGAATAATATCTAAAAAATAAGTTACGTTAACTGCGCTTTAGAAGCCCGGCCGTTGAGGAGAATTGGGAGCAATTGATTTTAAGCCATAAGCTGTTATCAATTTATTTCTTTTGGACTGAATATGAACTTCTGATTATGGGCGTCAAAAAATGTGTTGGCGGGGGAGGCAAAATAATCAATGATTCTACAACTTTATTCTTAATTTACACATCTCTGTTATTGCTTTTTTTTAGCCATTGGTAAATAAAAAAACAAAAAACATTATTGTGCAAGTTGAACACAAATGCTGAAGTCTAAATATAAAAAAATTTGTTTTTACTCAAAAATCTACGTCGACTGCATAAAAGTATTTTGAATCAAATAAAACCAAAATTTAACAAAATAAACCAAATCCACTTAACTGAATCTTTAAAAACTGAGATTTCATTTAAATAAGTTAATACACTTTGGCATATAAGAAATCGTTTTGTTTTAGCAAATGAAAATGCTGCGTGCGGGCAATACTATAAAATGTGTGAACCATCATTTTAGTTAAATGCAATAATAAGTATTAAATTCAAGTTTTTCTAAGTTAGATTAAAAGCCAGAAATTTTTTAGCTCAATCGGCAATGAATCAAAGTGAATCAACAACAACAACAACCGGCCATCAGAAATTCATCGTGGGATAAGGAAACAATAAGATGATTTGAAGATTTTTTTATTTGATTACTTTTACATAATATAGCTTAATTAAAATCAGTTATTCAGAAATTTTGTAATGTAAAACCTATTTGTTTTTCTGTGTGCAAATGTACATTTGTGACAATAAATCTTTCTCAACTTTTTTGGCAAGAAAACTATTTTAAGGTGTCTTGATCAGTAAAATACGGATATTTTAAAAACCAATTAAGAAAAGCAAAACGCATAAATAAAAAATCATAAATTTACGCCATGACAAGTATCAGCAAAGTGTAAAATTATTTTCATAGGGTCTTGCTTTAATATTTTTTTGGTTATGATATTTTGGCGATGGTTCAAAACATATTATATATTACAAATTCTAAAATGACAGAATAACAAACTTTAAAAAAATGGAAAAAATACATTAAAATTTTTTGTTAAAAACTTCAATTGTCTGATAAAAAAAAACAAAATTAGTTTCTTTGTCGTCGTCGTTTGGAAGAGCATCCACTCCAGCTTAGACACAAACAGGAATGGGGCCGAAAGTTTATCCTTTTACTACCCCAGGCTGCTGTACTGCCCGGATCAGATGCTGACAGAGATGGTGTTGAATGAGCATTGAGTTCTATCATCCAAAACTGTCAGACCTCGTTCTCGGGTTGTGCCGGATGTATGGGGAATGTTGTTAGAACGTGTTCTGCGGTTTGTTCAGAGGTGCTGCACTCGCATTTCAGTGAAGGAGCGAGATCTCATTTGTGCATGGATAAATGAAATCGCCCAACAGAATTCTTCACTTGGTTGAGCTTTATCCAAGCTGTTCAGGGCAAGCTCATCCCAACAGCCTGACTCTGGTCCTGGGTATAAAAACATGAAGCCTGGATGTATTATCACAATACTCCACGTTCCATTTATGGTTTGTCCACTCAGAAACTTGGATGCCAAGTCCGAGCAGGTTGTTTAAAAGATTCTGCGCAGCTGGCACAAATGGGAGTCTAGATCGTAGTCTCTCTTTTGGCGAACATCTGAGGACCCACTTAAAAAACATGCAAGACATGATCAGGATCCAGTAATCCACGGTAAGCCAAAGATATTGTCACTCCCAATTGAAAAAAAATCAGCTGACTGAAAGCCTGAGAGTATGGGTAAATGGTCCGTTGGAGTGGGACGCAGGCATCCAGTAACTTTACGCAAGGCATCGTTCAAGACACTATAGATGATTCGAGTGTGAGGGCTGCGATACCAGACTGATGCGCAGGCTCAGCTGTTGAGTAGATCCGAGATAAAGCAGCTGTGCGTGGTGTTTTGGCACCAGCACCCGTCTTGAGCCAACAAGTTGCCTCACAGTGTGACACGCAAGAATAGATTTTTGCACAATGCCACTAAATGGTGACTAGACGTAAGCGATTTGTCCAATTTCACCCCAAGATAAGTAGGGGTTGGACAGAACGATAAAAGTCTATCATTGTTGTAGACCTTTAGCTCACGTTTGGTCTTTCGGTTATTTAAGTGAAAGGCTGCCGTCACCGTCTTAATGTGACTGAGCTTCAATCTCCAATTTTGAAAATACGCTGAAAGTGTAGACATGTCTTGGCTTAAAGTCCCTTCCAAGTCCTTCCAGTTTCCAGAAGAGTGTAATAATGCTAAATCATCAGCATAAGCAAACTTTCTGGAAATCTTGGAAAGTAGATCGTACGCAAAGATGTTAAATAGGAGGGGAGCCAAGACTGATCCCTGGGGAACGCCGTTTTTAACACAGCGTAACCTGCTGTGCTTGCTGTCACCGTTAATAAGGGTGAAACGTTGGTATCGGAAAAGTTCCTTAATCATTCTGACAATGTGCTTATCTGGAGCAATCTTCACCAGGTTCAAAGTAATAACAAGGTGCCAGACAGTGTCATATGCCGCTATCAGATTGATAAATATTACTCCGGTCTTTTTCTTAGCCTAATCCTCGAAGTTCTGAGTCAACAGAACATGTTGACTTCCCGTGTAGAAACTCAGCCTGCTCTTTAGGGAGCCGTGAATCAATAATGGTTTGATAGTAGTGTATATATAACCCTTTCGAGAATATTGTACGAAATACGGAGCAGAGATATTCCTTGATAACTCTTTGGGTCCCCACGGACTTTTTTGGTTTTGGGATCGCGACTGCAAGCGCTCTTCTCCAGATCTTCGGAATTTTGAGTCGGCGCAAGCAGGAAGAAAGGAAGTCACCTAATTAGGACTTTAAAGCAGCTTCGCGATATATTATAAGCTCTGGGAAGATGGAATCAGGTCCCGGAGCTTTACCTGGTTTTAAGCGTTGAAGAGCAGCAGTAAATTCTTTCTGTGAGAAAGTATCAGAGATATTTACTGGGTCCAGTGTTGTGGCCCTCCAAAGGTCAGATACTTCTTCAAAGACAAATTGAGAAGACTTGCGGTCAACAGCCTCGTATCTCCCATTTCTGACTTGCTGAGATGCAATAGCATTGGCTGAAACGGGACAGTGACGAGGAGAGTGTCGTGACCTACAAGTAAGGTTGTTCAAAATACTCCATGCTTTTCGACTAGAGTGTGAAAAACGATGCTCCGAACTGCTTCAGGCCATCGATTCCTGTCAAACTTGGCAAGCAAAGCTACTACAGCAGCCAAACTCGAGTTGTCTCCATGAGGAGACTTCAGGAACGTTCTATAAAGGGATTCACACACTTCATCCCAATGCCAAATATAATTGTTTCAAACCCGTGTGGGATAGTCGT
Source organism: Diplosoma virens (assembly GCA_963680785.1). NCBI lineage: Eukaryota > Metazoa > Chordata > Ascidiacea > Aplousobranchia > Didemnidae > Diplosoma > Diplosoma virens. Next base: position 9,449,291 of record OY796891.1, read on the forward strand.
TTTGGATGCTTTCTTGATGATGTTACAGAAGTCCTGGTAAGCCGCGTCCACATTAAATGAATCAAGCGGAAACAAAGTCTTTGCAAATTTATTCTTCCAAGCAATGTAATGACTCCAATTGGCCTTGAGGAACAGGGTTAGTTTTTTCTTAACTTCTTCCTAACTTAAACTTTCTTCCTAATTCTAACCCTAACCCTAAGTTCCATCGCTTAACAAAAATGCTTGGCACTGCCAGAGCAAAACAGAGCAAATCTGAAGTACCAACTTTTATGCAGTGGGTCTCCTGTAGCAGAATGACTTCTTCTTCGTCGTTTGAAAAGATATCCACTCCAGGTCAGACAAAAACAAGACTGGGGCCGAGGGTTTATCCTTTTACTACCCCAGACTGCTGTACTGCCTGAATCAGATGCTGGCTGTGATTTTATCAAGCCAGCATCGGGTTTTGCTATCCAAAACCGTCAGACCTAGTGCTCCATGTGGTACCCGTTGTATAGGGCACGCTGTTAGAACATGGTCTGCGGTTTGTTCAGAGGCGCCACGTGGTTTGTTCAGAGGCGTTAGGATACAAGTGCCTCAGACTGCAGAGCAAGGTAAAGAAGAATGTTTATCTTGCTTGCAGTGAGGCCTTCGCTGTTCAACTGGAGAATGGTGGGTCTTTGGAAATTTTTGGCAATATGCCCTGAAAAGAGTGTTTTTTTCAAGGCATTTCCCTGTCTTAAAAAGAAGTTTACCAATTAACAGACCCTACCTGAACATCGAAATGGGTGAATTCCCTTCCGTTTCGGCAGGTACAATTTCGGTCTGTTATGTTTAAAAGCAGTAACAGACTTACTCACATCTCAGGCTGCGAGAAAGCACCTGCCACCTGATACTAATTAGTAATATATAAACCATACATTTTTTACACAAAAGGGCTAGTAACATACTTTCTCAGGTTACGAAACTTGGGTCCCATTATTTTATGATAAAAAGTCGTTACTTAGTGTCATAAATCTCTTAATTTTTTATAATACTATATTAATTTAAATCGTTTTTTTAAGACCTAGAAAATATGCTTTATTCACAGAATCGTCCGGTGTTTATTGAACAATAAAGAAAAAAAATAGTCATAGAGTGAAAACATAGTGCGTAAATAATCTAGCAAATAATACAATAAATATGACGTCATAAAATAAAATTACTTATAACAAAGTAAATCAGAATACAGAAAATATTGATTTGTTTTAAACTGTAAGGAAGCGAGTTTGACTGGTCATAAAAAAGTTTATCTCAAAAACAACGACAGAAAAAAATTGCCAAAGTTGGCATACAGCACCTGTTAATTTAATTGAAAAAGATTTTTTTGTCAGACTCTGCCCAGTTTGAGTTTCGATTCTCTATACGTATTTGTTTAATCCATTTGTGACTTTGGGCTTTTCTTGTTTTCTTTCATCTTTAAATAAGCGCCCATTAATCTAATAGTGTTCTGGGTTTTATCTGGTGTTTAAGTTTTATAAAGTTTAAAGTTGTGTTTTCATGTGAATTTTGAGCAAGTTTTTGTTGGTTGCATGCTTTTACTGACATTGCCTTTGCCTAAAAAAAACAATACCCGCAAGACAACAAGTTGATCTTGATCTATTTAATTTATATTCGGAACAACAGATGCTTCCACTCTGGGTAATAGTGGTCCTGCTGGGAGTGATTGGAATTAAAGGGCAACTCCACTTTTCCTATAACTTCAAAACTTCCAATCTGAAGCCTTTCCATGTGATATAATTTAAAGTCATACCCTTTGCGGATGAAAGGAAAGGTATATAAAAGGTATGTAAGATTAGTTATTTTTTATGGAAGTGAAACAAAACATGGAGAAAATGAAGTAGTTAGTTTGAAAAGAGCAAAATAATTTATGGTGAGGGCGATATGCGACCATTTGTGGATTGTAAAATTAAAAAATTTGTGGACAAGAAGAATACAAAGGAGTTGATAGACATGTTAAAATTGAAGAAAACAGCAGATAAGCTTGCATGGGCAAATGGTGTGAGGTGGTATGGTCAGGCTTTGGTACGACCTGAAATAGATGTTTTAATGAAGGCAATGGTATTTGAAGTGAATTAAAAACGTAAATAGGGCTAACTAAAGGTAAAAGGAGGGAACAAGTTGAAGGAAGCATGAGTAGAATTGGTTTAAAGAAATGGCAGATTGGTGCAGTTGGAGAGAAGGTGTAGGAAGAATTGCGGAATTAGTAAGACGCATCCAGCCACCTCCAGTCACTGTGGAAATTTAAACTAAATTAAAAATGGAATGTTGTTTTTGAAAATTGTGTATGGTTGCAACGGCTGTGTTTGTATTGTTTGCCACCAAATTAATAAAAAGCCTTTCTGCGTTTCCGCATCGACGTCTGCTTCGTCTTCTTCGTTGTCGCCATCGGTCGCATCCAATTTCAATTCATCAAATCAATATCATCAAATTATCATTTAGTAGTAGATTGCCAAATTTACCCTCAAATTGATTCTCAACAATTTAAATTGCATTACAAATCCGAAATTATTCGATTTATAACTGACAATAAATTTAATTTCAACGGTACCCAAGTGTAAAAAAATAACGGTCAAGACGAGGTTGGACAAGTGCTTCAATCAGCAAAGATTCAGCAAGCTCCAGCCAAGTTGATTCAATTTTGTTGGAAAAATAGCAAAAATATATAGAGCAGTGGTTCTCAACCATTTTCCGCCTGCGGCACATTTTGGGACTTTTTTGATAATTTTCTCGCCGCACACTCGGACCAGATTTCTTGATTTTCCTCCCTAAAAAGTAATGTTTTCTAAAAGAAAGGTCGCGGGTCAATGAATTAATGCTTTTTAAAAAGTTTCGCGGCACATTTGGAAATCTCTCGTGGCACACAGATTGAGAAGCATTGGTACAGAGTGTGGTGTTTATATTGTAACAATCTATTTGTGATAATGAATACTTTTCACAATGGGTAATATATTTAATCTATTTACTGATAGTAGCCGTGCACAACCTGACCATACGGCCTCATGCGACCTTAGATATGCGGCCGTACAATAAGTCATGCTTTTATATAATTTATGCCTAATTTTATCTAAATACATTTCCTCCTTTTTTTGCAGCAAATAACATTATACTATAGATATGCTTCTTTGAATCCCTTTTTGTATCCTTGAAATTGTTAATTTTTACTTCACTGTAGAATTTTATAATTAACATAACTAATTTTGCAAGTTTTTCTGCGAGTATGCAAAGATTAAAAGAGTCATTAATATAATCTTTTACAAATTGTTCTCGAATAAATTTGTTCAAAGATTGCAACACGTCTTCCCATTACTTTTTGCGGTTGGTGTAAATGGAATCTACAAAGCTATTTTTATAGTAGGTAATTTCATAGACTTTCCCTTAACTCAATGGCCACCTGAAATTAAAATTAACTCTATAATGCGGCCGGGAATAACAAAAAGGTTGTGCGCCTTTGATTTACAGTAATTATTAATAAATTAGTTAAAAATATTATTGGAGCATGATCGTTGTTACTTTTTGATAAAAAATGATCAATAAACGACTTTATTTAAAGTCTATCTTGAAAGAGTTGTAAATCCGGCTTGTTCTTCCGGGAACGTTTCCTGTTTGGGAAAGGTTTGAACTAAGTTTTTAAAAAAATTCGAAGTTGGTTCACGCTCGAATTTATTTATATAAAAATTGTTGATTTTACTTTTTAATTTGCTTTAATTTGGGTCAGATTCTCGCTTCTAGTATTTTCAAGCTCAGGATTGGTTAAGGTTTTTATTTTCGAGTTTCGGTTGAAGGATAGGGTTCAATTACACGTTTGATTGCGATTACGATCAGTCAGTATACGCCTATTTCTGTAGTATTTTATAATATTTGTGATGATTTACTTTTTCAATTTCACAATAAAATTGTTTATTAAAGTATTCTAGAAAATCATCAATGTAGATACCAAAACCTGCAAAAATTTTTTGTGATCACGTAGGCCTCAATATTTAAAAGAAAAGAGGAAATTTAAATAATAAAATTTTAGCAGCAATCACATCATATAAATATTACAATTTTGTTGATTAAAATATTAAATATAATCTAATATAATTTTTCAAGATTCAAAAAGAGAATTTTTTCATAGTCGCATCGGCTACAAAAGCACAAAAAATAACTCCGCGTGATATGCTCTGACTTGCGAGCAGAGGGACGCAAGTTCAATGCTCACTCGATCGGAGTGATTTTCGCTGTGTCCTTAGAAAAAACATTTCACAATTTATTCCTATGTCGGGTCACGCTCCTCATCTTCAATGACGAATTTCCTAAAAGCAGAAAGCATGAACTGGGCCAATGCGGCCACGAAGAAGAACATATGTGATGAATGTCGTCATTCGTAGACCAAGAATTGCAACAGCTTCAAGAAACTAACTAACACCTCGTATTTTCTATCAGAGTAAATAAAGAGCCGATGATCAGTAGAGCTGCCGTTGACCTTCTTCTTTCTTGTGAAGAAATTCTACTCGACCACGAGGCGACACAGCAATGTTCTGTACTTAAGTAGGTCTACGGTTCTTCTGTAAGATACTGAAAAGTGTTCAGGATATCGGTCAAATTAAATAACTTTTACAACAATTATATACATTAATTATCTATCGTCCGCTTTTAGGTTTTAAATGAAAAAAATTATTTAGTGTGTTTTGGCAGGTAAAATTGTATTAGAAATGTTACTGAAACAAAACTTTCAAAAAAAATTTTAAACCCCTCATTTTTTTAAACGTTACAAATTTGTAACAGTGATCAATTAAGCAACTAAATTGATTAAAATGTTGGGTTTTATTAAAGAGTTTGGTACTTTTTAGCGAGTTATATTTCAATGTCTGTATTAATTGTCTTTAGCGAAAGCTGTTAAATTTAAAATAGTCACAAACTAATCGAGTAATGCCCGTCAAAAGTGATATTTTTAGTACAGAGCGAACGGAGCAACCGCACCGGGCCTCCCCTAAACTGATAACTTTTTGTATAGAGAGATTACTTTATTTTCGGACGAAAAAACAAACGAAGGTTAATTTTTTAATCTGGAAATTTGCAGCGACCTTTTTTTACCTTGTAAATGGGAAAATGTTCTATACTAGGGTGGTCCAAACCGCGGCCCGCGACGTAATTTTCTGTGTCCCGCTGAACAATTTTTCACAATTTAAGTCTCGTCATTTTCTGGCAGCGGCAACCTTCTATAACAAGGCATGGCGAGCTTACGGGACAGAGTCTAGAGTTGCCATACTATCCGGAAATTTTCAAATATCCGAGACCGATTCCAAATGAAGAACTTTTTTTTTAGAGAACACAATGATTTTGGGAGAAAAGTAGAAAAATCCGAGACCGATTTCAAATGAAGACATTTTTTTTAGAGAACACCATGATTTGGAACGATTTCTAGCCGGCTCAGGCCCGCAAACTCGAACAATTTTGAAAAGTGGCCCGCAAGAGTGAAGAAGTTGGACCACTCTGTTTTATACTATCTTTTCGCACAGCAGATTGTCAGACAAACCTAACTCTTAAATAATTTAGATTTACTCTTCATTGCTTCATTCTGATATCGTTAACAGATCAAAATTTGTATATGCAGTGTCGAGTGTGTAGTCGCTTAATTGACCAGATGCACAAATCTGTTACGTTTGGAAGCCTATGCCAAAATAAATAATGAATAGCTTAGTCAAAAAACTTAACATGAATAATAAATAATTGAAAAATGAACTATCAGAAAAAAAATTTATTAGCTTTCTTATTACTTTTCAACTCTGATCAAACACGATATAAAATTTCTATTCTGCGACGTAACAAAAATAAGAAAAAGTCAAAAGGTAGCTTGGTTAAAAAATCACACTTATTAAAAGTTTTTCTGGGTTTCCAATTACATATACAGGGTGGTCCAAAATGATCTGACACATTTGTAAGCTTAATAAAAGCCAAACGTAATAAATCATTTGAAAAAAACTTTTATTTTCTGAATGTACATATAATGCCATTTTATTTCAATAAGTTTTAAAAATCAAATCAACTAAATGCTTCCCATCATTGTCAACACACTGTTGGAGACGTTCATGAAAATTATCAATAACTCTATGAATCATTTCTTGTGGAATGGCTGCTATTTCTAATGTTGATCCATTTATTCTAAAGTTTGCAACCCATAATAAAATTGTGTTACGAGTGGGTGGAGGATCATCTCTTTTGAGCTTAAAGTGCAAACGGAATGCTCTTTGTGTTGCTGTTATCGATTCGTTTTTTTTGAAAAATGTTTCAACAATGAATGCGCGATGCTCGCCGTTCCAGTTCATAAGGGTATTCTGAAAATAAATAAAAAAAGCTTATTAAATATATAAATACATTTTGGTATAAATAAAATAAAATCGCATTATATGTACATTCAGAAAATTTTGGCTTTTATTAAGCTTTCAAATGTGTCAGATCATTTTGGACCACCCTGTATAATATTTAAAATATAATAATATAAACACAAATATAAACATTAAAACTAATAGCTTTGTTATAAAAATAGTAACAAAAACATTAAAACAAATAGTTTTGTTTATAATGTATGTCAATCTGTTTTTTTAAATCGATTATTTTACCGTGTTTTTCAATGAATTTTGCTTATTCGAAAATTTTAACGCATTTTTCAACCCATACTCGCAGACTATTTAATTAATCAATTATCATTTTCAAACAATATCGTTAACAATTAAGAAAACCCTGGTCTTGGGCAATGAAATTTATTTAATGATTTTACATTATAGCCATATTTCCTTTGTTTTATGAGTTTTCGCCGTCATCCTTTCGCTTTGTTTAAAATGTACTTTTTTATTTGTTTTTCAGATTTTTAACCGTCCCCGACGAGTCTCGGCTAGGGATGTCCAACCTGAGGCCCACTACTTACTCAAATTTTTTAGTTTAATTTTTGTAACTGTATAGAATTCAATGTCATCTTTTTCATAGTAACGGATAAGGAGACAGTGCAAATACATGAGTTGATCGCTGGGTTGAATGACATCTAATAAACTCATCTATGAAAACTTTTCTGGGCGGAACTTATCATAAAAATGCTTGCCCCAAGCAACATTTTTAATACTCCAATTGTTTTGCAATTATATCAATATTGAATATGTTATTTCGAAACATCTTTTACAAGTGATATTTGTTAATGACTTTATAAACCAATGGGGAGTGATTTGGAATAAGATTACGGTAGTAGCCGAGGTGCTGCTTGTGATAAGAAAGAAAAAAACGAGTTGATTATTTAGGAGGATGGAAAAAGGATCAGACATTTTTAGGGATTCTCGGTTTAGTCGTTTATAGTCGGCGAAGTTCAGTTGGTTGGATACCTAAAAATACGGGTAAGTGGTTTGTTGGAATCGGGCGCAGGCATCCAGTGACAATACAGGTGTTATTCAGGATGCTTTTTATAAGGTGAGTACAAACGCTACAACACCGGATTGGTGCGAAGTACTCAGCTGTTAAGTAGACCAGAGAGAGGGCAGCTCTGCGCAGTGTTTGGGACCAGCACCTCGTCCCAAGCCTACCAGTTGCCTCAGCAGTGTTACGCGCGAAAATAGTTTTTTCACTATGACTCTAGATGTTACGGAACGTAAGCGATTTGTCGAGTTTTACCAAAAAAAAGTAAGATTTAGATAAAATGGTAAAAGTCTATTGCTGCTGTAAGAGCAGTTAGCTCACGTTTGGGCTCTCGGTTGTTTAAATGAAAAGCTGCCATTGCCGTCTTAGTGACTGAGCTTCAGCTTCCAAGTTTGGAGAAACGCCAAAAGTGTATCACGTCTGGAGTTTCATTTTTCAGAAAAGAAGTCTCCTCTTAAGTATTACAATTTTCAAACGAGTGCAGCAATGCTGAATTGTAAGCGTAAGTATAATTTCTGGAAATTGTGGAGGACAGATTGCGGATAAAAAAGCTGAAAAGGAGGGAAGCTAAGAGCGATCCTTGAAAAAGCTCTATTTTTCAGACTGCGAAGTTTGCTCTGATATTGTCACAGGTAGTGATTTGTCGGCAGCGTGGTCGAGTGGTTAAGGCGCCGAGCTCGTAACCAACACGGTCTCGGTTCAAAACCTACTCGCGCCATTCTGTTGTGTCCTTGGGAAAGACACTTTACGGCACTTTCCCCTGCTTGGTAGTCCCGGCAAGCAGTTCTAAATTACAGTCGTATCTCTATTAAATTACAAGGGGCAACAATATCTTGGCATCTCCGAAAGCACGTCGTGGTAATTGCCAACCATATGTATTAGCGCCTCCGTCGCTTTCCTGCGAGTCAGGAGGATAAATATAGAGATAAAATTAAAAAAAACATAGATATATATATAACGAGTCTGTTCTCTATATATATAACAATGGTGTCTTGTTTCCTAACCAGATTACGCGTGCGGCAACTGAACAAACCGCAAATCACGTCCTAAATAGCGTGCTACACCAGATGAAGCCCGAGGTTTGATGGTTTTGGATAACAAAATCCGATGCTGGCTTAATGCCATCGCTGCCGGCGTCTGGTTGGCGCAGCGCCGCATTCTGGGCAGTAAAAAGTTAAACCCTCGGTTCAATTGCATGCCTGCATCTGTTCTGGAGCGGAAGCCCTCCCATGCAGCGATGATGGCGACAATGATAAAGTGACAAAATAAGACAATTTATTAAGATAAATGCAGATTAAACAAATCAGTTTGAGAAAATAGAGAACAGGCCTAGTTGAAACAATTAAGTTTTTGACATTTTTTTTTTATTTAATTGAAAGGTTGCCCATAATTCATATCCATTGATTAATAAAGCTGTAAAGCATTGTATTTAACCTCAAATACAGCCACATTATTTTTTCAAAGCTGTAATTTGTAATTTTATAACGTCAAAATTTGATTAAACATACCCCACGGCTGAGGTCAGATAAACCAATATACGGGGCCAAATAAAGCTTGCACTACTATTGAAAAATATAAAATTAGCTTGTGAAAATTTTTAAATAAAACAATAAGACAGGAGAAAACAAATATATGCATACAACAGGAATTAAAATGATACTGTTATATTTTAATTGTAAAGTTGAACTTATACTTCTTTTATTTATTTATCCAATCACGCAGATTTAAACAGATAAAGCTTTCCTCTTTATTAATAACTATAAATATACATTAGAACCACACACATAGATGTTACTCTATATCAGTGGTTTTCAACCTTTTTGGTGGAGCGGAACCCCAATGAAACATTCCAGAGGCTTGAGGAGCTCCTGTGCGGTAATTTGATTGTCTTATGCCAGGGTGGTCCAACTTCTGCACTCTTGTGGGCCACTTTTCAAAATTATTCGAGTTTGCGGGCCGTAACCGGCTAAAAACACCTATTTTTGTCCCAAAATCAGGGTGTTCTCTAAAAAAAGTCTTTACTTGGAATCGGTCTCCGAAATTCTTATTTTCGTCCCAAAATCAGGGTGTTCTCTAAAAAAAAAAAAAAGTCTTTACTCGGAATCGGTCTCTGATATTATTAATACAAACTGTAAAAAATTACATTTATTCTCGTAAAAAATTCAATGAAAAACTTGAGCCTAATGTTTCTTGCAAAACTCTTTAAAATTGGGTCGTGTTTTTGATAGACACACACGAAGTTCATTTTCCACAGACAACTTGCGGAACCCTGGTTGAAAACCACTGCTCTATATCATATGAGAAAACGAGTGACGTAATCAATGTTGCCATTACACATTTTCACATCTCACAGATACGAAGCACTAATTTATTTTTTTGTGGGTGGATCTGGTTAAAGCTGCACTAAAATTACATTGGAGTCCATAACCTCATATTTTTTGATTGAGTTTATAAGTCTGAGTATGTTATTACTGAGATTAGTTAAAAATTACATAATTTTTTGTGCACGATCTAATTTATAGAACTAAACACCTTCTAGGTGAAGTTATATTTCATTAGTCATTAAGCACGGGTTCATCAAAATTTATAATATTTGTAAAAAATTTAATAAGAGAAAACAAAAAGTGATTTATCCATGATATCAGTTCTGCGTGCTTCATCAGCCTCCTTTCATTTTTTATCATTGATATGTCTTTGGTTTTGGTGATTGTAGATGCAATTACTCTATCACTATTTTATCAATCACGAAATACAACAATCTAAAACAATTTTCTCGTTTTATTAAATTAATTTTTTTCTCATGAAATTTTTCATCGACATATATTAAAATTATGAGATGTCGTAAAAGTTTGCAAAACTTTTTTAGTCAACTTTAAAACTTTATTAAACAGTAAAAACAAAAAAACAATTGTTCACTTCACAAATAAAAAAACAGCTTCATAAAAAAAGGTGTGGTTTAAAAATAAGCAAAGGAAATAAAAAAAAACTTTTTGTAAACACGTTATTGAATTGCTTTTTACGACAAGTCGAAGATTGAAGAGCGTTTCTCTCCGCATTTGAAGATTTGTCGACAAAATTTGCACGCGACTGCAAATAAAGTTAATGTATTAATTTTAAGAGTTAATTTTTGTTGAAACGGGGACAAAACTATATACTCGTACAATACATGGCGCTGACTGCAAAGAAAAAATATTTTATGACAATCTTTTTTGTTTTTGGTTTTTAAAGGTACAAGATTTAAAGAAAGATTGTGGGCAAATGACTAAAAGCGCTGTTTTTGTGGAGACCTTCATTAACACAGCCTCGGGTCGACTCCTCATCTCGTCATGTTTTTGCCCCTTCTTCTTCTCGGCGGTTTTAACAACCAATGCTATATTGTAGTGTCATAAATTTATTTGCGAATTCAAAGAACCAGTTGAGCTTGGTTACCTGCGCTGAAGTAAACTATGTATATTTTATTTATTTATTGCGGCGCAAGAAATAGTTTGCCGCGAGACAGAAGTTCTCAACACAACTATTTCCGAATAAATTCGAATTGATTCCTCAGAAAACTTCTTTTCGTAGATAGACAGAAACAACTGTCTTTAGCAACCAAGAATATATTTACAAAATTCAACAAACTTGAGCAATTCACAAAAATCTTCGCTTGCAAGCTTCACCAAACTTTTACACGATTCCAGCGCCACAACTGGGAATAATCACTTTGTGCTAACGAGCTATAAGATTGAATTAGCGCCCCGATAGCTAATTAATATTATTCTTAACACTAGAAAGGCGGGAATTTCTCCCTACCTAGAAAGACGGTTGCGGTCAATTTTGACCGCATCAGTATTTCGTTTTAAAATTTATCTAATAATGACCAAAGTTGTTTTAATTATCTTTCAAAATATGTTTGCAACTACTTTAAATCTTTTTAATCAACATTTTTGGTAATTGCAACAAATTAAATTATAATAATAGTTTTTTATGCGCTTTCTTCTGCACAAAAAGAGCAAGTTAGAACAATGTCAATGATGTATGTCTACCACAGCAAGACTTCAAGCATTTATGGCAGTTGACGCTAGACTTGTTTCTACATAGTTGTAATTGGCATTGCTTCCTTTCTCGCGAAGTTTGACTGGAGCTTTCTATCACCATTCTAGGAAGAAGAGGCAAATTACTTTTCGTAGAAGGATCGCCACACATTTCTTTTATTAGCTGAAGTAAAAATTCTCTTCTTGTCAAGCTCTGGCCTGTTACTTCAGAATAGATTATGTATGCACTGATGCATGCGCAGTCAATAATATTAAAAGCTACAGCCACTGGCCACTTTCTTGTGGCACTTTACAGGTATGATAACGCGTCATTTGGTTCAAAACATGGACACCTACTTTTGACGCGTTGTAACTTCTGACTGTTTCTTGTAATTTTTTTGGGTGTAATTAGTCAACAGAAACTGTTTGGTGCATTGAACTTGACACATACACCAGCTTTGCTTTTTTTGCTTTATATATAGGAGTTAAAGTAGCATTAGAATTAAAGTGGCATTAGAAGAAGATTGATATAATTTTGTTGGGTGTAAAAGCTTGCCTTTCATGATTTCCTCAACTTTTGGTACCTCTTTTCTTTGCTTTCTATTTGTTCCAAAAAGTGTAGTTTTTTCCGCTTTTAGTTTGTCTGCTAAATTAACACTTGTAAAATAGTTATTCATTGTCACGTTGTACCCTTTTTTCAAGAATGGTTGCATCAACCATAAGCAGACATCTGTCGATAAATTGTTTTCCCGATTTCTTGTGGGGTATTTACCAAGATACGGCTTACCATTACAGAGATATTTCGAACGAACTTCAACCAGAAGCCAAAATTTTAAGACAAATTTGTCTGGCTTATTTGGCATGTATTGGATGAAGGGCACCGAGTTATGCATAAAAACAGTTGTTCGTCAATAGTGAGATCAAAATTAGGTACATAATATTTTTTACAATTTTCAATAAAATTGTTTCAAGTTTCTGAAATAAGGCAAAATTTATCTTTTTGTCGTTTTTCGCGGCGTGTTGAACAGTTATCAAATCTCAAACGCTTCATCAGTTCTTTGTAGTGATCTCTATTGATTGTTTTACTAAAGATGGTATGCCCCCACTCCTTACTCCACAGTTGATGAATTGGAGTGTTTTTTCCCGTCAAAACACCACGTGCTATTTGAAGGCCAATAAATTTTTCCAATTCGCAAACTTTCACAGAAAAACTTTTGTCCGCTTGTCTTGCTTGATAGTATATTTTTGAATTGAACGAAGCATGGACTCATCAATAAACAAAGGAAATGCGCTGAGTGGACTTTTTGATTGGACACCTCTTTGAGAATATGATATTGGTCCCGATCTTTTAGAAAAAATATTTTCAGCTGCAGCTCTTCCTCTGTTTACCGTGTCGCTGATTCGCTTCCATGAAACGCCTGCTCTACTTAAAAGAGTGTCCCATCGATTGATTGAAGATTGTGCCTCATTAACATTTTCGGAAATTGGTTAATTGCTAAGTTCGTCGCTGTCACAATCCGACAAATCAGAATTTTCAAGAGTAACCTGCATTTCCGATCACGCCGTTATATCTTTATTTTTATAACATGAATCATCAAATTCATCTACTTGTATAGACCTGGTTGCTTTTGCGGCTATCAGTCGTCTTGCAGTAGTCATGATAAAAAGTTTGTAATTGTACAAGTGCTTACTCAACAAATAAAAATCTACTAATATAAATAAATTTTATACTGCTGTAAAACATACTAAACCTCAAACCAGCATGTTATTGTAGAATGTTTATTCAAAACAACATAATTTAAGTGTTAAGTAACTAAAATAGTATTAAATTAAATTTATTATATAAATCAATAACTGAATTTTCTTTTTATAAAATCAAATAAAGGTTCTACTATCAACTTGTTGCCTATAACTAAGATAATTCTCTAAAATTTTGAGCTGCGTCTGCAGATATAAACGAGTAGAGTTTTTATCAAACAGCCCTGATTTTGACGTAATAAAGAAATAAAAAATAAAAATCAACAATCAGGTAGACAGAAATAGTTTACACAATGTCTAGTTGATCTATATCGCACTTCATTATATCATTCAAATCATATATTATTCATCATAATTTTAATCATAACGATGTAGTTTATTCCCGTTAAAAGTAATTCGTATTTTTATTATAAGATAATAATCGCGTCGCCTTGTAGCGCTGCTCTCATATTATGCAATATACTTCCGATTCGCTCTCTATTGCTCGATACATGTATCTTTTTTCTTTTTTCGCCAACAGAATGACGTAATATGTTTTGTTCGAGCGCCACTATAGCTCGATAATTTTGGAATGTTCTGGCGCATTCGAGCATAGCGTATTCTCTAGGAAGTCGTAGAATGGTCTGAAGTTTACGAGTAAATTTACGTCACGTGATCTTTTTTTTTATATAAAGCCGATGCGTAGCGAGATATTATTATTAGGTGATTTGAAACGACTCGAGAGACGGCTCGAGTGAAAGTGATTTTGTTTAGACACAGGAGGTGCCCCGTTAGATTTTGTAACGGTTGACAAATGTTGAATTTATTTTGTGCTAGTGGTTAGGAATTGTGTTCTACAGAGGTAGAGTTATTTGTGTTGATTGAATCAAGTTATAGCGTTGATTTTGCTTTGTAGTTTGGCAAAGAGTGGAATAGAAGTTTTGTCAGTCGTGATTTTTGTAATACATTCTTTCTTATTAGAGACAGTGGTCTCTGTTTGTTGTGAAGAAGAGTCTTCAACGAAACCAATCCGAGCTTTCGCTAAACCAACTCTACAAAAGCTTCAGGCTCATGGCAAGATTACTTCTTGAACCGGAATAAAATAAAATTTAGACACAGCTTCGTTTCAGTGCAAAGTATTCGGGTTACATAGCTCAACTGGTACTTTAGGATTCCCGGACAAAGTCTGTGACAATCTAAGTCTCTAACAAACTGTTTTCATACCCTCTAGCATAGCTATGGCAATGATAAAATTGTATGGGGTCAGATTTGACCGCTCGTCTTTCTAGGTATGCTTCTTAATTGCACTCGATTGAGAAGTTAAATCAAAATTTTTTTTGTTTCCCAATAACTTTAAGAAAAAAGAAAAAACTCATGGGAAGAAAAAAGTCGAATTTTAAAAGCCAATGCTGTAAAAAGAAAAATATAATTTAAAAGCGGTCAGAATTGACCGGTCATCTTTCTCGTGTTAATAGTTTGTCCGCTACACAAAGCAATTTTATCTCTCTATAGAATTAATCTCCGATTACACTGGCGCAAAACGATTCTAACACGTATCAATCAACCGGAACAACTCAACTGAATCTTCGACAAGAATGGCTTAACAACTACAATAAAATGAAAACAAAGTGCCCGCTTAGATAAGATCACGTCACGTGATACTAGATTATGATAGAAATTACGCGATTGTGAACGACTTTTCCAATTAAGGATTAAAATCAGTGTTTCTCAAACTGTGTGCCGCGGCACACTACTGTGCCGTGAGAGATTTCTAAGTGTGCCGCAAAACTTTTTAAAATGCATAGATTCATGCTCGCAACAGCAACGTAACAGCAACAGCACAACAGCAACAGCACTCTATAACAGAGGAAAAGTATGACTTTTATGGGCTGCGACCAAAAAGCTTAAAAAATTTAAATGTAATTTCCATTACGTAAAGTTTTGGTGATCAGTTGTCTTCCAGGCTCGTTTCGGTACACCGGGCATTTTAAACTCGCGGCCCGTGAAGTCTTTTAACGAATTTTTTGATCAAATGCTCAATACGAAATATAATTAATGATGAATTGAAAACTAAATTTAAATAATTAAAGTGACAACGTTTATTAGCAAGAACTTGATTTTCTAACCAAAATTTACCAACCAATTAAGTGAAGAACTTCTCTTTGGTCCTCACCTTGATTTCAACGTAAAATTTAAAAGAATAACTTGGATCAGCCAAACAACTCAAGTGAGGACTTTTTTTATTGGCCTTCAATTTCTTTTGTAACCAGATTGCGACCAGCGGCAAAATTTCAAGCTAAAATTTCACCGATGCGCTCCCCATAACTGTGCGAGTTTGACATGCCTGTCGTAAACGATATGCGGAACCTAAACACTTTACATGAAAACAAAGAGTACAAAATCTAGTGAAGAATAATAAAAAAAGTTTTGACCCTATTTATAGAAAGTTACATAAAAATTCGAGACTATTATGTAATACACTATCATGCATCAGGTAAAGGAAAACGTGAAAAACTCAGTGCAGACCAAAAACATTTTCACTCTGGTCCAAGTGTGCCGTGGGCGTAAAAAGTTTGAGAACCACTGATAAAAATAGAGATTACTTTTGGTCAAAGTTGATATTTACGAAAAACAGCCAACGAGAGAATCGCGACGGTGACGGATTAATTAATTACAAGTCTTTGCGTTATGTGAAAAATTCCATTAGTGATTTTTGAAGAATCGAGAGAGAAAAAGAAGATTCCGGAAGCTAACGGTCACGTTTCTTAATCTGGTTGACACGTGCTTAAGGTTACAATTGATGAACCAACAATTAAAACAATCAGAAAACAGCTTTCCAATAAATTAAATACAGCGTGCGGCATAAGTAACGCATTTTTTTATATTTGTAAGTGACGCCTATATTTTCATAAAACAATGCTTAAGAACTTTCCAACAAGTTATTATTTTTATTTTATTTAAGGTAATGCAATAAAATAAAAATAATAACTTGTTGGAAAGTTCTTAAGCATTGTCATATGAAAATATAGGCTTTACTTACAAATATAAAAAGGGCATTACTTACGCCGCATCCTATAATTTAAATTAAGTGGGGTTTACGGACTATGCAGTTTTTACTTGCCCATAAAAATATTACGGAACACTAAAATTTAAAAATACTTAGAAGACAGAAAATTAAACATGGATTTGTGAAGTTTAGATTATATCAAACCCTGAATATAAACAACATTTAAAAAATTTGATTATAATTTAAAATTTTGACATACCGTTTTCTTAATCGGTTTTAATTTTTTAAAAATTACATGTATTTTAAATAAGTGAGTATCTTCAAAGTACCGTTCAATAAGCGAGTATCTTGAAAGTACCGTAAATCACTCTAAAAATTAGTATTTTTCAGTCACGACGTTCTTTTAGAAATGTTCAATACAAAGAAAGAATTTAGCAAATTTAGCAAATTTAGCAACATAATTTTGCAAAAGCTTTTTCTTTTTTTTTTTTATTATATATATATACTTTATAAAGCTTGCAGCGATAAATCATAGCAAAATCAGTAATCAAAGATCAACTTTTTTATTACTTTTTGTTTTGGAAAGTTTCAATAACGCGATTTTTTCGTGAAAGAGTTTTTCTAAAAGCTTTTAGAGTTTACAAAAATCGTTTTAAATTTGCTGCAACTGAAACAATTGCAAATAAAAACTAGAAAATAATTATATAGTATAATCGAGATTGAAATTATTATAAAAGAAGCAATCAATCAAAAAGAAGAGAAAATGTTTTTGCTGTTCGGTTAGATCGCGCTGTTTGTGTTTAATTAATCCCAAAAAAAATCTAACTAGATATATCTCTAATTAATCACTCTTTCTGGAGAGGAAGAAGATGCCTATAACAGCATAAATAAGCAAAATGTATAGCAACTAGCAATATTCAAAACTTTTTGTTTCACCGCTTTAAGTAGACTAGAAATTGAGCAATCACATTTTTTTAGAATTGACAGTACAGAAATTAAAAAGAACACATGATGTCAAACAGAAAATATTATAGGCCTACATATCAAAAGTTCAATTCTCGTTAAAATAAGTAAAAAAAAAAATATCAATTTGTAAATACTGAGAATTCAAATGAAAATTTCAACCGGATAGTATATCGCGGCATCTTCAAACGCAGATCGGGAAAATCTGTTGACGGTTGCTAAAAGCTTAGCGCCCCCGACGTTTTCTTGCGAGTTTGAGGGATCAAAAGTTTGTGTGATCTGAAATGTTAGTGATGACAAAAAGCTTGAATTTTCTTATAACTAGACTTATGTTGGGTGTTTTGTGTGGGAATGTGTGTATTTCTTACTGTTTCTCAGTGTGTGTGTGTGTATGGGCATGCGTCTGTCTACGAGAATAGAGTTGAGTTGCCAATCCAAAACTTATTAAATAACTTTATATAAGCTTGCAAATATTAAATTAGAAATAAACATACCAAAAATTTTTTTCTTCAACTTTCTGCAAGATAGCCGACGCCCAAATTTATTTCTTTTGCAGAAAGGTTTGCACAGCCTCTGCAATTTGAATGAATATTTTAAATTACAATTCTTATAAGCTCCTGTAAATTTTTGTAGAAAAAGTGTTTATTATTCAAGTTTTCTTAAAGACTTCAAAACAATTACTTAAAAAAGCAATTTGTCGGCAGCGTGGTCGAGTGGTTAACGCACCGGACTGATGATCAACATGGTATCGGTTCTAAACCCACTTGCGCCATTCTGTTGTGTTCTTGGGAAAAACACTTTACGGCACTTTTCCCTGCTTGGTGGTCTTGACAAGCAGTTCTAAAATTACAGTAATATCTCTACTAAATTACAAGCGGACAGCAATATCTTGGCATCTCCGGAAGCAGGTCGGGGTAATTGCCTACCCTATGTATAGCGCCTCCGTCGCTTTCCTGCGAGTCAGGAGGATAAATATAGAGATTAAAAAAAAATAAAAAAAAATAAAAAAGCACAAATATGTATTTAACTCTAAAATAAGCTAGTTTTTTAATATTGAGCACGAAATGGTATCCTGATTATAACGAATGCGTCATTTTTCACTTTTTAATGAGTAGTGTAATTTTAATTTCCATCTAAAATTGTTTTATGTTATTTTTGACAATTTTGACATTATTTTGATTTATTAATTTTAGGCCTGCTGTTGAAATTCTGATTAACAGTAGATTACATAATTTTTGTCTGGTGTATTCAAAAAAAGATTGATATCATCTACTACTTTTCAGCAATTTGACATTATAAGTCATATAATCTTTGTACTACTGTACAGGGTTGCCAGATTGGCTTTTTTTAGTGTGATTGGCATCAAAAATTTTGTTTGACTTTTTTTTTTTTTGGCTGCCGAGTGCAAACTAGCCATGGTTTAGGGAGAAAAATTGTGATCATAGACAGATTTTAATTGAAGAGTTTTTTTTTTTTTAGAGATCACCATGATTTTGGGACAAAAGTTGAGAAATCATTGACACATTTTAAGAGAAGATCTTTTTTTAGAGAACACTTTTTTAGCGACAAAAATTAAACTTTGTTTGGTTTAATTTTGGTAATTTTGGCTACTTTTTCACCTTAATTGGATTATTTTTAAATTTTGCATCTGGCAACCCCGCTACCGTATCTCATGATTGCAATGTGACGTCATAAACCGCTTTGTCCGATTGTAACGAACATAACATCCTATCAAAGAAATCTGGCTTGATCCAGTATCTTTCATTGTTATCTGGTGACTTTGGCTGATATAGATATAGTATATATGGCGTTGTAAATTTTTTCATTTATACCAGTTGAAAAGTGCTTCGGAATCGTTTCTGCTACTGTCGCCTGTTTGTGTTGTTAAAATGTTTAAATAGTCAAGAGTCAGTATAACGCCTTGAAGATAATTCAATAGTGAGATAGAATTGTTTTAGCCGGTGTATAGAACAAACTATTAAGATCAGCCATCGGGTTGATAATTTATTCTTATAATTATTCAGTACGAAGTGATTATTTGCATTGTTAGCGCTGTGAATTATTTTGAATTTTGGTAAGGTTTGAGAGCCAAGATTTACGAGTACTGTTCAAGTGCTTTTAATGTTTTTTTTGCCTTCTTTTTTCTCAATCTTTTGGTCTGGTATGTCCTTAACCACGTCTATAAACCTGGTCCTTGATTTATAAGCTTGCAAAAATGTACATAAATAATGTTTGAAAACTTTAAAGATTGAGCCAAACATGAATCAAAACTTCGTATTAACCACTAATTATTTCTTTTGAACCCGAACCACAGCTGAACCATGATTGAAACTTTAAAAAGAAAATTTTTGGAACCCGAACCTGAACTGGAACATTGTTTAGAACGCTTCGACGCTCTGATTTTTATAGCAAAAATAAAGTTTTACATTCAAAAATGTTTAAATTAGAAGTTTGTTTTTTAAACTATAGGCCTATATGAAACAGAATATTCGAAGTGTTTACAATTGCTAAAAAACCACATTTAATTGCTAGAAATAAATTGTTTTATAAACCAAAGTGGAAGAAAAAAAATTGGCTTTATTTTGATTTATAAGGTTGATGAAAAAAAAACTGCTGGGCAACTGAAATTAATGCTACCATGATGTTATGACAAAGTCCTGAAAAAATTTCACTTTGTGAGCTTCAGCCGCGCGCAGTCATAAATTATGTAAGTAATAGTTCTTAAAGAAATAAAATGCATTAATCAAGATTTTTGTCGCCACTGAAGCAACGGTTTTGAATTCACCAAAATTTTTGTTTTTAAACGTGGTTGTGCGTGGCGCCTCCTTGTTTTCAAAACATTGGCAAGAGCTCGATTCCGCTTTCTCATTCTGGTTAGCCCTGCAAAAAAAGGTTGAATTAAAAAAAGGAAATAAAAGCATCTAATTTTTGAGATCAGATAGAGAACATTCAAAGTCGTTAAAATTTTATTGCCAAAATCAGTCAATGCAGTCCTCTTTTGTAGAAATTTTGTTGTGTGATTACCTAAGGTTTTTATTAATTTTAGTATGTGCTTATTGCATTTATTCATAAAACAGACCTGTTTTGTGGATAAATGCGATAAGCACATACTAAATTCTTTAAAAATTTTTGATTAAAAATTTACTTTTAATTTATGAGTTATAATCTGACACTGCCACAGAGCAGTTTTTGAGAAACTGATATCAACTATGTATACATTTAATTATAACTTACTATATCAGCTAATACAGCTTACTCACAATGAGTTGTCTATTTTTGAGTTAAAATCAAGTAAATATTTTAATGGTGGTGGATGCTGTTTGGCAAAAATCATTTTCTTTGGTATAAAAATAGTTAATTAACTTTATATACTGTATATTGCTTTTATATACAGTAGATGCTTTTAATCGCTTATTCTTAAATGTTAGTTTAACAAAAACTTTGTTTAAAAAAACTTTTTTGACATAAAAAAGAAATTTACGAACGTCACAAACAGCAATTTTTTGTCTTTAATCTTTAACCACAAGAATTTTAAATTAAAAAAGACGTTTTCAAGCAACTATTTGATCACATTGCAAAATCCCCTGCAATTGTAACATGGATACATAAATCTATATTTTTATTTTATCCATATGTGTTATTGCAACATTGATCAAAAACCATCACAATGTATGCAGCATTTGTTTACCTGTGAAAGCCTAATTTACATCTCACAAACTTCATTGATAAATTATTTGCTGCGCTCTGACAACTGTTAATTTACACAAAAAAGACTAAAATACAAAGTCACACATCAAAATCACAGAATAACAACTATTCTGAGATTGTTTTTACTTTACAAAAAACGTTCGCACAGTTGTCAGGATTAAAAAATAAAGTCTATTTTGGTTTAAACAAACAAAAGCCTTCAAATTTAGGATTAAGAATCGTCGGTTGGTATGAAATTGCAAAGTTAGAAACTAAGCCACCCAAAGCGAGAAGCACCAAACACGAAGTACACTTGAGCAGACTAAATTGTCATGATACGAGGTGCATTCAATAAGTTTCCAGACTTTTTTTGTACAGGCATTTATAATTGCCGTAAACTCGAGATATTTCAGTATGTTGTTACTATGCTCCTTATGAGATGATTGACCAATCTTTTCTTGTTTAGGTGCAAATTTATAGCTACAGTAGGAATTAGAGTACACCTTACTAAATCCTGATTGTCACAGCTGGTGAATTTCAAAAATGCAATCTGGACGTGAGGACACATTAGAAGAACGATATGCGATCAAGCTCTGTTTTAAACTTGGAAAAACTGCCACGGAAACGTATGGTATGCTTCAGACTGCTTATGGACCATCTTGCATGAATCGATCATCAGTTTTTCAGTGGCACAAGAGATTCAAGGAAGGCAGGGAGTCCTTGAGGGATGATGAGAGATGTGGGAGGAGTAGGGAAGTCAGAACATCAGAGATGATTGGCCAAATAAACGATTTCATGAATAGGGACCGTCGTGTTTCTATAGAGACACTAAGCGCACAGTTTAATGTCAGTGTGGGAGCTGTATACAAAATCATTCGTGAGGAACTGAAGATGGCATTTTCATCAGGACAATGCCCCAGTCCACAAATCCATCCTCGTCACAGACTATTTGACCCAGATGGGCATCAAGACGGTTCCCCATCCTCCCTACAGCCCGGACCTTGCTCCCTGCGACTTTTGGCTATTTCCAAAGCTCAAGGAAAACCTCAGAGGCAATCGTTATTCCACAATTGAGGACATGAAAGAGGCTGTGACGAGGGTCCTAAACACGCTCACACAAGAAGACTTTCAGGGGGCTTTCCAGAAGTTGTTGGAACGGTACAACAAGTGCATTGATGTCGGAGGAGAATACTTTGAAGGGGACTAGAGTTTTTTGTGTGTACGGTTAATAAAAGTGTCCATACCAAAAAAGTCTGGAAACTTATTGAATGCACCTCGTATACCTGTAATTCCTTACTTTAACACCTGGAGATTGCAAAGATAAAAAAACATATTTATTCGTACTTAGCTTTTTTTCTGTGAAAAAACCTAATCTATTAATCGGCCAAACAATTTTAAGATGTAGTTGTAAATTTTACAATTCTTTAGTGTCAATTCATAATTGACTTGTACTATTTTTTTAAAATCTTTTTGATCCAAAATAAACCCAAGTTCAACTCGAAAAGCTTTTTAAAAATCGGATTTAATGTTGCCTCAGTCAAAATTATCTCCTTGATATCATGTCTACATATCAGAAAATATGCTTAAATGAAGCTATAATTTTGCAGTTATTTTATTCAAATTAGAAAAGCACTCTTTAAAAAGTTGATGTTCATATTGAAATAAAAGATTGGTTGATAATTATAACATACAGTTTAAAAGAAGGCCTAACAAACATTTTACCAGAAACACTAAATAAAAAATACAAAGTCTTCCAGAAGTCGAACCAGCCTCTTGTTTCAAATTAAAACCCCAAAATTTTTTCAAAATATATTTTGTCTTTAAAAGTTAATCTATGACTGTTTTTTTTACTGAACATAATCAAAACAAATACGAGTATAAGAAGCTGAACAGGAAAGGTTGCAATCAGGCTGCCTTGATGTTTAGGAAACTAAAACAAATTTGGGATCTAGTATTGAAACATATATCTTTCTAAATATTTTTACTAGTAAACCGGCTCTTACGTCATAGGAGAATTATTACAA
Organism: Diplosoma virens; assembly: GCA_963680785.1. NCBI lineage: Eukaryota > Metazoa > Chordata > Ascidiacea > Aplousobranchia > Didemnidae > Diplosoma > Diplosoma virens. Next base: position 9,472,120 of record OY796891.1, read on the forward strand.
TATGCTGAATTTTAATCAATCGTACCTACGTAGAGTATGTATTTAATGTGTTTTCGATTTTTGCAATTACAATATGCATTAATGTGCAATGTTTGCTATTTTTGTCAAATTATTTTTGCTTGTGTCTGACATGGATTGGATGTCCATCCAAACGACGACGACTGCAAATGTGTTTGCAAAGATATGAAAAAAAAATTTATAGGGTGCATTTTACAAAAACATCTATTAAAAAAAAGATTGCTTATTGAACCTAGGTGGAGTCAAAAAAGGATAAACTATGGGTTACTTTTTTCAATAAAACGAGTATAACTTGGAATTCAGAAACTCTTAGCTGAGGAGGCGGATGAGCATGGGAAACGTTGCATCGACTTAGCTACAATAAAGTGTCTTTACGGAAGAGCAGGCAATTAGGTAATCCGGTAGTTGTTAAAACGACAGTTGATCAAAACGAGAGTCATTCGAAACGACAGTTTGTCGAATCATGAAAGATAAAATCTACCACAAGCATTCCATCTTTCTTTTTTTTGCAAAAAAGCTAAATAGCATTTTGACAATTTCTTTTTGGGCTTTTATTGCATCGTTAACGACGACATATGATAAAAGCTTTATTTTTTTACTTAACAATAGTTAAACTTGAAGAATTATGAGGAAATTTGGAATTAATTTTTTTAAACAAGCTGCTTAAAGATGAGAAACGTTTCGCTCTTATTAGAGCTCGTTAGTGATGCTTATCTCACCGCGAATCGAACCTGGGACCTGTAGTTTTCCACGCAGGTTACTATACCACTAGACTACAGATCCCGGACAAAAGATAGACTCAAAGCAGCTGTTATAACTTATTCCCGGATTTACTGAACAAGGAATACATAGAATCCACTATGTTGTAATTCCAAGGCCGTACCTCATGACCGGGACTTACCCGACAAGCGTTAAGCATCGCGCTTACTCTCCTAGAGCTTGACGAGCAAAGAAGAATTTTATATTTGAAGAATTATGAGGAAATTTGGAATTAATTTTTTTTTAGACAAGCTGCATAAAGATGAGAAACACCAGACTCGAGTTTCGCTCTTATTAGAGCTCGTCAGTGATGCTTATCTCACCGCCCTGGGACCTGTAGTCTTCCACGCAGGTTACTATACCACTAGACTACAGATCCCGGACAACAGATAGACTCAAAGCAGCTGTTATAACTTATTCCCGGATTTACTGAACAAGGAATACATAGAATCCACTATGTTGTAATTCCAAGGCCGTACCTCATGACCGGGACTTACCCGACAAGCGTTAAGCATCGCGCTTACTCTCCTAGAGCTTGACGAGCGAAGAAGAATTTTATATTTGAAGAATTATGAGGAAATTTGGAATTAATTTTTTTTATTTTTTTTTTATTTTTTGCAGCTTTATGCTTCTCATCTTTATGCAGCTTGTTTAAAAAAATTAATTCCAAATTTCCTCATAATTCTTCAAATATAAAATTCTTCTTCGCTCGTCAAGCTCTAGGAGAGTAAGCGCGATGCTTAACGCTTGTCGGGTAAGTCCCGGTCATGAGGTACGGCCTTGGAATTACAACATAGTGGATTCTATGTATTCCTTGTTCAGTAAATCCGGGAATAAGTTATAACAGCTGCTTTGAGTCTATCTTTTGTCCGGGATCTGTAGTCTAGTGGTATAGTGAACTGCGTAGAAGACTACAGGTCCCAGGTTCGATTCGCGGTGAGATAAGCATCACTAACGAGCTCTAACAATAGCGAAACTCGAGTTGGTGTTTCTCATCTTTATGCAGCTTGTTTAAAAAAATAGTTAAACTATTATAACTTCTATTCGTCCGGCTCTAATTGGTGTTTGGCAACCACGTTTAAAAAAATTTTCCTCAAAATAACAAGGCTTTTTGTTTCTGTTAATCAATAGCCGTATTTTTAAAATATTCTGTTATAAATTAAAACATTCTCGTTTTGCACTTCTTACCCCGTAAAAAGATTAAATGTATCTAGAAATTTTCGCCCTTTAGATAATTGCGACTTGAAAATTTTAATTTTTATCTAACCAAGAAAAAGAGTGATAACATTGGTAGAAATCTATAGCTTACGCAGGAAACCAATTAACCATATTAGTGTGAGCTACGTCATTTGTAACCGCCTGATCGATGAGTGTCGCCGAGTTTGCTATAATTCTTGTAGGTTGAGTAATAATTGAATAGGCTCCATTACATGCTATGGCTTTAATGTAATTTTTTGCTTGTACGAATAAGTTATTTCCATAGATGTTAATATTGATGTCACCTAAAATATAAAACGTTTTTTTTCATAAGTTAATTTTTCTAAACAGTTTAAAAAATCTTCAACAAACTTATCAGTTGCTTGAATAGGGTGCCTATAGATAGTTGCAATTGTAAGTTTTTTATTCGTGCTTGGTTGGTACAATGTTAGCCACAATGATTCACATCCATGTAAGTGTATATTTTGTTCTTGTGTAATTTTCAAGTCTTTTCTGACGTACATGGCTACGCCCCCTGCATTGCCAACTGGGTCAACATTAACAAAAGAATAGCCAGACAGGTTAATAAGAGCTTGTCTTTTTATACATGATGCCGAAAGACACAAGACATCATGAGTAAACGGTAGACACAATAAGAAATCGTACAATTTATCAAAATTTTTGTCTAACGATCTTATATTAAGGTGTACAATACTTAAAGAATTGTTATCCTTCATAGTAATTTGGTTATTTTTGGAAATATCGAAATAATGGCGTTTTAAGATATTGGTAGAGAACGATTCGTATATTTTGTAACACAATTCTTCAGTCTCACTAACAGTTAAATTTTGTTCGGTTGCTTGATTCGCGTTTCTGGGCCCTGATAATTCCCCGTCACATGAAACGTCCAGCGCCATTAGAACAATGCAAAAGAATTTAAAAAATCAGAGCGATTCGAGTTCGCTACTACGATTGACTTATAAGATAAGAGTAAACAATTATTATACAAATTTAAAACAATTGAAACAACAATCATCAAAAAGTGCAAGCAACAAAAGTTTAGATTATGGTAATGCTTGTTTAACAAAATTGAATCAATTAATCATTAATATATAATGATAAAAGCCGTTATTATAATAGCACATTATGTTTTTTTAAACGAAGGCAAGAAGCACAAATGGACACCAAAACATTACTCAAACAGTTATTAATTAATAGATTCTGCAGTATGTTTGACATCTTTTATATACAGACAATAATAGCCATCAACAATGGCCCATTTAGTAGGTTCTTTTTATTTTTTGCCTCTTTGAATAAAGGTAAAAGTTTTTTCTTTTGCTGATATAATGAGGTATATGTTCTCTAATATAAACAGATTTACTAGTCTTTTTGTTGGAGCTAAAAGAATGACCTGAATCTTGCATATTGTATCTTTTTAGTTTACTTGCAGCTTTGAGGATTAATCTTTATCAAATGCATTGGTCACTTTAAGAATAATTGGTCTTGTAACTTTTTGTCCCTGTTTAAAGATAGGTCGCTGAGGGAGACGATGGCAATTAACGAGAGAGAGCGAGTTTAGATCTATCTCTTGTTCTTTAGTAAAAATTTTTGTTAATACTGTCTTTGTTTGGGTTGTAGTTTTCCAAGCTTCTTTCGATTCGTTGAAACCATGTATTAGTATATTTGATCTTTTGCTATATAATTCACGCAATAACTCTTCTGTTTTATTAATTTTTAAAGTTTGTTCAATTTGTTTGACCCTGTTCTCCAGTTTTATAAATCGTTTTGGGTTGGTAGATACTTGACTTTATTATCTAATTTTTCGATTCTTTTGTTTAAGGTGCTCTCAATCTGGTTGAGTCGACTTTCAATTCTTGTCGACATCTTGTCAATGGTTGCTAATATAGTATTTATTTTATTTTCTATACCTGACATCCTGACATTTAAAATTTTCTTATTGTAATCTCAATTGTTGATTAATTTTAAGGCGCTCTAGAAATTTGTTTTCAGTAGTCAATATAATCACTCAACTCGCGCTTTTATTTTATGGCTCTGAAAAACATCCGTTCACTAGCTTGCAGTTTGTAGTGCCCCCACCTTCCCAATAGCTTTTTCCCTTTTTAATCCTAATTTATCTAAGGGGGGGGGGTCCTCAAAGGACGATATAACTCGTAAAGTTTGGATGATAAAATCCTAAAATTTTAGGACTTTTCCTAAAATTTATTCCTGAATATTTTGGTATTTTACTTGAGCAAATCCGATGGGTAGTATTAGTGTAGCAGGCTATTTTTTTTGACTTACCTCATGATTTTCGTACCCTTTTTGTGTACAAAAATCATAAGATAAGTACAAAAATCATAACGTTTTGAACGTCTTGCTGTGTTTGTCATGATCACTGCCTGACGTAGTAGTTATTTATTTTTGCAGCAGACTGTGACTAATCCGACTATGTGGCATAACAAAGCAAACAACGAAAATTTGAGGACATTCAACTTTATGCAAAATAAGAAGAGAGTAATAGCAAATATATTAAAAGTAAAGACATTTGACCAAACTAAAATAAGTTTTCTCCAACATATCAAAAAATCAACTGCGCAGCTGCTTTCTATTAAGAGTATCGGGCATGTAAACTTAAGGTCCTCCGAGGACCCCCTTTAGGTAGTCAACAGAAAAAAACAGCCTAGATAAATAAAGGTTAACATTGCATTTTTTCCATTCGTTCTGTGCTTCAGTTTTTTGTTATTTTAGAAATTATCCTGTCTTTTAAATAAATTGCTATGATATTTACTATCCATTAGCATTTTCCACAAAAATTATTACAAGATTAATGACTTAAAGTTATAGTTTCTATCGAATTTCAAGCAAAAACTCACCAGAGTTAAATAAAACTAGTAGAAGTAATAAAAACAAAAGCACACTTATGGCTTTCATTTTTTCAAATGCAGAATCAATAAAAATAAATTGTTTAAATGCTGGTTCTCCAATTTTTTTTCTTATGTTATTACTACAACCATTCAAATGCGATTATAAAAATGGCCTACAGCAATATGTTTCTAGGTGTGCCCTGGGCAAGAAAATGTTGCAACACTGCAATACGAGTAGACCATAAAGCAAAAAATGAAACACAATTAAGCTACAATACATACAGCGGTTTTTTCAGGTTTATGCTCACACTGGTATTACTTAAATTTAATTTAATAACACTAAAAATTTAATAAATATTACGACAACAAAGCCATACTACAGAAAAAAATTACATTAATGTATAAAAAATAATTGCAGTAAATAAGACGAACAATTTATACAGTTGTTTATTTAACTTTAGTTGATATTTTTTAAATAAAAAGCCTTCATGAATTTTAGAATCATAGTTTGAAGAACTTTTCTTCATAACACTAAACTGATTCATATCGTATTTATTACAGGACCAACATACGATATGTTTTTTTATTTTACTTTTCAAAGAAGAACCCAAGTTTAAATGTGTTTGGTCTTGTTAGCATGTCATGTTGACTTACCATCCGATGTACAGTACGTCAGGCCCTCCGCCTCACACGGGTGTAGAGAGTGTAGCATTGCACGAAAATGCGATATGTGATACACTCTACCGCATTGGTTTGCAAACTTTATGTCACCAAGCCTCCCTTAAAAATATTCAATCTAATAACACCTCCCTTATTTTATGAAATAATACAAAAACAAAAACTTTTAATAGAAACTATGCTAAAACAAAAAATAAATAAATAAATAAAAGCATTTCATAATTGTCCTTTAATTAGATCGATGTGCTTGTCTATTAGTGCGCAAATTTTATCAAATCTCGGTGTTTTGAACAAGATAACTATTTGTACCTCTTTATTGATATTTCGATACATTGCAGCTAATACAGAAAATCCTGTTTAGCATAATTATGATATTGCAAACGGTTGCAGTACTATTAAAGCTTTGTTTGACAAAGGGTTATATTCTGTGTTAAGATTTAGCCAAACTTGAACCAGAAATACATTTTAACAATATTCTCTAGTATTCGCGCTTCCCCTTGGATTACTCCCCGCCTCCGAGCTGGGAAACACTGCTCTACAATATCAAATATCTAAATAAATATATTTGCAATTGTTAATGGTTGAACGTACCTGTGCAAGTAAAGAAAATTTTTGTTTTTATCACGTTTTTTACAAAACGTTTTTAGATAGGAAGAGCTTTTTTATTAGAAAAGTGCCTGTTTTGCATTATAAATGGGCAAACTTTATGTTGTGACGGATTTTTATTCAATAACCTAAATAATTTGTGCTGAAATATCGACTAAATATCGTTTTGATACAAAAACATAAAATTTTGCCCAAATTAAAAAAAGCTTAAGAGCCCAAATCCCATATAGAAACATGAGTAATTGTGCTAAGCACAAGACGTGGCACTGATGATACTTTACGCTTTTTTGAAAGTGTATAAAAGGCCTTTGTTTGAAATAATATTGAATAAGAGACAGTAAAACTTTTTATGATAATATTTTTTGTTAATCATAGTGGTTTTTTAGTTTTTCTTACCAGATTTAGACATAAAAATACATTTTTTTCAAACCTTCTGATTTTTGTAGTTTTTGAGATTCAACTAATTTTACGAAGTTCAGACAATTATGCTTTAAATATACTAGTTATCGTGGTCTCTTTTTTGTTTATGTCTATGAGCCTATAAATTTATTTTGCTGGTAAGCAAGTTTATTAAGGTAAGTTAAAGTAAGCATTCCCCCTGTTTTAATTAAATGGGTTTACTGCTATTTTAAAGCATATTCACTTTGCGGCATGATTCCATTTGTCTCTGCACAAATGTGGTCTCGCCTCTTCTGCGAATTGCGAGTGCGGCGCCACTGAACAAACCGCTGACTATATCTCAACAGCGTACTGCAAACATCCGGCACCACATGAAGCACGAGGTCCGACGGTTTTGGATGACGAAACTTGATGCTGGCTTAACAATATTATTGCCAACAACTGATCATCCGGGCAGTAGAGCAAACTGGGGAGTAAAAGGATGAACTCTAAGCCACAGTCCTGTTTTTGTTTGAGTCAGGTGGCTGCCCTTCAAACAACGACGACAAGAATATTAACTTGCAAAAATTTATATCTTATTTATATTTAAAAAACTTTTCAAATATATTTAACCCGTAAAGTGCGCATGACGGATATATACGTCTTGATCGTCGCAGCTTTTCACAGCGCGGATTATTTTGCTTCTCGCACTCGCTATTGTCTCGCGTTGTCATGTGAAAAACGGTCTCTTGCCAGACAAATGTCATTGTTTTATTTTTTGTTTTTATCTAAATCAGAAAAACTTTTTTAAAGTTTGAATTAAATACTTTGTGTTTGTTGTGCTTATAGCTTAGTCTTAGCGTGCGATCTGGCAGAAATTCAACAAAAATGTTCAATTGTGGATTTGACATTTATTATAAAGATAGATTTTGGTATTTTCTTACGTTTGTAGTAATACCTTCATTCAGGTCAGATATGTTTTTTTGTATACTCAACAATAGAAGCCTTTGAAACACTTCTAAAATAAAAATCAGTTATATGTCGCTTGTATAACTCCAACGTAAACTTATTCTGCGTTTACTTTCAGTGTTCCTAGTATATTTCTCAAAGTATTTAACCTGTATATAAGTGGAACGACCAAGCAAATTTCTTCATGTCTCAGAGGGCAAATTTTTGTCGTTTCCACGACAAGCATTGACAAGAGTATTCTTTGTTTTATTGACTTTTTTACTTCTTTCTGCGCATAAGCGCTAAGCAAAGCAAAAAAATTAAGAAAACAAAAAATACTCCAGTCCAATTTGTAGTGGAAACAAGCCCTTATTCTTGATGTCGATAATGATTCGTCCTCACTCAAAAGCTTGGAAAATGAAAGCGCCGACGAAGGCTGTTTAACACAGCGCCGATGTTACCCAGTCGTAGAATCTCGAAGATAATCAAAGATATATCATTGAGATTTATCTTCGTTTTAAGTTTGTATCATAGTTGAAAGACAGAGATATATCCTTAAAATATACACCGAAAGTGAACACTTTTAAGCTTGATTTAAACATGATTATCAAAGATAAATCTTTGATTTCAAAGTTATTTCGAAGAAAAATCATGTATGTTTCTTACTAGAAATCAAACGAGTTTAAGGTTTAATTTAAATATGATAGCATGTTTTTGTTTATGTATGATTATTGTGAATTAATACCCGTTTTAAAAGCGATTTCGTGAAAAAACTTTTTTATTACTGTAGAATATTACAGAAAAACTCAAAACTAATATCAATTTAGTATTTTAATTTGATTAAAATTGCAAAACAAAAACTCAGCAATACTTTATATTTAAAAGCTTTACTATTGAATGGAGCTACTGTAGTGTTCCTAAGTTTGAAGCAAAAAGCCGGTTTTGCAAATGGACTGGTAAGCACCTTTGATATCTGTCAGATTCGAGATTCTTAATCAAAACTTAAAAAACACATGGTATCAAGGCATTTATTGTGGTTGTCATAGCAGGACAGAAAAAATTAGATTTTGTCTGCAACTGTTTGTACGACGGTGCAAACATAAAAAGTGTTGACAGAATTATTTAAATGCAACAATAAATCGCAAACATCTAGTTTGAAAATTTAAAAAAATTGACATTTTTGCTTGTCAATTAGATTAAAAAGTTAAGGTTTCAACTTTTTTTACAGAACAAAAAGTAAAACCTATCCATACACACCGAAAATAGTTTTTTTTTAAATACGATTCAGAAACGGCTTCGATTTTTATTTTGAACATATTTAATTGTTCTTTTTTTGTCTTTTCAATTTTTTTCATTTTAACCACTGTACATACGTAAAAAATGTTTAAAAAATCTATGTGACTAATTTCAACGAATACGTATTATGACAATAAACATATCTCTTTAAAATAATTTTCAAGTTTCAACCAAACAATGGTTTTCTTACATTAGCGCTACCTAACGGAGAGAAATCATTACATTGTTTTTAGCTGAGAAAAGCCTTTACAAAATCTACAGTTCAAAATTTTTTTACATGCAGTAAAAAGGGCACTCCTTCTTTAGATCATAATAACCATACCGAATTATGCCAATTAGCTGCCGATTAATTATTATATCTTGTTTCTTAAAATTGTTTATCAATTACTACCAAAAATGGTAAAACAATAATAAATAGATATAATCCAACTTATAAAACAAATTTGTCCATGCTCTCGATACAGATTACTTATTACCAGTGATGGCTTTAGTACGGAGGAAACGTAGTGGACGCACCGCCTCCCCTCCCCTAAAAGCGTTAATAAGCAAATCCCCTAAGCAAAATAATGCTCTATTTCTTCATAATGGCACTATGAGGTTGACCCCACAAAGCGAGACTTTCTTTTATTGGAAATCCCTTTATTTTGGAACACTAAAAAGCGGCCTCCTTTAAAATGATGAACTTTTTTTGGGAGGGCCAAAAACATTTGGAAAAAGAAAAAGTGACCCTCTATTTTTCTTGCACTGGGCTCCTCTTTTGTGAGGCCATCACTGCTTATTACATACGTAAATATAAATATAAACGTTAAACATATATTCATAAATGAAAATGAAATATAATTCATTTTTATGAAAACAAGATTGGCTTATCGAAGATAAAAATGCATAAAGCATAAGTAATATACGTATGTATACATACATATGCAAAGCACTTACGATTCAAAGATAATTCATTTTTTAAAAACAAGCTTGGCCAAATCAAAGATATAAAATATATATAGTATGTATGTTTTATCTATGTAAACATACATGAGTAAAACAATCATAAATTAAGTATAAATAATATTTAAAAAAATAACTTTGACCAAATCAAAGTTGTAAAATATATATAACATGTATAGTTTACCTACGTAAACATACATATATAAAGCAATTATAAATCAAGTATAAATCATACTAAAAAAAATAACTTTGACCAAATCAAAGTTATAAAATATATATAACATGTATGAGTTATCTATGTAAACATACATGTGTAAAGCAATTATAAATCAAGTATAAATCATACTAAAAAAAATAACTTTGGCCGAATCAAAGATATAAAATACATAAAACATGTATGATTTATCTGTGTAAACATACATGAGTAAAACTATTATAAATCAAGTATAATTTATATATAAAAAAAACAACTTTGATTATCTCAAAGATAAACCATATATATTTCTCAGATAAAACCTCGATTTATCTCTGTAAAAAACAAGCTTGGCAAAATCGAAGATATTGCAAACATGATCAGAGATAAATCGAGTGAATTCTGCGACTGGGTTGTGCATGGACCAATGGAATCGCCCAACACCAGTCCGCAGGCATTTGAGCTTGACCCAAGCTGTTTCGGGTAAGCTCAATCCAAAAAGCCTGTAACTGGTTCTGGTATGATAGCACGAAGCCTGGATAATCCTGAACTACAAGTCGCCTCAGCTGTGTGACGCGTGAAAATAATTTTTTGGGCAATGCCACTAAATGGTGACGGAACGTGAGCGATCTGTCTAGTTTCACCCCAACATAAATAGGGGTTGGAAAAACCGTTAAAATTTTATTGCTATTGTAGACTTTCAGCTCCCGTTTGGTTTCTTGATTATTTAAACGAAAGGCAACTGTCACCGTCTTAGTTTGAGTTCAGTTCATTTTTTTATTTCTCTTTCTTTTTTGGTTTTTTATTTATTTCACAATATCTTTAACAAGGTATTTTTTGCCTACTGTGTATAAATAGAACACGATTAAATTGTTTTAATGTGAAATCTCACTTTGGGAAAACAAAATTGTTGAAAAACAAATTATTATGATATTATGTCATGGAAATACTGTATATTTCTAAGTACTCTTCAAAGCACAATGAAAAAATTTCAAGGCAATGCTGCTAATATGTTGTTTGAACCGCTTGTTTGTTACCAGTGGCATAACGAGGATTTTTGAAATGGACGAGGCGTAAAACCAGAATCAAATATGCAGAGCAAAAATTTTTTTTTAGTGGTAAAAAAAGGTTTTCACGTTGAATTTGTCTCGGTTTTGTTAATTTTGTTTTAAAAACATAGTGATCTCTAAAAACAAAGATTTTCATTTTAAATCTTTCCCTAATTTTCTCTAAGGGGGGCATAGCTCAATAACCTTTCTAAATACGCTACTGTTGGTCAATAATTTGTGGTTTGCGCATATTCTTCTTTTGCGCTTTTTAACTCTGATCGACTTTTTATTTAGAGCAGAGGTGACAGAAATCTTTTAAGTTAGACTTTTCAGCTTAATTTTACAGTATGAATATTCAAGTATTATAATGGAAAAAAATGTTCTTTTAAGAGACATTCAATTTTTTGTTGAAATGGTAAGCTATAAAAGCCTTCTTTTAACATTAGGTTAAACATGCAATTCTATGTCGAAATTGTTGTAGGTACCCACTCCAAATAAAATACATACATAGGACCGGCCTCCTTGGCTTAGTTTTTTTACAACATCAAATTGCTATGTATTGCCCGGATCAGATGCTGTTAGCAATGTACCAAGCCAGCAACGTTTTTGTTTTTTATTTTTCATCCAACTCTCTCTGACCTCGTGCTCCATGTAATGCCCAATGCATGTGACATTCCAATACAACGTAATTGTGCAATGCGGCCGCATTAGCAATGTGAGATAGGAACGAGACCCCGTTTGTCCATGCACGTTTAAGCATAACATAACCTGTTCTGGCTACGCTGTTTTGAACAAGGCGCTGATAATAAAATTACGGAGCCGGGATTTACTTTCACAGTGCTCCACGTTCGGTCTATAATTCATCTACCGGGCAGCTTTGATGTTTAATTCTGCACGATTGTTCAGAAGATTTTGCGCAGCTGCACAAACAGAACGTTCAGATCTTATCATTTTCGGCAGTCTTTTGGTTCCCGATGAATAAACCATAGTAAAGATCTGAAACTGTGCTCTGTCACCCGTGTGCCGCGGAAAAACAAAAAACATACTCTTTGAAACAGATAAAATTATGTTCCATTAAAGTTGCAACCAATAAATTTAAAAAATTTATTGTACATCTCAATTTGTAATGTCGAAACATTTTATGTTCTTTACTAAGTTTCAAACGCTTTCTCTCACCAAGGTTTATTTAGTGGACAGAAAAGCCTACAAATTTCGATCTAATTCTCTGTGAATAAATTCATGACTTTTTTAATCAGCTGTCGTCCTGACGCAATTTGCACACAATATGCCCAATGTGCAAGATATACAAATTGTAACTTCAGGTGAAAGTTGCACACAATTTACACAAATTGGTAATTATCGTTTCGCACCTGCTGCTCACTTGTATCAAGGTGAAGAGCTAACTTCAAACGCTTTGTTTGCCCTGAAATTTTATTTGACCGTCAAAAAGAAACCTAAAAACCAAAAAAGTAAAGGTTTGGATTGAACTTTTAGGTTTTATTATGACAAACAAATGAAATTTCAGGTAAAGGAAAGCGTTTGAAGTTAGCTTTTTACCCTGGTCCAAGTCGTGTATCGACTTTTCGTCCGACGACAATTTGTCCAACGACACTTCGTCCACGTCTTTTTGTCTAATAAGGTTTAGGGTTTAGGGTTTTGGGTTTAGGGTTAGGGTTAGGGTTCCCTTAACAAGACTTCTTTTCTTTGAAATTGGATCTAAAGTCGTTGGACAAGAAAAATAGGGCAAAAAGACGTGGATGAAGGGTTGTTGGACGAATTGTCGTTGGACGAAAAGACTACCCACCGGTCAAAGTAAGCCGCATGTGCGAAAAGGCAGCGGAGAACTGGTCTAGAGTACCACTTTAGTCAAAAAGAGTTTCGCTTCTAGTTGTCCTAGCTCAGATTGATGGATGTTTGTAAAAACTGGAAAGTATTTCATTGGACAGAAACAGAGGCATTCAGTAACTTCGCGCAAAGCGTCATTCAAGACACATTTAAAAAGCAGGTATGACCACTTGCACAACAAACGGGATTCACCAATCAGCTGTCAAATAGACCACAAGTAAGTTAATTATTACTTAAATTTTCTGTATTACTTAAAGTTAATTAGCCGAATCCTATGTCAAATAATGTGGCTTACTTCATCGTGCTATGATTGACAAATAGAATTGTATCATTTTTCTTTTCCTTTGGAGTAAGATTTGTGATAAAATTTAGCAAGTTCTTGGGGTGTTATGAGGTTCAGCGAACCCATTCTTAATTTTGCAAAACCGTTCTTAGCATAGCGTGCTTGGCGTATGAATATGTACAGTATAGACCCATAAGCTCAGCAAGGCATTCTGTAAGAAATCTTTGTATAATAAAGAAATCTGCTTGACACTATTTGGGAGTTTGTGAGTTGTACACGAAAGAAAAATTTTTTTTTTAATTTTAGATTTCATCACAAATTCACTAAAAAATTTCAGTTGTACCAAGACAAAAACTTGCTATATTTCTAGGCTTGTATTTTTGAGCCAACTCATAACGTTTTTATTCATAAGCCTAAACAAAAGATATTAATTAATTTAGGGAAGGTACTCTCAGGTGATATGTTGTATTGCAACAGTCTTACCCAAGTGTTTTTGAGCAGAAAAAGCCAAGGTTAACATGAAAACATGCTCTACTGAGCCAGTAAGTATCTATTTTTTCTAACTATGTGCGGATATGAACAGTGAAATGCACCAATAATTATTTTAATGTAAGCTGCCGGTGTGCTTGGAGGCGGTCACACAATGCGACGGATTTTATACCTGACGTGCTTGTCTTGTGATAGCTGACGTAGTTGATACTTGCTAATACATACACATTGTTATTTGACATCGGACATAGGCATGAAGTACACATGTTTTAATTTTCTCAGGTGTCTATACGTCAAATAAATCTCGTATCTTTTTTGTTTTAAAACAATTGAATAAATAATTCTGCTTTAGTGTTTTTCGTAAAATAGATTAGCTAAATTCAAGGGCAATTTTTCAAAGTCTTATCACAGTAACAATGCCTGCTGCAAAAAAATTTAGAAATTTGTAAACAATTCTTTACATTTTGTTTTGAACAAAATATTAGTTTACTCTTAGAATAAGTAAAAACCTTTTAAAATTTATTTAAACTGTCTTCTGTTACCATAATTTTTTCTTCGTCACTGATGGGAGCTATAGTTGCAAATACTCAGAAATGAAAACCAAACTTTACTTGTAAAGAAGATCCTTTTTATGATTTTATAAATTACCACATGTAGCGAGTTCGATTCGCAGTGGGATATGCATCTCTGACGAGCTCTAATAAGAGCGAAACTCGAGTCTGGTGCTTCTCATTTTTAAGCAGTTTGGTTTCAAGTAAGATCCTTTTTAAGGTTAACACCTTAAAGGGAAAGTGTTTGGAAAAATTCTCTGTTGGCGTTTAGCCTAAAGTGTGATTCAAAACATGCCGAAAGCAAATCGTTTTTTGCATATTTTGGCCTAATTTTTGGACGCATTTTTTGTGTTCTTGAATGTTTTTTGCTCGATACGGAAACTTCACTGCAGCAAGACACAGCGTCTTCGCATTGGACTTTGCTCGGATACGCTTTTCGTAAATTATTCGGGATAGCGGATGTTAGTTTGTTTTTTTTTTTTTTGAACCTAAAATAATTCTGAACTTATTTTTAACAACACTTTGCAATCCAGTTAATAGTCTGCGGCAAACTTGTGACATAATCGGATTCACTTTCAAATCCCATCCGAAAGCAAAGAAAGTAACTTTTTTGGATCCAATTTTTAAATTTACGCAAAGCGAAACAACGCAAACAAAGAAGAAAATTGCCCCCTGCTTTCCAATATTTCCAAGAGGGGGCACGAGAGGGCAATAGCGCTCTTTGAAATTTGCATTATAGATGCATTGCTTTGGATTTGTTTCTACAATTATATAAAGTCAACAAAAATTAAAGCTTACAAGGTTTATAAAATAATTAGTTAACAATAGCAAATAATAGTAAGTTAGCAATAGCACAACGGAGAAAAGACTCACTCTTTTTTTTATATATATTTTTTATTTTTATTCCTATATTTATCTTCCTGACTCACAGGAAAGCGACGTAGGCGCTTTCAATTCAATTACCCCAACCTGCTTCCGGAGATGCCAAAATATTGCTGTCTTCTTAAAATTAATAAAAATATGATTTTAATTTAAAATTGCTTGCCAAAACCACCAAACAGGAAAAGTGCCATAAAGTGTCTTTCCAAGGACACAACAGTATAACAGGAGTAGGTTTTGAACCGAGACCGTGTCGATCACAATCTCGGTGCTCTAACCACTCGACCACGTTGCCGAAAAGACACATGATCAATGTAAAAAAAGGTTATGAAGTGAAAACATGGTAGATAAAAACATGATGGATTTTGGTGGATAAGATATGCACAATGAAATGTAAAAAAGGTTATGAAGCGAAAACATGAATGTTTGAATTTCGAGCTTCTTTAATTTTTTGAACAAAAACGTAAAAATATGAAATTAATGCAAGATATAACTTTTTTTATGGGGAGAGACGATAAAAAGTGTTAAATGTGACATCGATTCTAAGTGAAGACAAAACAAGGTCTTCACCTTGAATCGTTATGACATTTTTTTTTAGGTGCAAGAAAAACTAGTGAAGATCAAAAATAAATAAAAAGAATTCTGCTCCTTAAATAAAAGTGTCATTTGGATGGCATTATAACATACTAGTTTTCGATATATTTTATAAAAAAAATTTATTTTCCCCCCAAAAAAAACTTTTAAGCTGGTGCGGCTATGTTTTCAACTCTATTTTGAACACTTAACTTTCCATTCCAGACAATTTCATTTAGTTTTGAAACCTTAACTATAGTTTTTCAATCCAATAAAAAAGCTGCAAAAAATTTTGCCTCTCTCGTCAAAAATTTTTCATTTGCTCTGACTTGTAGAATTAGCTTCCCAACGCTGGTTTGCAACAGCCATTCCACCCTTCGTTAAACTCTAAAATTTATAGCAGGCTTTTTTTTAATTATTTTTTTGCTGTTGCAAAAAGTGGTTAAAAAGCAGAGAGCATCAAAGCATTTCTCATATCTGGGCTTTTGGTTTTAACCACATAAGAACGTAAAACTTCAACTTCCCACAAGCACATATATGAAAATGGTATTCATCTATCAGTGTTCTTTATTGTTTGATAAAAATCCTTTTTTACTCGATCTAATTCTCCCCAAATTGTTGGACAAAAGTCATTTTAAAAGGGAAATGTTTGTATGCAAACAATTACTTGTGACCTTTTAAAACAAGTTTCTTCCTTTACATTAACCCGTTGAGTGCGGAGTTAAATTTTCGCTATCCAAGTTAAAGTGCGTATTTAATTTCGCGTCTCGCTTTTTTTCTCGTCTTAATTGATTATAATTGCTACTTCGAGTTTCGCGGGAAAGTCCCCGATGTCGCATCAACTTGCGGCGTTTTTTTATAACAGTGCTTTGGAAAAATTTGTTATGTTAAAATTTACGAATCGCCTAATAAAAATGCGACAAAGTGATTTTAATTTGAAGCAAAATACAAATCCAAACATTATAGAGAAAAAAAGAAAGCGCAAATATAAATAATTTGAACAATCAATATTGCAAATCAGTGTTATAAATTTGTTAATCCGTGTCGCTAAATGGGTTCTCGCTACTTTACCACTTATAAGTACGGCGCCCCTGAGCAAACCTCAGACCAAATTGCAATAACGTGCCCTATACATCAGGCACGAGAACGATGTCTAACGGTTTTGGATGACGAAACACGATGCTGGCTCAACATTATCACTGCCAGCATCGGATCTGGACAGTAAAGCAGCCTGGGGTAATAAAAGAATAAACTCTCGGGAGCAGTCTTGTTCGTGTCTGACACGGACGGGATTCCTTTCAAACAACGACAAGGACTGAATAATAACTGAAATTATTAATCTTGTTACTGTCTGAAAAAAAAAAGCATTTAAAGCCTACTTGAAGTAGCCGAAAAACTATTGCTTTTTTTGTAAAAATAATAATGTTGCTGTTTGAAAAAGTAAAAATAATGAAATATATATTTTTAAAAGTCTGACAAATTTGTCGTTTGCTTTGCACTTAGAATTAATTTAAAATATAACCCGGCAGATTTTCCAAAAATAACAATTAAAAATATTGATAGTTAAAACCAATTAAAATTTGCCCATGGCTCTGTGACTAAAGCCTGAGTCAACAAAAACATAAATAAAAGAGTAAAATTGGAGTAGAGTTGTATTTTAATATTTCAAACAGTGCTAAATGACAAAACTATTTCATTATTGATATTTCTCATTATCTTTGTTTTACTTCCCAATACTCAAGAAAGCGACTAAGTCTTAGTTAAAGCAACGATGACTTACTTAGGTCAAAGCAATAGTCAAACAAGTATCTCGACCTACTTTTGAAAATGTCAAAATTTTGTTGCCAAAATAAAATTTTATTTGATATTTTTTGTTTTATATAATTGAAAAATATGAGTTAAATTTAGACTTCTTGCTAAAAATTATCAAGCATGGGAAAGTGCCAAATGGATTTTATCAAACAACATAACAAATTGACGAAAATAGGTTTTGAACCACGATTGTATCGATCACTTTTGCCATCAATAAGGCGCTCGTATCTACTTGCCCATGTCTTCTACAAGCTGAACATTTTTGAATTGTACCCCGTGGAAAATTCAATGTACTTTTTAAAAAAATGATATAGCATCCAAAAGCCTGTTTTTTCCATGAATGGAGTTACATAGTAACGATAGAAATGCAAATACCTCGACCTCATCCATAAGTGAAAAGTACGATTGTGTTTAATAATATTAAAAAGATCATTGCTCTAAGTACGCAATAAAATTGATTAAAAAATGTGCAAGCTATTAATCGGTTGTGTTAATATTTTATAAACAGTAGCTAACTGTTTTATCAATACATGTTAAAGGGTACAAATCTGTGTAGAACAATTTGAAATTGTAATTTAACTGTATTTTATAAGGTTTATAATAAATCTGTTGTTTTTATACCTCAATTTTAATTTAAACTTTATTTTTAAACCTAAATTTGAAAGGTTTAAAAATGCTTTAAGGTCGTAACAATGCGGTTCAAAATTTCTTAAGCAGAAAATTGTATTTAAATGCAATTTAAACAAAATAAAATTTACAAGAACTAAAAGTCGCCTGATTTGTCACTGTTGGTTGGATAAGCTTTTAATTGCCATTACAGATTTTAATAAAAACAAACGCAATTTCGGAGATTATCGGGCCATATAATCGTAAATAGATATCTAAAACTCTTTAACTATATACAAATATGTAGAAATGATTACTTACAGATTTACCCTAATTAAAGCGTTGTGTAACGCATTCGTTTTTAATATTTACTATTTGTGAACCGTGAAGAAAGCAACTATCACCCAAATAGTTCCATCTTCTCCTGTTTACAAGTGAGAGTTAAAAAACCAGACAAGGTTGTCTGCAGCAACCATGTCAAAGTCATGAAGTTACTCGTACGTGGGTCGCATTCATGAAATTTAAGCGAAAAATTTGCCGCGGGCGGCAATCTGTTCAGTAAACAAAAGGATGACGTTTTTATTATTAAAATTTACGCAGTAATTATTAGGAAGTGATAATATTCATCTATTAAACTAATATTTATGCAGCAAACTTTAATTAAAACAGCTCAATTTGGTTGGAGCCAAGACCTTTTTTTTAGTCTTTACTTCAATTCTAAAGCCAAATAGTTAATTTGCCAAGAAATGTTTCTAAATAATAACAAGCAAGATCTAATATTTCATTGGTTTGTAAAGTTTATCAAAAAAGCTGAGCGTTTTCGGCTATCATCAGTCCTTATCAAAGCATGTAAAATTTTAGCACAATTTAACAATTAATCGTACACGCAAATACATTCAATTAACTATGCAAAAAACAGTTTTCTCAAGTTTATGCTGTCACTGTTATTACTAATTCAATTTAAAAGCAATAAAAATTACACAAAAAGAAACAAGTGGACAGAAACAAGTATAAGAGATGGAAGTTGCAGAGATGAAAATGTTGAGGTTTGCTATAGGAGTGATAAGAAAAAAAGATTAGAAGTGAGTACATCAGGGATGCAATTAAGGTAGAAAGGTTGGGAATGAAGATGAGGGAGGGCAGGCTGAGGTGGTATAGATATGTCATGAGGACAGACCAGAAGTATGTAGGAAAAAGGGTGATGGAAAGGAAGTTAGCAGGAAAGAAGAAAAGAGGGAGGCCGAAGGGAAGATTTTTTGATGCAGTAAAGGAGGATATGGGAAAGTTGATTCAAGGGAGAAGGACGTTGAAAACAGGACGCTGTGGAGGAAGATCATACACTGTGGCAACCTCTGATTAAAGGGAAAGGCCAAAAGAAAAAGAAGGCAATTAAACAAATTACACAATTTACACAATTACACAAAAACAACATCAGAATTCACAGTGGAAAAAAGATAAAAAGTAATTTCAATTACATGATTAAATTAGAATAGTTGTAGCAAGAAAGACGAGCCGTTTTCATACAGTTGTTTATTTAATTTTGGTTGATGTTTTTTAATTAGCAAAGCTACATGAATTTAACTGTCGTAATCTGATAAAATCTAATACATCTGCGCTTTTGTTGTGAAATATTGTTTATTACTTTTTGTGCCCGTGCAATGCGGTCTGACTTACAATGGTAAGTCAACACGTCATGTGGTGACAAAAGCAAAGGAGCACTTAAATTTAGGTTCTTCGGTCAAAAGTAAAATAAAAAAACATATTTTTGAATGCAATTTGTGTAATAAAACAGATACGAATAGTTTGATGTAGGGGTTGGGAACCTTTTTGTGTGAGAGTGCCATAAAAGCTACATATTTTTAAACGTATTTCCGTGAGAGCCTTACAATGTTTCTCTAATTTTTAGGTGTGTGTGTGTGTGTGCGAGCAGAAATTTGTTCGTGTGCAAACTTCGGTCGTTTTTTGCAAAGCAAAATTTATATTATTGGCTATTGACTCAGATTTCTCAATTTTCGTCTCAAAAACGTAGTGATCACTTAAGAAAGGATCTTCACTTTTAAAATCTTGTGTGTGCAGATCTTTTTTTTATGTGCGCTAGTTTATGCTTGTCAACAAAAGAGCGAGATGTCGTTATCAAAAGAGCCACATCCGGTGCACGAGCCATACGTTCCCGACCCCTGGTTCAATGCATCATTTCGTTGCTATACAGAAATGTTCATCTCCGATATTTTAATATATTTTATTTTATCTCTATATTTATCCTCCTGACTCGCAGAAAAGCGACCGAGGTGCTAATACATAAGGTAGGCAATTACCCCGACCTGCTTCCGGAGATACCAAGATATTCCTGTCCACTTGTAATTTAATAGAGATATGACTGTAATTTAGAACTGCTTGCCAGGACCACCAAGCAGGGGAATGTGCCGTAAAATGTCTTTCCCAAGGACACAACAGAATGGCGCGAGTGCGTTTTGAACCGAGACTGTGTTGTTCACGAGTCCGGCGATTTAATTGCGGAGTCCGGCGAATATTGCTATAATTGAATGTATCTGTCGTTTACGGTTAATTGTTAAATAGTGCTAAAATTTTAGATGTTTTGATAAGGACTGATGATAGTCGAAAGCATTCAGCTTTTTTGATAAAATTTGCAAACTAATGAAATATTGAATCTTACTTGCTATTATTTACAAATGGATTTTAAAAATTACCTCTCTTCCCAAATTAAATAAACATTTAGTTAAGGACCAGGAAAAAAGTCTTTTGATCGGCTTTTAACAAAAGGTCACATATTATTCATCTAAAGAAGTTTTAACCCTTTTTCTTTTTCAAATATTTTTCAAGTAATTAATATTTCGAATTGAGCATCTTATTAAATGATTGCTTCGCAGGCCGCACTAAAAAACTTTGGGCCGCAAGTTTGACATGCCTAGTCTACCCCATAAATAGGAACCAAAGATTAAAAAAAGGACTTACTTTAAAGCAAAGATGGGAAAGAACTTGCGGCGTTTTTTTGGATGTCAATTGATGATCAAATAAAGTTAAAAAACCTGGAGTTATGTAATAAAGCATGGCATGTATTAAAAGTTATAAGACGAACGAGAGTTAAACTGTTTATTTTAGCAAAGTCATTATCATGAAGGAACTCACATAGTTCTTGCAGCTATAGTTAAGAACTCCTGCCGTGTTTAAATCGTTATCTTTTTTTTTTAGTTGAATAATTTATTTCGGTTTTTTGCAAAACTTAATGTTTTCTTTCAAATTTTTATCAATGCTTTTCGTGTTTAAGTCAAGCAACTGTTATAAATCTTTTAAGTTTCTGTTCTGAGAAGTTATCAGAACAGAAACACTAAAGTTATTAAAACTTTGCTGGGGAGATAAAGTAATTTCTACGCAACAAAATAGGTAAAATGTATCAAACGTCTTTAAAATTTTGCATTTTTCTACTTTTATGTGTTTTTTCAACTTAAGCGTAAGAGCTCGTTTCTACTGCGAGCATTGGCTAGAATATTCTTTGTTTGTTTTATTCATTTTTTTTGCTTCTTTCTGCGCTTAAACTCTGAGAGAAGCAACAAAAATTAATAAAAAAATAAAGAATATTCCCGCTAGCGCTCGTAGTGGAAACTAGCCTTATGACCTATTGACGTCAAACTTTTAGTTTCAGTTTCTTAGGTGGATCACAGGAAAATTTGTTTGACTCGTTTCCGCGTGATAATGCTGCTTGCTTGTTTACAGTTACTTTAATTTTATAGTTAATTTAAGATATGCACATCTTATCAATTTCGCTCTTACAAGGTGCCGAAAATCTGAAAATTAAATTTAATCTTTGAACCAAAACATGAACTACAGCTTGTATTTCTTTCGTAAATTTTTTTCCGGATTAGTTCTTGTTTATTTTATAATTTAAATGATCATTCAGATAAAATGAGTCAATGGCTGTCACATCCTGTCATATAAACTGTTGCGGCTCATGTTTTGCTAATGACGTAAAATCTTCAAAAACATAAAGACTGCAAGCAAAACTTATCACAATGTTTCAATCAACAATTTGCTTACTAGTAAAACTTTTAAATATGCCACTGAAATAAGGTTTGGAAAAAAGGCAAACGGTAACTATTAACCAAATTAGACTAAAGGCCTATTTCTGCCAGCTGCACAAAATTTTTAAAATAACCTTGCCAGAGTTGGCATCCGCACTTCTCAGTGGACGAATTAGAAGTGGAACACGGATTACTATGAGAATACATCCAGGCTCCATGCTTTCATACCCATAGCCAGTTGGAAGTCCTGGAATGTTGGATTGAGCTTGCCCAAAGCAGGTGGGTTAGGCTCAATTGCTCAATCATCTGCAGGCTGGAGTTGGGTAATTTCATTTGTCTATATACAAATGGGGTCTCGCCTCTTCTATTAATTCTGAGTGCGGCGTCACTACGCAAACCGCTGACTATATCTTAACAGCGTCCTGCATACATCCGGCACCACATGGAGCAGGTCCGATGGTTTTGGATGAAGAAACTTGATGCTGACTTAACAACATCGCTGCCAGCATCTAATCAGGGCAATGCAGCACCCTGGGGGAGTAAAATGATAAACTCTCGCAGTCCTCTTTGTGTCTGACCCGGAGGGGATATCCATCCAGACGACGACAACAAGTCTAACTAAAAAACTGTAAATAGCAGTTAATAAAAAGTTTTTTTTAATATTTTAAAACGTAATATTTCTGTTATACTATCTCACTTATTGCTATTTCCATTAGGTAAAAATATATTTTAGTATTTGATTGCATGTAAATATTTATTCGTCTTAGGTTATATCATAAAGTGAACCTTTTTTTATTTAATTGATGTTTACATATGAAAAATTTGTATAAGTTTTTCAGTACAACAATATAAAGTGACAATTTAAAAAAATCTCAAGTAAATTTACATTTTATAAAAATCATAAACTTTTTATTTGTAAAAATAAAATCCAAGTAATTAACACTTAAGACTAAAATCTTTCGCATAAACTGATGAGTTTTGATATTTAGTTTAATTAAAGTAATGTGCATTTTACAGACGTTTATTTTAATTTAGTTTTTTTCAGCTACAAGATCGCAATACAATTGTTAATCGCAAGGTGGGACTAGTAAGTTTTTTCTATATATTTATCTTTCTCACTCGTGGAATAGTGTTGGAGGCGCTATACATAGGGTAGGCAATTACCACGATCTGATTCTGAAGATGCCGAATTATTGCCGTCCGGTTAAAAATTTTATTATAGTTATATAATTTTTTAAAGATATGACTGAAATTAGGAACTGCTTACGAATACCACCAAGCGGAAAATTACCATAAAATGTCTTTCCTAAGGATACAACAGAATGGCGCCGGTATGTCTTAAACCGCATCTGTTTCGGTCAGACTGACTTGATGTTAACAATAGACCTGTTAGTTTTAAGTTAGATAACGCGTTCTTTTTTTAAGCAGTAAATCTTGATTTAATGCTGTTCATTACGTTTAACTAACGATTCGTAATTATAAAGACACGATTTTAATGCCCCAGCTCAGCATTCACTTTCTTGCCTATTAACACCAATAAAGCTGCCGTATAGACTCATAATTAGAACTACATGCACTTTATCTTGGTATAAAATAAAAGTAGATGAAGATATTAACCGAGGTAGCTTCAATACAAATGCTTCAATACAAGTGGTGGCTTCAAAATTTATATAACTTCCTTTACGGATAAGAGAAAAATCTATGAAATATCAGCTGGTGAACAGTTTAGACCCTTGCTCTCTAGCCCACTAAATTAAATTATGAAACTTTATTGATAATAAAATTGTACTAAAGCTTTAAAAAGGTTAGGCGACTTTTTTTTTTTGTCAAAATTGTATCTAATTGAGATTGATACTTATTATATACATTTTTTTCTTTCGTTATGAGGATGTAAGCTTACTTAGTTTTTCATATAACAACTTATTGTTTTCTAATCAAAATTATTGACTTTGAAATTTGCTCATGGATTGCAAAGAGAAAAGTGGTAAAAAGTTTGT
The DNA here is from genome assembly GCA_963680785.1 of Diplosoma virens. Lineage (NCBI taxonomy): Eukaryota > Metazoa > Chordata > Ascidiacea > Aplousobranchia > Didemnidae > Diplosoma > Diplosoma virens. The sequence continues at coordinate 9,496,120 of OY796891.1, forward strand.
CTAATAACAGTGCAAAAGCATTAAAATTAAAAAAATAGCTAAAAAACAAATTTTTTAGAAAACATTCTTACTATTTAATAGTAATCGCTACAATTAAGGTACAACAAAAACGCTTATTACCGTTGTGACTCCGGTGTTAAATGCGTGACAATCAAAAACAACAGACTCATTTCAGAGAAAAAAATGTATACAAACAGGGTTACTGTTTCGTGCTTGTTTTCATAAACATTGTTTTAGAAAATTTTAAAGTGCCTATTTCCAAAAAACATATTTAAAAATTAAGTGCTTATTAATACTTCTTTTTTACTAATTTTGTGTTGGTTTTTCAAAAAATTCCTAGAAAATACGCCTATGACAAGGTGTTTGCTCTGCGCACGAAAAAAAAAGACTACTGATTTGCAATCACTACTTTTTAGGGACAAAAATCAAAAAATCTAAGACAGATTTACAGTGAAGAATTTTTTTCTAGGGACGAAAATTGAGAAATTCTGGGCAGATTTACGTTTCAATGCTAATTTTTTAACTTTCTGGAATAACCAATATTCGGATCACAAGTTTTGGATGGGTCGTCAAATCTTGTTCTCTATTTTTGGTTAGCATTTGGATCGCCCCAAAGAAGGTTGAGAAGCACTGCTTTAATTAAATGCAATAATCATTCAAAACTAGGCAAAGATCAATAAAAGTTCTTCGCTCTGCAAAAAAGGCCAAACAATTGTCATTTGTAGGCTTCTTCCATTTTGTTTGCCGCTCTAAATTTTTGGTCAGTTCAAATGTTAACCATGTTTATAAATAAACACCCCTTGGCATTGAAACAAAGTTTGTAACGAAATACAACATTGCTTTCCAATTTGTTTTTTATTTGACACTGCATCGGATTGATATAGCTGATTTTACAAGCCTTGTTCTAAACTGGAGTGATTTTGAGAAAAAATTCAAAACACTTACGAAAACAATGCAAAAAAGGAAATCATTGGCCTTTATATGTGCGATAATCGACAGTTAACAAAAGCTTTAGAATTTTGCTATTTGGTTTGATTTTTAAAATCGAAAAATAAACTTCAATTTAAAAAGCAAGAAAGGAAAAAGCACGCAGAGGCATTGGTTGACAATAACTGGGCTGCATAACATCAGAAGATGCGTTTTTAAAGACGACCAGATTACTTTGTCTGTTTCGATGTACAAACGCAAAACCAATTGTTCAAGATATCCAGTCTGCACACAAAGCTTTAAAAAAACTCTTATATTTTGATTGTCTGCATAATTTCAAACTCTAAACAAATTAATTCTTTTTCACCCTTATCTTCGCTCTTTCATTAAAATTTCTTTTTGGCAATGGTATACTGTTCGTTTTAGCAATTAATTTTTTATTTTTAGAATTGTAAAATAAGTTTCAAAACAATTACTAAATGTTATGGACTTTGTTTAATTTTTTTATGTTGCTATTATGCTGGTCTGCAAAAATTTTATCTAATATTTTTTGTAGTGCATGAATTCTGTTGTAAATGTTTTTTTTTTTTTTTTTTTTTTTGTTTATAATTGTTATATTATTAATATATGTTTTTCCATCAACTTTGACTAGCATAATAGTTTTTTTTTTTTTTTTTTTTTTTTTCTTTTTATGTTATGTTATCTCTTTTATCGTTAATATTTGTTTATTATTAGCTGTATAATTCCGTAATTTTTTTTGTATATACTTTCGGCATTATTTACTATTCTATTATAGTCACCAGTTGCATTTAGAAAAGGTTTCCGGACCTGGTGAGGTTTCTTTTTTGGGTGGTTTTTCTTTACTCACCTTGCTCAGTTGAGCTAAATTCCCATCTTGGCTAGCTGTGCCACCCATCATCATTACGCAGCCTAGTCATGCACTGGTTATTTAATTGTTCAGTTTGTTTCATAATATTATTTTTACGTATTTATTTATTTATTTTTTTTTTACTTTTTTCACTTATGTCTTTATATGATTAAGGTGTTGCAGCCATGCTTTATCCCAGTCAAAAAAAAAGCACGGCAAAAGCACGGCCGTGTGATTGCCACGTACAAAACTTCTGGCAAATGCCGGGCAATTGCAATATGTGCCTTGTATTTTCTTAAACTTTGAAATTTGTCTACTAAAATGGTTGGTATTTCAGTTCAGTTCAGTCGTTTTTTATTTCCGCCACTTGTCGAACAAAATACTTACATCAACGTAATTACACTACGGAAAAAGGGACATGCAACAAAACGAAACAACGTTGTAACATGCAAAAACTCAATAAACTGCACTAGCAAAGGTAACGGCTTGCATGGTTGCATCACCTAGAGAAAAAATATATATACAAGTATAAAAAATTAAAAAAAAAAAAAATGCATGAAAACAAAAAAATTAAGACAGCCTTTTTTGTTATTATAATATTATTTGCTGGCATGTAACCCCAGCACAGGGAGGCTTTCAGGTACTACACCTTGCCCAAGGGTGACCTGGAGGAAGTTGTAATTGGGTATCCTCATTCATCCCGACTTATCAGTTGATAAGCTTACAACCGGATGCAGTTTACACTCATACCCAAGAGAAACATATTTATAGACAAGACTTGTTTTTGTAACACATTTATTTTTGTTTAAAATTCTTTAAATGCATTATTTAAAGTTCCAATATGAGTTTATTTTAAGACTCTGCTGGCATTAAACTTTTTTATCTGGTCAATTGTTAGAAAAAAAAAAAAAAAAAAAAGTTTGTCGAGTTTCAAGACTAGTTTAATACAATTTGGATTAAGCGATTGTTCCAGGTGCATGTAAAGTTGAATTCTTGAATTGATGTCGACGATGACCTGAAATATAAAAAGAAAACAGCAACAGGCAGAAAAAAAAGATTTTTTTTTTCAATTTTCTATGTTGCAGGTACGGCACTATGTTTGCGTAGATTCGTCGGGTATTGCGCCAGTTAGATAATAAATTTTTAGTTTGTTTTTGAAAGAAATTAATGTAGAGCAGTTTTTAATTTCTTGAGGCAAAGTATTCCAAATTTTCGGTCCAATAAATTTAATTGATTGTTGGCAGATTGCTGTTCTAAAACACGAAGAAATAATTTGACTATCACTTCTAGTTTTAATTTGACATGGTTTAAGCTGAAATAGTTGTTGAATTGGAATAGGAAGAGTGCGTTTTTGAAATTTATACATTAAAATTGCAATTTCACTTTCATACAACTGCTGTATATTTAAAAGCTCGTTTTTGATCATAACATTTTTTACACAGCCTCTCTGTTTTATTCCATACATGGCTCGAATAAATTTATTACAAATACGTTGAAGTTGATTGATTTTTATGCGATTTCCAAAGCACCAGTTGGTGATACAATATCTTAGATGACTTAATAATAATGAATTGTACAAAATTAGCATTGCTTTAGTGGTAAGACACGGTTTTACACGCATAATACTTCCTAGAGAAGAACGAATTTTTTGTTTTATCATATTCATGTGCTCTTTCCAGCTTAAATTTTCATTAATTATTACACCCAAAAAGCGAATTGATGAAACTTTTTCAATAGTATTATTTCTAAAATATACTTCGAACGATGTATTTGAGATGGAACAATTACTTTTTCTAGGAGTAAAAAGTAGATATTTAGTTTTTGCAGAATTTACTGTTAGTTTATTCGCAGTCATCCATTCATCAATATTTTTAAGTTCAAGATTAGTTTTTGAATAGACTGATTGTATATTTTTACCAGTAATAAAGATGTTAGTATCATCAGCAAACGATACATTTGTGCTGAAATCCAAGCAGTTTCTAAAATCGTTAACATAAAGTATAAATAAAAGAGGACCCAAAATTGAGCCTTGAGGTACCGAGCTGGTGATTGGCTTTATAGTTGAAGAAAGACAATTATTGAATTGCACTTGTTGCGTGCGTCCTGATAGATAGCTTTTAAACCATTCGAATGCAGTTCCTCGAATTCCATAATAATTCAGTTTATAGAGTAGGATGTCATGGTCTATAGTGTCAAAGGCTTTGGAAAGATCCAAGAAAACACCAATTGTTAACAGTTTTTTTTCAAAAGCATCAGCTATGTTGCTAATAACTAGTGTGGTAGCATGGCTTGTGGCATGACCTGGGCGAAATCCAAATTGTTCTGCATTAAGAATGTTGCAGCATTTCAAGAAGTTGTACAATCTTTTATACATAATTTTTTCCAGAAGTTTTGAAAACGATGAAAGTAAGCTAATAGGCCGATAGTTAGATAGATTTTTTGAATCGCCTTTTTTAAAAATAGGAACTATTTTTGTTTTTTTGAAAGCATCTGGAAATTTGCCTTGGAGGAGTGATAAATTGAATATATAGCTAAGAGCATGCAATGCATCATCTGAAAGATACCTCAAGACAACGGGTGGTATTTGATCAGGTATTTGCCTGGTGTTTAAAAGGTTTAAAAGGTTTAAAAGGTATTTAAAAGGTATACAGGTATTTGCCTGGCGTTTAAAAGCTTTGCCGAGTATTTATTTGAAAACTATTTTCGACACGCAAAATGCTTGGCAAATGCAGGGCAGTCGCAAAGCATGCCTTGCATTTTCTTAGACTTTGAGTTTGTCTATTAAAATGCTTGGCTTTTGCCCGGCGTCCAAAAGCTTTGCCAAGTATTGTTGTAAACTCATTTTTTTTTTTAAACCAATGGCATTTGCCAAGCTTCCATAGCGTTTTTCCAATGTTTCTTCAATACACAGCTTAAACTTGCGGCGTGTTCTCAGCAAACATACACTTATTGGCCCAGTATAGGCTTTGTAAAGGCAGGTATCGGCTGTATCGGAATAGTTTTCCCGGTATAGGTATTGTATTGGACCAGTACTGTTTTTCGATACTATGACGTTTAAGCAAAAAAATAGAATGTTTTTATTTTTTGATAAATTTAATGTTTTAAAGGCAGTAAGCCGACTGAAATTGAAATTTTGACTATTTTTTCTCATCTCTTAAGTGTTTAAGCGTCAATGAATCCCAGTATTGGTCTTATATTGGGCCTGTACATGCTTTTCAAAACTATAATGTTTGGGTAAAAAAAATAGGTAGTTTTTTTTGTTTTTGTTCAACATATAAGATTTTAAAGATTCTTACACTTTAGACCAACCGAAATTAAATTTTTTGGTAATTGCTTTTTATCTTAGAATCTTTAGAAAATAACGAGCCGATATCGAGCCAACATTCTGCTGACCATTTGTTTCGAATTGGTTTTAACTTTTTTTCAGTTTGAGAAAACTGATTTACCAATTTTTAATCTTTTCTTTATTCTAAAAGGAATACATGATAAATTGCATTTATTTGTATATTCAGCCAGGCCAGACTGTAGTTCAGCAATGGATGCTTACGCTACTTTCAAAAAGAACAAATGGTCTATGTAAACAAAACTTATCTTGCAGTTCAATTGTACAAGTAGTCAACTGTCAGGCGATAGTAAAAGAACTTATTGAAGTTAACTTTCAATGGACAGTAATTGTTCCAGACGGTTGGTCTGCACCAATATTTTGTTTGTGCCATTATTGTGACGTCATTGCCTTTCTTTTCTTAGTTGCTTGGCTATTGCCTTTGAACATTCTATAACGCACATGTTTAAAAAGGAGTATGTTAAAAATTGAATTGTTTTTTTGCACTTTCTTCCTTGACTGTGTTAAATTTATTTCTTGTAAGACGTAAGTCTCTTAGGTTTGTTATTTTTCTCAAGTTTGATTTGGTTTCCTTTGTGACGTTTCTCCGGCGGGAAGCATATTACCAATTTGTAAGCGATTTCAATGTACAGGGCTGTTTTTGACCAATCAAAGACAAGCATTCATTTTCAATTGCTCTGAAAGAGCAAAACGGTTTTCAAAGCTGCTCTTTAAGAGCATTTAGAAAAAAATTGCGCTGCAGTAAATTAATTTTTATTAGAAATTTTTAATTGCTCTTAAAGAGCAAACCTTTTCAATGCTGCTCCTCAAGAGCATTTAGAAAAAAAATTGCTCATATAGAAAAAAAATTGCGCTGCAGTAACTTAATTTTCAATAGAAATTTTTAATTCATTTTTTTAAGTAAAATATTGATTATAGTTTTGTTTATCATTGATAATTTCTCGTGCAGGGCTTCTTCAATGTGTACAATTTTTGGTTAGAAAGATTAATCTAACTTTTTTACAGATTATTGTAATTTTTCAACAAAGCTTTTTTATTTTTATTTGAAAAATGTATTTTCATTTAAGAAAATGTTTGTTTTCTTTAAATGCATATGCTGTAGGTATAATTTTAAATAAAACTTTAATAAAATGTAAGGAAAAATTAGATTTTACATTTTTTTTATTTTCTTAATGGTTTTGAGGTCTAAATTTTAAATCTGATTTGAATTGGCCTCAAGACATATGGTTGTATAGTTTTGATTATGTTCTAGGTCTTTTGTTAACTAGCCATAAATTGACCAAATGCATTAAATGAAAGCTTTTGTTATTTATGAGAAAGTTTTTGCAATAGATACAAACCAAAAGCAATAGTTATTTATCAAAATCTTTTAATTTTTTCTATTTTTTTGGAACAGTGCTTAGTAAGACATATTGTAAGTAAGAGCCTTAATAAAAATTTAGATAAAAATTTCACCTTTAGCAAAAATACTTAGAAGTATTTTTGCTTTTTTTCATTTAAAATATTAAATACACTTCAAAGTATTTTTACATTTAAAAATATTTTTAAATGTTTGCTATTGATGAAAAAGTAAATTATTTGATGTCAAACTGCTGTAAACTACTGTAATACAAATTGTAAATTATTTTTTATGCTTATGATGGGCAGATTTCATATCTTATTTGATTTTTTAAACATGTTAGGTTACATATTTTGGAGGTTTTATTTTTCCTGCTGTATAATTCCTTAATCAGAAAATTAAATAAATGGTTTTCTATTTTATTAGTTTGTCTTCATTATTGAGGCTTCGAAGTAAAAATAAAAAATTTCCAAAATTATCAAAGCTAAATTATTACTTTGCACTGTTATTCTTAAATGTTTTTGTTTTTTATTTTTGCTTTCAAGTCAAAATGAAATTAAAAAAATACAATAATAATTATAAAGAATTATAATTGATAGAGATTTTATATGATCTTTTATTTTCTTTAAGTAATATCAACTGTTTGTTGTATGGTTGTTTTTATATAGATAGAGTTATAATTTAATGGTTGAAAATAAATTAATAGCATAATGCTGATGCTAAAAAATGAGGTAAAAATAGTAAATCACAATCTGAGTAACTTAATGTGCTTAACAAAGCATTACTAATTTTTACAATCTGTATCAAAATTTTTCAAATAAAGTTAGTGATGGGCATTGATGGGATTCAGGGGTTTGCATGGGTTCACATAAATTCATTCTTTGAAGGTCACTATGTTTAGGTAACCCATATTTAATAAAGTCTTGGCACCTCCCTATCTCTGCAGAATGAAGGAACCTATTGTTAGTGTGTTCCACACCAAAGGGAACCTGTTCTCAAACTTTAGAATCTAATTACTAGTTATGGGGACTGCGAAAGTAGGTTAGCATCAGTATGACATTACATAAAAGGTTTTTATTTATTTTTTTTATTTTTATCTCTATATTTATCCTCCTGACTCGCAGGAAAGCGACGGAGGCGCTATACATAGGGTAAGAAATTACCCCGACCTGCTTCCGGAGATGCCAAGATATTGCTGTCCGCTAGTAATTTAGTAGAGATATGACTGTAATTTAGAACTGCTTGTCAAGACCACCAAGCAGGGGAAATTGCCGTAAAGTGTTTTTCCCAAGGACACAACAGAATGGCGCAAGTGTGTTTTGAACCGAGACCATGTTGATCATTAGTCCGGCGCGTTAACCACTCGACCACGCTGCCGATTTTTTTGCAGTTTTTATGTAATATTTTGTTTAAATGAATACATTTGCAAGTCACCATTTTTTTTTGTTGCTAGAGTTATAGATTTATTATTAAACGTTCAATTTTACTATGAATAGATAATGTAAAAATGAAAAGAAATGGTAATGGATTGGAAGGATAAATTGTAAACAACAGGTGAGAAGAGATTGGTACACATTTAGAGTGCCGTTACTTTTTTAGCATAACAATTTTAACAACTGGCAATTTACTAAGTGTTTTGATGCATTGTTTTAATTTACTAAAGGTTTTTGTTAAAAGTCTATTTTTTACCCTAAAAATTATTCACAATTTTGTAGGTTTTACTATTGACATTGATTTCAATGTGTCCTTAATAAAAAAAAACAATATGGACTAATATTGCAAACGTTTTGCTTGGAGAGAAAAGTTGAAGAAAAGGTTTTGTTTGAAAAAAACAAGGAAATAAAAAAATTGGTTTGAAGCAAGCTTTATTGAATAAAAGGTAATACTATTTATCTATAATTTTTATAGTTTTGTATATGTATCCTTTTTAGATTGACCATATCTAACTGTTGGACATTGTGTTAAACAGCTAAAACTATTATTTTATGATTTATAACATTTACTTAGTATCATCTTATTGGGTGTACCAGCATGGGGCAGTTGCCCAACCCACCCCCTTCAAAACAAAAAAATTTTGGCAACATTAGATTTTTCAAGCATTGATTATGTTTGTGGAAAAACTCGTTAGTAAAATTTATATTTTTATGCGTTATTTGATTTTTCTTGGTAAGATTTCTAAGAAGGTTTAATTAATATAGCTTTTAAATTTTTCATAATATATAGTGTTAATTACCTGTCTTAGTTACTGTTTAAAAAAAGCAATGTTTAGCTTTCTATTCTCAATGTGAAAAATAAAATAGGCTGCAAGTACTCTTTTGAACCTGCTGACAAAAAAGCTATAAAAAAATGATTAACTTGAAAATCTCATTGCATATGGCTTCTTTAGTTACCTCCTCTACATAAAGTCATTCTTTGACCTTGAAAAAAATGTAGCCAAAGAAATACAATTTTATATTTTTAGTTGATGTTTTTTGGCATTTATAAAAAAGTCTCATTGCCATGTTGTGAGCCAGGACTTTTAGTATTTACTAAGCTTGCATCCTTTTTCATCACAAAAAAACATTTGACTGCAATAAATACAATTTTGTTTTTATTTTTAGTTAGTATGTTGACAATTACAGGCATTGATGGCTTTTTTAAGTAGGCTAAATTGGTTTCTTTTTAGGCAGTTGCAACGAGTCAACATCGTGTGAAATGTATTTCGAGTAAAGTCTACAATTTTTTTTTGAAAAACTGTCGTTATATAAAAACTCATTATATTTCTAAAAAATAACTTGTGTGTAATTTGTGTGTAATTTTTTACGTGCTTCAATGATTGTTTTTTTGTACCATTTACTTTTGGCGATGTTCTCTTATTCAATTTGTTTGCGCATCTTTAATAATTAAATAGTTCTTCATTGTCACGTTATTCCCTGTATGCATTTTTTGTTTGCATAGCAATATTTTTAGATTGTTTGGCTATTATGCTTTTTGATTAGTGTGGAATATCATTATCTTTAGTTTGAATAGAATACAATTTATCTCATTGAAGCAGTATTCGTATTTTTTCCTTAGTAGTTTATATCTATTCTTCAGTACTTTATGTTAAGTGAAATAATGTTGCTGTCCTGTTTGGTTTATTAGCAATTACATGAGAACTTCAAATTGTACAAAGTAAACGTTAATTTCTTAAAGTTTATGATAGTATTATTTTTATGATTTATATAAATGTTTTATTGCCTGATTGTTTGTAGTAGTGCAACACTACAACTGCTGTCTTCTTCATTTCAAAAAATGCTGCCTCATTTACAATTTTAATTTTCAGGTTTTTTCGGCTTTCCGTTTTAGCAATCCTATTATGATAATGTGAATAAGCTACCCAGACAATTTTTGACAATAAGATAACTGACAAATTAGGGCTGGATGATCAGTGGAATTACTTGTATAGTATGATGATTTTAATAAATGATGCAATGTTAGATGGTTACGGTTTTACTAAAGCTATCTCGTTTTTCAAAAAACTGTATTTCTGCTTTTTTTGCCCTATTTTTTTTATGTATTCTTAATCGGGCATTCAGTTGTAAAGAACATTTAACAGTAACATTTGATCACAAACTACGTTTCCTAAAAATTACAACTTTTAAATTTCATTTAAATTTTGATGCGACTTATACGTAGGGTAGCGTGGTATCTACACCTCGTTATTTTGGCAAATCTAAATTTACTACAAAAACCTTACCAGCTGAAGCAGGTGATAATAAAGATTGTTATTGAAAAGTCGGCAGCGTGACTATGTCTGACCTTCAACGCTTTCTTGAGAATCAGAAGTAAAAATAGTGATATCGAAAAAGTAATGCTAGAATTGATGAACTTATTTAGTGCAATGTAAATAATGTTTTTACCTCACCGATTTTATTCTTTGTTACAGCAAGTCTCAAAGTTTCAAACACCTTTTACTGGTTTCCAATGTTTTGTTCTGTTACTGCATCTTTTGTTTAATTTTGTTGTCAATGATTGCTTTATTGCTATAGCTCCTTTTCGTTTTATTTACTTATCACCAAATATCATACTCTTAAGTAACGTTTTCTGATTAAAAGTTAATAAACTGTACATATTATTTTAAAGCAAGACTGGCACATTTTTTGTACATTAGTGCATCGTTTTCTTTTTGCTTACGTGGTACAACAAATATGTAATTGGTCGTTTTTCTGTTGTTATGGTAGAATTTGCCTAATTCGTTACCTCAAGGGGATTATTTATTTCCTTATCATTTCATCACCTCAAGAAATTCGCAGAAATTTTAATAGCGATATGCCATCTTTGACTCCTAATTTTTTATGTACTTCGCTAATGCCAACAATTTTGAAAGCAACTGCAGAAAGCGCTATTTCAAATGGAAATTAAGAAAACTTTATAAAGTTTAAATTAAAATCTTTAATTCCTCTACTCTAGACTCCTCCATTTAACCTAACACCTTTTAAATCATTAATAAACTTCAAAGAATTTCAGCGTTTTCTTAATGGAAAGTCTGGTCGTACTTCGCACCTCTTGTATAAATTTGATAAAGAAATTGCAAGGTCAACAATTATCAGATAACGATCCATAACCCTTATCTACCTAAGATGTTTTTTTCTGTTGACTACCAAAGGGAAGGTCCTCGGAAGACCATTGGTTTTATTTTCTAACTTAAAACTTTTTTATTTTTAGATTATTTTCTATTAGAAAAAGCTAATTTATAAATTAAAAACTATAAAAAGCTAACAAATTAGAAAATAATTTTGAAAATTAAAAAGAATAAATTAGGAAAAACCCAAGTAAGAAAGAGGTGACGAATTGAGCGAATTGACAAACGTTTACATCTATCACCTTATTTTCTGATTTTCTATCAGCCCTGTCAACCCTTTCTGCTCTCTTACCATATTTAACCCCCAAATCCCTATCCGATACTCAATCTCTTCTCAATGTTTTATCCAAATCTAAGGTAGTCCACTTGCAATAAATACCTGGTCACTCCTCCCTCCCTGGTAACGACTTAGCTGATTTTCTTGCTAAAGTCGGAGCCTCTCTTGATCCCTCCAATATATCAATATCCCTCTCATTCCTTATTTCCTTACAAAGACTAATACTCTACACGAGTTGGAGATGCAGTGTCCAATCTGGACTCTTTCAACATCAAATCTCTCCAGTATCTCCAGAGAAGCTTACTCTCCCGCGCTCCGCTTGCTGTGCTCTCTCGTTTACGCTGCAACAAGCACAGCACTCTCCTTAGCACTTATCTCCACAGAGTTGGTCGAGCCGAGACTCCTTCATGCAGCAACTGTGGTTCTGAATCGCAGGACCTTTCTCATCTCGTGCTAGACCGCCCGATTACTGGGACTCCACGGAGTTGATCCGCGCCCCCATCGCCAGGAATGAGTCGGGTAAGCCCACCACTACCACCACCACCAACTGACGAATAAAACGATAATGAATTAGACAAATTCTACTGTATTTGTAAATTCTACATAAAAACTGCCTACTTTCGTGCTAGATAAGTTGGTTCGAACAAAAGAAAAATGATAGCAACACTGCGACTTTATGAATAAACCGGTTTTGCTGTAAAGACTTATCGACTCTGTGAGACAGTTAAAATATTGTTTAGATGTAGTTATTGGCAGCACAAAATATTTACTTACAAAAAAATCGCAATACAACACATCAATCGCTATATTTTATAATTATAAATTAAAATTAATAAATTTCCTTAATAAGCGCATATTTAAAGGACTGAAAATTGCTGCAATATTTCGCGTTTCATTTCTTATTATTTTGTTAAGAAAAACAATGTTTAATTTATTTTTCACTAAATATGAAACAATGATTGCTATATTTGTTAAGAGTTATTAGTAAGAGCTTGGTTATGAATGTAAGCAAATTAAAAGGTACGTTAGTCGTAAAAAATAAAAGCAACAACCTTGTTTTGCGGACATCAGTTAAAAATGTAAATGAATGGAAGGATTGGTTCGAAAGGTATTGCGAAATCACTAAGACAAATTGGCTTGTTGCAAAAACTTACCCAAATCCTGTTCGTATTCGTTTAGGCATTCTTATAAATGCCATCGGAACGAGTCACGCCGTAAAGCAACTTCAAACGAAAATAAAAGCTGTCCAGCTCGGATGGATGTCACCATCAAGCTAGTTACCAGAGGAAGTAAAGCAAATGACAAATTGGTTTTTACCCATCCCTGCATTATTCGTATTTTTAATGAGCACAACCATTCCTTTAATGATGCTATCAACCTAGGGTCGTTAAAGTTTTCGGAAAAAACCCAGAAAAAGTTATTTTCCTACTTTGACAAGGGAATGTCTGCATCACAAGCAATTAGATTTTACGAGACTCAAACTCTACATCGAGATGGGCTTATCGGTTTTGCGAACACAGCTATAAACCCAAAACATCGATCCGTCTGCTATTTGCACAACAGATGGCGCCATTATAAATTTGGCACTTATGTAGGTGAAGACATGATTGCGGCGGTTAACCGTTATCGTGCAGCATGCGATGCAGATATTCAATGGAGAACATTGGATAAAGACGTTTTGTATTTGGCGTAATCACGCCATTTATGAAAAGAGTTCATATACATTTAAAGCAATCTTCAGAAATTGTATTTGTTGACACTACTTCTCAACTTGACTCAACTAACGCTGCTGTTACCGTTCTTATGTGCCACAGTACATTCGGCGCATTGCCACTGGGTGTAATTGTAGCCCCAAGTCAGGATCACATTTGCTATGAACAAGGTAAAATTATTGCTTTAATTGTTTTTTGTTTGCAATATTTTACTTCTATGTTTTACTTCAAGAATTTTTAAAAAGTATTGCTATTAAAATGTCAAGTCATTTCCGATTACAGTTTATTTTTTAGTCGATTCCAGATCTTAAATTAATTAACTTGATTACACATGCAAATGACTTGAGTTAAAAAATGTTTAGGCCTTAAATGATGCTCCAGAAAAAACTCCATACCGCTTTTGTAGGTTTACTTTTATAGGAGGCACCTTGCTTTGGGAGAAAAATTTTTTTCGGAATTAGAGGAAAGACTTAAAAAAAGTTTTCATTATAAACCTATTCGATTACAATTACAGTTTGACTTCAGTCAACTTACTTTGTGTTATTTGAGTGTCTTTCTATTAAAACTCACTACTTTTAAAGGATTTGATTTGCTGAAGGAAATGCTTGGAACGAATCGTTTTTTCGGTTCACAGCCGAAGATATTTATGACTGACGACAGTGCTGCGGAACAGCAAGGCTTATTAGCAGTTTGGCCAAATACAACGCAGTTGCTTTGCATTTTTCATGTGCTACAGGTTTACTAGTGGTTAAAAGTTGCTTAAAGTTTAGTCATAGCGTTAAAAACCGATATATTTATCAGGCTGTGTGGCGGTGGTTACTTGCTTCCAAAAATGGGATTTCCAAAACAGATAGACAAGCTTTGATGAAAGGGTTTCAAAATATTTTATATAGTTTGACTAACAATGAATGTATTGAAAAGTACAATGAGTTGATTCAATTGTGTAATCAATTGCATTGCCAAAATTTTCTGAGGCACGTATTTTTCGAAAATATTTACTGTTGAAAGATATTTTCCTGATTTTCCTACTGTTGGGGACCCGATTCCAGCTTTTTTGAGGGCCTCAGTTAAACATACGCTGATTCTGCTTAATTCTCAAATATTTCTTCTAACAAAAAAGTTTTTTAATTTTAAATTATAAATGGTATAATTACAGCTACACGAAACGATGGATGACCAAAAAAGAAAGCTGGTGCCTAGCATACAGACAAGGTTGTTTGACACGAGGTCAAAACACGAATAATTGCTGTTAAGCAACCATTCGAATTGTTAAAGACATTATTTTTAACTGGTACCAATGTATATTACTATGCAAACAATGGGCATTCTTAAATCAACCATTTAATATATTCAGATGCAAAGCTTTCAACATTTGCGAATTGCTGAAATTTATGGCGGAAGTCTACAACCAACATTTTATTAACAAAATTTTGAATATCTTGTTACAGCGTAAAAGAACAATATCTTTTGACAGTCCATTAATTAACGTAGATTTAATTAGAACAACAGAAAATAGTCACATATTTCTTGTTGAAAGTGAGACCAACCAATCAACAATTTATGAAGTTGATGTTAGTCTGGGTACGTGCACTTGTCCCACAGGCCACAACGGCTCGATGTGTAAACATCAAAGAGGCGTCATATTTCACAAAAACATGCAACCACCGAATTTGTACCTACAATCGGAAGAGGAAAAACATTTTTATTGAATATTAGCCCTAGGAAGAGATGCGCGACCTTCAGGTTTTTTTCCTTCTCAGGATAAATCTTTTCAAGCAATGACATCTTTGAATAATATTACAAATGATACTGAAATTGACGATTTAATACGTAATAACCGAGATGTCACCACAGGCAAAAAAGCTGACAGTATTGTTGATACAAACAAGGCTTTAATTGATGACATTAATAAATTGATGTCGGAAAAACTACAAAAGGTTGCAGAATGTGAAAATGCTACAGCAGCTTTAATTAAATTTAAAGATAAACTCACACATTGTAGAACCAATGAACAATTTTTATCAGCTGTACAGAAATTCGGACCTGAAATACGGCATAGAAATTCTGGAAAAAAAATAATGTGCCAGCCAACTGCAATTAGCAGGCGACCTGCCGGTGTGTCCAAAAGAGCTGCTCCATTGAGCCGTGGAAGACGACCAAACGGTACTAATAGTGACAAAAGGAAAAAAAGAGAAAGAAACCTTGCTGCAAGCATTAAGATAAATGTTGCAAATGTAAAATCGCATTAAGTAGTATTAATTTTAAAGTTTTTTTACAAAGATAAAGTTAATTGTTGATTGCATTTTTTTTCGCTTTTATAAAGAAATAAAAGTTTTTTTTGTTAGAAACCTATTGAGTATATGTCAGGCATTAGCAAATTTAATATCATAATACAGCTTTAACAGTATACAAATTTAACAGTTGGCCATGAGAACAGTGGCTCTCAGGCAACGAAGCCCAGCTGGTTGGATACCCGCAAGCACGGGCAGGTTGTCCGTTGGTGTAGGACACAGGCATACAGTGACAATGCGCAAAGCGTCATTAAGAACACTGTCAATAAGAGGAGTGCGTACAATTCGGCACCAAGATTTAACCTCTTAGTTTTGAGATATTCCAACAAGGCAGATATGTCTTGACTCAGGACTCCCTCCAATTCCTTCCAGTCTCCAGCAGTAGGTGGCAGTGATAAATCACCTGCAAACGCATATTTTTTCTAACTGTGAAACATGTTCAATCTAAAAAAGATACATATACAAAACTATAAAAATTATAGATAAATAGTATTACCTTTTATTCAATAAAGCTTGGTTGCTTCAAGCCAATTTTTTTATTTCCTTGTTTTTTTCAAACAAAACTTTTCAACTTTTCTCTCCAAGCAAAACCTTTGCAATATTGGTCCATATTGGTTTTTCTTTATTAAAGACACATTTAAATCAATGTCAATAGTAAAGCCTACAAAATTGCAAATAATTTTTAGGGTAAAAAATAGTCTTTTAACAAAAACCTTTAGTAAATTAAAACAATGCATCAAAACACTTAGTAAATTGCCAGTTGTTAAAATTGTTCTGTTAAAAAAGTATTGGTACTCTAAATGTGTGCCAATCTCTTCTCACCTGTTGTTTAACATTTTTTTCCTTCCAATCCATTACCATTTGTTATTATTCTGGCATTGTCTCTTCATTGTAAAATTGAACTTTTAACAATAAACAATGCTAGCATATGATTATAAAACAATGCAGTTGGCTTTCATTGTTCAACTGGTTTCTTGCTGTAAATTAGCAGAGAAGCAAATTTTTTAAACAAAACATTTGATTATTACAGTATTTGCTAAAATAATAAAACAATATTAAAGTATAGAAATAAAGATCAAACTTGCAATAATAATGAAAAAAGTTAAAAGGTATAAATAAAAATGATTTTGTGATTTATTCCAAAAAACTTATTTTTAAATTGACTTAGGTTTACCTAACCAAAAAGTGACGATACTTAAGCAATTAAGCATCGTTTAAAAATGTTATTTGTTCTACTAACCTACACATGAAATAAAGCAAGGTGTCGAAAAATGTGCATAAAAATAAAAGAAATCTAAAAGGAAAGATCTAATGAAACTAGAACGTAATTCTGACTCCGGTCCATGCTCATATCTGATGTGATCCTACTTTTGCAGTCCCCATAACTAGTAATTAGATTCTAAAGTTTGAGAACAGGTTCCCTTTGGTGTGGAACACACTAACAATAGGTTCCTTCATTCTGCAGAGATAGGGAGGTGCCAAGACTTTATTAAATATGGGTTACCTAAACATAGTGACCTTCAAAGAATGAATTTATGTGAACCCATGCAAACCCCTGAATCCCATCAATGCCCATCACTAACTTTATTTGAAAAATTTTGATACAGATTGTAAAAATTAGTAATGCTTTGTTAAGCACATTAAGTTACTCAGATTGTGATTTACTATTTTTACCTCATTTTTTAGCATCAGCATTATGCTATTAATTTATTTTCAACCATTAAATTATAACTCTATCTATATAAAAACAACCATACAACAAACAGTTGATATTACTTAAAGAAAATAAAAGATCATATAAAATCTCTATCAATTATAATTCTTTATAATTATTATTGTATTTTTTTAATTTCATTTTGACTTGAAAGCAAAAATAAAAAACAAAAACATTTAAGAATAACAGTGCAAAGTAATAATTTAGCTTTGATAATTTTGGAAATTTTTTATTTTTACTTCGAAGCCTCAATAATGAAGACAAACTAATAAAATAGAAAACCATTTATTTAATTTTCTGATTAAGGAATTATACAGCAGGAAAAATAAAACCTCCAAAATATGTAACCTAACATGTTTAAAAAATCAAATAAGATATGAAATCTGCCCATCATAAGCATAAAAAATAATTTACAATTTGTATTACAGTAGTTTACAGCAGTTTGACATCAAATAATTTACTTTTTCATCAATAGCAAACATTTAAAAATATTTTTAAATGTAAAAATACTTTGAAGTGTATTTAATATTTTAAATGAAAAAAAGCAAAAATACTTCTAAGTATTTTTGCTAAAGGTGAAATTTTTATCTAAATTTTTATTAAGGCTCTTACTTACAATATGTCTTACTAAGCACTGTTCCAAAAAAATAGAAAAAATTAAAAGATTTTGATAAATAACTATTGCTTTTGGTTTGTATCTATTGCAAAAACTTTCTCATAAATAACAAAAGCTTTCATTTAATGCATTTGGTCAATTTATGGCTAGTTAACAAAAGACCTAGAACATAATCAAAACTATACAACCATATGTCTTGAGGCCAATTCAAATCAGATTTAAAATTTAGACCTCAAAACCATTAAGAAAATAAAAAAAATGTAAAATCTAATTTTTCCTTACATTTTATTAAAGTTTTATTTAAAATTATACCTACAGCATATGCATTTAAAGAAAACAAACATTTTCTTAAATGAAAATACATTTTTCAAATAAAAATAAAAAAGCTTTGTTGAAAAATTACAATAATCTGTAAAAAAGTTAGATTAATCTTTCTAACCAAAAATTGTACACATTGAAGAAGCCCTGCACGAGAAATTATCAATGATAAACAAAACTATAATCAATATTTTACTTAAAAAAATGAATTAAAAATTTCTATTGAAAATTAAGTTACTGCAGCGCAATTTTTTTTCTATATGAGCAATTTTTTTTCTAAATGCTCTTGAAGAGCAGCATTGAAAAGGTTTGCTCTTTAAGAGCAATTAAAAATTTCTAATAAAAATTAATTTACTGCAGCGCAATTTTTTTCTAAATGCTCTTAAAGAGCAGCTTTGAAAACCGTTTTGCTCTTTCAGAGCAATTGAAAATGAATGCTTGTCTTCGATTGGTCAAAAACAGCCCTGTACATTGAAATCGCTTACAAATTGGTAAGATGCCGGCGGGAATGCCTGATATTTTCGTGCTTAGCTGTAGTGAAGTTTTAAAAGCTTCAACTTTTAATTTTAGAAAATAATTTTGTTTTTTTGATAGCATTTTTTTGTAGTGCAACCAGGTAAAGTCAAAGTTTTAACATTAAGTGCAGTGCAATAATTGACCTTGTTTACTATAAAACTAATTCTAAACCTACTGTTTATATAAAGCTGTTCAAAACCTGCCATATGCAAAAGTGATAATCAAAAATTGAGACCAGCTCTCTTGTATTCAATTGGCAGTAAAATTGTTTTAATCTGAAAGCTTTTATAGTTTTAAAATAATAACATTTATGTTTATTTGTCTTGTTTGAAGTATTGTAAATTGCATATTATAACATTTTACATTGTTACTGGTGTGTAATAGCTCAATTCCTAATCATCATGTCATACTGGACAAAACGTCGTAAAGTTAATAAACAGTTGGAAAGAATGAAACTTGAGTTATATCAGCAAATAGTGAAACAAAATTTGTTGAACATATGCAATCAAAATATTCAACTTTCTTTAATAATTCATTGTCTGATGATGGTGCTGTTGGTGTTGATGATGTGCCTTTTTTATCTTGTACTGATAATGCCACTCTTGAGCATTTTGATAAAAGTTCTTCTAGCAGCTAAAAAGCTGATGATAGCACTTTAAATGATAGTAAAGCATATTTGTTATTAAGTTTAAAAGTATTGGCTATAGAATGCAACATTACTCATATCTCATTAGCTAAATTGCTGTGTATTTTAAAGAAGCTTCATCCATGTATACCAAAAGATCCTCAAACCTTGCTTTAAATTTTCTCAACTTTTTGGTATTACTGAACTTGCTGGGGGACATTATTACCATTTTGGTGTAAAGCATTGTGTTGAACAATGTTTAGCATGTGATCCAAAACTTCAACAACTAAATAAGCTTAATCTTCAAGTAAATATTGATGGCCTTCCACTATTTAAAAGCAGTTCAATGCAACTATGGCCAATATTTGGGTTAATACAAAAATCTAGTAATTCAGCATTGCCATTCACAATTGGAATATATGCAGGACAATATAAACAAAACAATCCTGTAACTTAGCTGAAACCATTCATAGAAGATTTGAGAAAATTGCAAACAACAGGTATGGTTTATCACTCAAAAAATTATTTAGTTAATCTCGCTTGTGTTGTATGTGATGCTCAAGCTCGAGTTTTTTTAAAACAAGTAAAATCATGTGCTGGTTATTTGGGCTGTGATAAGTGTATTCAGAGTGGGGTACATGATGGAAAAAAATGACCTTTCCGGAAACTAATGCAATTCTTTGAACCGACGGTGCTTTTAAAGCCATGTCTGATGAAGATTATCACAGAGGACCTAATCCATTTTGTGAATTATCTATTGGCATGGTCAGTCAATTTCCAATTGACTATATGCACCTTGTGTGTCTTGGTGTCATAAAAAGGTTTATTTTGCTTTGGATATCTGAAAGTAAGAATTGGAAGAAAAGTACAACAAAATATATCAGATTTCTTGCTAATTTTAAGAAAATCTATACCAATGGAATTTTTCAGAAAACCAAGAGCAATTGCAGATGTCAGTTGATGGAAAGCCACAGAGTTCAGACAGTTTCTCCTGTATACTGGTCCTCTTTGTTCTATGCGGTAAAATTGCTGATGAACTGTACAAAAACTTTCTATTATTTTCTGTTGATATTCGCATTTTAACAGATCCACACCAATGTATGACCATGTGTGAGTTTGCTCAAAAATTATTAACTGCTTTTGTTAATCACTATTCACAACTATTTGGATCAAATTCTGTTGTTTACAATATTCATGGCCTAGTGCAGCGTGGTCCAACTACAGGCCCGTGAAACAATTTTGTGCGGCCCGCAGAACAATTTTGCACAATTCAAGTCTTGTCGATCATAAGTAGCAGCAATCTTCTATAACAGCGTGGTCCAACTACGGGCTCGTGGGCCGCATGCCGCATATCAATTTTGCACAAGTCTTGTCGATCAGTAGCAGCAGCTGTAATTTTTTTTTGGAGAATGCTATGATTTTGCAGACCGATTCCAAGTGAAGACTTTTTTTTTTTTTTTTTTTTTTTTTTTTTTTAGAGAACACCCTGATTTTGGAACGAAAATAGGAATTTTTAGCCAACTGAGGCCTGCAAACTCGAATAATTTTGAAAAGTGGCCCACAAGAGTGCAGAAGTTGGACCACCCTGGCCTAGTGCATTTGGTAAATGATATAAAAACTTTTGGTCCATTAGATAAATTTTCTTCATTTCCTTATGAAAATTACTTAAATAGATTAAAGCATCTTGTACGCAAGCCAAACCATGTGCTTCAACAGATTGTCTAGAGATTAATAAAAAATTCAGAATCCAAGTTAATGTAAATAAGATAAAAAAAATTGGTTCTTTTCCAAATCTAAAAAGACCTCATATTCTTGGGCCTCTACCATTTAAATATGAATCTTGTGAGCAGTTTGGCAAGGTAGTTTTGCAAAAGTTCACAATTACACTGGCAATGCCAGACAACTGTATAAAAGCTGGAAATGATATTGGCATAACAATCAATATCTTGCACAAGTTTTCTCAAGTGTTTATTGTTTATCAAAAATTTTGTACTGTTGAGCCATTTTTTCTTTACCCATGTAATTCATTAGACTTAAATGTTTGCAACGTATCAAAACTTACTATAGAAACATTTGTGTGAACCAGATTGAAAACAAAATGGTTTTGTTGCCTATTAACGCTGACTTATAGGGTACGCGACAATTTGGCGGCGCAAATTTGTCGGCAAGCCAATTTGGCGAGAAAATAAATAAAAATGATTTACCTTCACTAGCGTTGAAGCGACAGCAAAAAAGTTTTGTTCTGCCACAAAAGCAATTAAAAACGCAATTGTAAATGTTCAGCTGGTAAGAGCGAAATTTTTAATTTAAAGCTGTTAAATGCGTTAAATTTAGCAATGTTTCTAGCCCAATATTTATCTATTTAAATTTACAATAACTTAATTTCAAATGTTTAAAGGCCCGTTTCCACTACGAGCGTGGAAAAAAGCATTCTTTGTTTGTTTTATTGCTTTTTTTATGCGCTCGCTTCAATTTTAACCGCTCGCTTCAATCGAAGATCAATAAAAGAGACAAAGAATGCTCTTTTCCACGCTCGTAGTGGAAACGGGCCTTAAATTAAAAAAGGTATTTCAAAGGTTAAATTTTCGAATCACGGTTGTTTAACATATGTGGGGTTCTCGGCTAAATACTTATATAGTGCGCGGCAAAACAAAGTACTGCGCGGGGGTTCTCTCGTTACTGCGCAGCTTAGAGGGAACTATGGCCCTATAGACAAAACGAACTTTTAGAACTAAAAAAAAAAAATAGTTAAAATAAAACTGTTTATGCGTGCCGACCAGAATAGATTTGTTTTGATATAGTAAAATGCTCATTATGAAGTCATAACTTCGTACGCCGGTAAAACTTCAAACCTGTCATCTTTGCAGTAAGCTAGATTATTTTACTTTTTTTTGTAAAATATATATGTTAAACGACCGTGATTCAAAAATTTAACTATTGAAGTACTTTTTTTAATTTAAATATTCGAAATTAAGTTGTAAATTTAAATAGATAAATATTGGGCTAGAAACATAGCTAAATTTAACGCATTTAACAACTTTAAATTAAAATTTTTGCTTTTATCAGCTGAACATTCACAACTGCTTTTTCAATTGCGTTTGTGACAGAACAAAACTTTTTTGCTGTCGCTTCAACGCTGGTGAAGGTAAATCATTTATTTATTTTTTCGCCAAATTGGCTCGCCGCCAAATTGTCTCCCGCCAAATTGGTTTCTCAAAATTGTCTTGTTAAATCCGCATTTTATATGTAGCCCTTCCGTTAATTCACACTTCGTAAATATTATATTTTTATCTTGACTAAACAAAGATTATTTATTTTTACTTTTGCTCCAAAATCTGAACTGGCATCTTGTAAAATTAAGCTACCTAATTTTTAAGTTGACCATAAGTTCGAATTGCTAATTTATTACAGACTTAACCAGTCTAAAAGTTTCATTGTTAAAAGCCTTAATTCTGAAAGCTACACAGTTTTGCTTTGTGATAGTTTGCGATAAATATTGTAAATGGTTTTTAGTGCTCTTTAAAAAAAAGCATTTTTTGTTTGTAAAATTAATACTGTTGTTAACTTTGCAGCTTGATTAGTTTATATATCCTCTGAGTTTTCACTAAAACAACTGAAGTGGAATGTGTTCCAGATAATTGGTTTAAAAGTGAGACAGAAGTTTATTGGCCTAATTCTGTGTCACGAAATGCTTTCAGTAGAGAAATAAAACTCAGATCAAGGCCAGATCTTTCTTCATGGATGTTATACGATGTTCGTGTGCTTCCAAGTGGTTGTTGCAGTAAGTTTCATTTGTAATTCGGCTATTCTTTGTATCTTCCACAAAAGATTGCAGATGCAATATATTCCTGACTTTAATACTACAATTTCAGGTTTGTATGAAGAAGCAAGAAAAAAAGCCAAAAAGGCTGAAGATACTTCTGATATACAAAGTGATTGCAACAAAATTTCAAAGTAAATGTTTCACTTTATAATAAAATAAGCGATACATTTCAAGATTCATAATTTAAATTAAACCTTAAATTTTTTTTAATTTACCGTCCCTCTCTGTAAAATTAGTGTTACTGAGTTTTGTATAAGCCTATTTTTTATCAGGAGAAAGCGCAAAAGAACATTAAACTTTTTGGACGAAAGTAATAGTGAAGATGGAGAAGTTGAAATTATACCCAAAAAACATAAGGGTGAGTATACTGTTGCAGTTATTTGATGTTTTTTCAAAACCTGTATTTTTTTTAAAACAGTGGTCGGCAACCTTTTTTTACGATGGCCCAAATTCTATCATTAGAAATTATTGAAGGCCCAGCAGCACACTTGAAACATCATAGGCGTACCAGCCCAAAAAATTGGGGGGGCAGTGAAGTTTTGCCCAAATTTTGTGACGTTTGCCCAAATAATGATTTTATAGTAC
Organism: Diplosoma virens; assembly: GCA_963680785.1. Taxonomy (NCBI): domain Eukaryota; kingdom Metazoa; phylum Chordata; class Ascidiacea; order Aplousobranchia; family Didemnidae; genus Diplosoma; species Diplosoma virens. The sequence continues at coordinate 9,519,677 of OY796891.1, forward strand.
ATTACGGATATGACAAAAAAATTGTCTGAGATTCTCGGACGAAAAACCAATCTTGTCCTAAAATCATGGTGATCTCTAAAAAAAAGGCCTTCGCATGAATTTAGTCTCCTAATTTTCAATTTTCGTTCCAAAATCAAGGTGTTCTTTAAAAAAAAAAGGTTTTCACCTAAATTTGGTCAACGAAAACGACAGACGCGGCCCATACTTTATTACAAAATGTATTATGCGGCCCAATACATTTTGCTAAAAGGCCCACAGGTTGCCGACCACTATTTTAGAAAACCAATATGGGAAACAAGCACGACTGTCACTCTCAACTCCTCCTTGCTTGGATAGATTTGATAATCAAATTAATAACGATTTGCCCATAATTCAGGATAGAAATTGGTGGGTCATCCGTTAAAGAAACTTGTTGGCGGGTGATGTCAGCTCTCATAAAAAATAAAGTGTGCCAGTATTATAATTGGTAAGGCAAAATGTGGATACCACCAAACACTATAAATTCTAATTCAAATAAATTACAATGTATACTTTTTAAAATTATTATCGCAAAGTATAAAAATATTTTTAACTATTATTTTTCTTTGAAGTTAGATTAAAAAAATTTTCTAAATCCAGTATTTAGCGTATTTTGGCTCTAATCTTACCTCGACAAAGTGCGATTGGAACTTTATGAGTATCTCCCTTTAAGCATTTTGCGAAAATTTGAACGCCAAATGAAGATAAATTTATTTTATCTCTATATTTATCCTCCTGACTCGCAGGAAAGCGACGGAGGCGCCATACACAGGACAAGCAGTTACCTCGACCAGCTTCCGGAGATGCCAAGACATTGCTGTCCGCTTGTAATTTAATAGAGATATGACATTAGTTAAGAACTGCTTGCCAGGACCACCAAGCAGGGGAAAATGGCGTAAAGCGTCTTTCCCAAGGACACAACAGAATGGCGCGAGTAGGTTTTGAACCGAGAACATGTTGATTATGAGCACGGCGCTTTAACCACTCGACCACTCTGCCTATTATTTTTTTTAATGCGTTAACACCAGCATTTTTACTATTAATGTAAGATACGAAATTTTTTAAAGCGTTAACACAAGCATTTTTACTATTCGAAGAAGGTTTGAATTTATGCCCTGGTATGAATGCCTTTTTAGATACTATGGCTACAGCATTGTATTCTGTTTTACTCTAACCAGTCCTTGCAATGGACACCCCTCTCAAACTTCAATGCCACTCAACTTAAACAACTGACTCAAACACGGACACACTCTTTACATGATCTTAATTTATACTTAAATTCGCCCAGAAATATGAATGCCACAATCTTTTATAGCAATGAGCACACTAACATCATCATCTGAAAACCAGTAACACCTGAGGAATGTAGAGAAAACCTCAAACAAATTCACACTACCAACACCTCACAATATCATAGTTCTAGAAAAAACAACGAAGTTACTAACACCACACCCTATGACGTTCGTTCATCAGAACAAACATCACCACGTCATATGCGTACAAAACTGGCACAGCTCAGAGCTAACAAATCACCACTCTTGCAAAGCTACCTACATACAGTGAACCCTAATACTTACACGCCACAATGTCCACTATGCTTGTCCCAGACACATGACACTAATTCTTTAACTGCAGTCAACTACCAGCACAGCACCACTAGTCTGTGGAAAAGGCCTTTAGAAGCAGCAGAGGTAATCCAAGAGTGGGAATCTAGATTGGCTTTTTCGAGAGATTAAGGGATGGCTACTCCAAGATATCGGAGGAGGGGCAACAACAACTCTAACTAGTTTTATGTTTGTTACAGGAGCTGTGATGGCAAACCCTGTGCTAGTCGGGGCGGCCACAGAAAAAAGCATTAAAAAGGAGATTAGCACCTGGATGAGGAATTGGCGGGACCGTGCTGGTGGAAAAAAAATTGGAATTGTTACCAAAGACTTTTAAGATCGTTTGTCAATTTGTCTTTGCTTTTATAAAAATAAAATATATATGTCATTGAAAGTGATTATGTGCAATTATATGATAGATTGAGTAAGTAATAAATCTAAGTAAACAACTAAATACCCTCAAACAGGAGGAATTTTTGGGTCTTGACTGCTATTCAAACGTAGAATAATAAATAATACTGCAAATTTTGTAATGATTTTGCACTCTGCTTATGCTTAAAAATGTATCGGAAAGTATAAGGTCATAACAGAAAACTTGCAGTTTGCCATTACTCTTCCTATATATATATAAACTGTACTCGTCTTGTACATATAATATACAGGGAACATGCAGTTTGCCTTTGCTCACCCTATGAACAAACCATACTTGCCCACTACTTATAATGTACAGGCAGAGTACTGGGTGAGTACAGGAAACTGCAGTTTGAGTACAATTCAGACTGCATTGGGCCGATTCATTGCCCATGTGCAACATGTTATTTGATTTTAGTTGTAAAGTTTATAACTAGGTGAATAGATGCCGTAGTCAATTGCACATGGCATAGCACATGCTTTTGCCCTATAACGCCCGGCAGGCACCAAGCTAAGCCGTTACATTTCCCTGCATTTGCCGTGCTTCAACGGCAGTCAATTGCACTTGGCATAGCACGGTAAACGCTACGCCGCCCATGTTTTGCCCTATAACGCCCGGCAAGCACCAAGCTAAGCCGTTACATTTTCCTGTATTTGTCACGCAACGACAGTCAATTGCACGTGGCAAAGCACGGTAAACACTAGGCCGCCCCTGCTTTCGCCCTGTTACGCCGTGCAGGGATCCTACTTGGCCTGTTTCATTTCCCTACATTTGCCCTGCAAAAATGCTTGGTAATTATCGGGCAAATGCTAGATAAGACTAGGCTCTAGAAACACGGCACTGCTCTACCGTGCGTTTGCCTTGCTTGGGCCGGGCAGGTTTTTTTTGACTGGGATACTATCTTGTACTTTTACTTTGTTTGTCATATGCATGTTTTAACGTCTGACGTTGTGCTGCTTCTTCCTTTTCTTGATCTTTTTAATGTTTATAATTTTTGTGTTAAACTGTTTAATAATGATCGAGAACAAAAAAAACACTGACTGACTGACTGACAATTATTGCTAACCAGTGTTGCCATTTAGGTATATTTATTGTGAAACTCTTCCCAATCAAACGAAAAGGCGACACCTGAAAATTTCACAAAACAAAAAACTATTCGTATGGTACAAGGCCATACTATTAACAGCTTTGCAAACTCTTGTTGAACATTGAAGCTCAGGAAAATTAACTTGAAAGAATTCAACTTCTTCAGAATCAATTGTGTTTGTTGAAGAATCTTTAGATTGATTTCTTGAAACTTTTATATAGATCTACATGGAAGTTTCAAAATATAGTTGTATAGACCTACAAGGGACAGTGCTGACAATTCACTTATGACAGTGCTCAATGATTTGAAGATCAGAGCAAAATTATCAAATTAAGTATAAACATTGCAGATAAAATTTATTTATTAAAATTCGCAACAGTCTGTTTCACCGTAAAAACGGCTCATCAGGCGATAACCTGATATTACAAGCAAAAACAAAAATAAATACAATAACCAAAATAAATAACCCGGAATAAATAGTAATAGAATAAAAATAAAAATAGAATAAAAACGGGAAATTATACAAATTTCGTACAAACTATAAACAGCCATACCGTATACAAATAAAACAATAATAATAAGCGCAACTGTGCAAACGTAAGAGGATTTTTAGTCATTGACAAGTGACGCGGTAAAAATGTACAGAAATAGGACTAATCAAAAATGAAAAAAGTTGCAAATGATAAAAAACCGAGTTCAATGCCTGATGAAGATTACGAGAAGTTTTTTAGTTTAAATTTGTTTTTATGGCGACACTTGCCGGTGAGTTCCGTTCGTTTGTTGAGAGTGCTAGGTGGGTCTGCCAGAAGAATGGCTAGCTTTTCATCGAGGCAGAGATTACGTCTGGCGGCAACGGGTTGATAGGTACTAGATCTGGCCGAAATGCTCCATTTAACATGAGGTTTTCTCCCATTGTCTATGGCTTCCCAGAAGGCTTTTGATAGTTCAGTGTTATATCTTTTTTGCTTATTTTTGAAAGTCTGGCGATGGTTGTAAAAACGGGATTTAACTTCCGTTTCGCAGCATCCATAGTACGATTTGGGAGGATCGTTGCTATCTGTTGATATGCTAGCTTTATAAACAATAGCTTTCTTGCGACAATCGCGATTTAGAGGACATTCCGCCTTACGTCGGCAGTTGCAAAGAGGATGCACATTGGTGTTTTTTGATGCTAAGATGGTCTTGTTGTGCCTTGATAGAATCGCTGCCATGTTTGGCATACAACTGTAGCTGATCTTTACAGTGTTTTTGTTGCAGATTTTGTGGAGGCGATGGCGGGAGGAAAAGTGCTTTTATAGTAAATTAAGAAAAGTTCTTCCAATATTAGCTTTAACATGTTCACTGAAAGGAGGGTTGAACCATAAAATTTTCCGTTTTCTTTTTTTCATTTTGGCCGGTATGGTAGGACTGTTTGAATGCTGGTACTTTAATTCGTTGTGGTATCCGACTTTCTACATCGCCTCTTGATAAAAAAACAGTTGCCTTGTTAAACATGTGCTGGTTGCAGGAGAGTTGTGATAATCGTTCAGCCAGCATTGATGGTAGTTGCTTTTTGATAGAGGGAGGATGGTTCGATCTTGAATGAATATAGAGCGGGTGTTCGTTTGGTTTCCGGTATGGCCAATATTTATCAGATTGCAAATTCAAACAGACATTCAACCCTGTGCCGCCAGGCGTAATCTCTGCCTCGATGAAAAGCTAGCCATTCTTCTGGCAGACCCACCTAGCACTCTCAACAAACGAACGGAACTCACCGGCAAGTGTCGCCATAAAAACAAATTTAAACTAAAAAACTTCTCGTAATCTTCACCAGGCATTGAACTCGGTTTTTTATCATTTGCAACTTTTTTCATTTTTGATTAGTCCTATTTCTGTACATTTTTACCGCGTCACTTGTCAATGACTAAAAATCCTCTTACGTTTGCACAGTTGCGCTTATTATTATTGTTTTATTTGTATACGGTATAGCTGTTTATAGGTTATGTAGATCTATATAGAAGTTATAAGAATCGTAGGTTACTTTAGAGTTTTAAAATTCATGCTTGTAGTGGGAATCAATCATATTCCTAGATAAGTTTAGGTAATTACCTAATTTCATCAAAATCTTTCACCGTTCGACTATGCTAAAGAGTCGCACTACCGCAAGGATCACGTTTTCCTTTCGATTCGCCGCTAGAAGATGTTAGAAGGCTGCACCACTGCTCACAATCGCCAGGGCATCATGCCGTACCACTGCAATCGTTATGAAAAATTTCCTTTTAAATTACTATGGTCGAAACTTTGCAGGATAAATATTATCCAGTGAGGGTAATAAGCAAACATACCAAAGCATCTTCTTAGTTCTGCTTTAGTACTGGGCAAAGGTAACTCAACGAGAGGTTGTGAACGTTTTGGGTCTGGTCTAATAACAACATAAGAAATGCAATAGTCAAGTACATTGATTTTGGAAAAAGAAAAAGTGATTTAGCTTGGTTTAAAGTTAGGTTAACGTCTTTAGTAGCGATCAAAAATAAATATTGATTCTGGGCATGGTCCTCTTTGGATTCACCACTAACTATGATGTAGTCTAAATAAGCATAAGTATTCATTAATTTGTTTTGTTGAATTAAGTTGTTTATTATTGTAGGAAAAGTCGAAACCCCGTTTATAAGAACAACAGGACTTCTGCGAAACTAATACAATTTACTGTCAGATTCAAAACTGTTTCAAGTTGGTGTTGAGACGAAATTTAAATTTGGTGATATGCACATTTAAGATTAAGAGTGCTGCGAATTCTACGTTGCGCGAGTTGATTTGCGAGCTTGTCAATGCATGGAAAAGAATATGCATCCAAAAAGTTTACCGATTAATGGTTGGCGAGTAGTCTTTTACCCCATTCGCTTGTTTTGTCGTTTGTTTTCAATAACAAGAACTTGGCCAAGCCAAGGAAAAATGGAAGGCTCGATTATTCCTTCCTCTAGAAGCCTCTTGGTTTCGTTACAAATTAAAATTAGATCTTCTTGATTGAATTGTTGTGATTTACTAGCAATTGGTTTACAAGCAGGATCTAAAAAATCGAACAACCGAGGAGATTTAACTTTATGGGCAGCGAGAGTGCAGCAAACATTGCTTTATGAAATGCTTGCCTTTCATTTGAAAAGTAATGAAATGGCGCTTATTTAGAAAATCTTGCCACAAGATGGCTTCGACAAAAAGATCATCAATCATTTTGAATTTCATGATATTGCTGTTCTTTAAAATCAAACTATTTACAACAACACAAAAAGGTTCCTAAAATTATATTTTAGTTATATTTTAGTTGTAATTATTAAGTGCAGTATAATGTCACAAACTTTGTTTGGGAATCCCAAAGGACCAGTTGAGCTAGGTAACCCGAATACCTGCGCTGAAACAAAGCTGTGTCTAAATTTTATTTTATTCCGGCTCAAGAAGTAGTTTTGCTATGAGCCTGACGGTTTATACAGTTGGTTAACGAAAGCTCGGATTGATTTCGTTGAAGATTCTTTTTCACAACAAACAGAGACCACTGTCTCTAATAACAACAAATGTATTACAAAATCACGACCGACGAAATTCTATTCCACGCTTTGCCAAACTGCAAAGCGAAATCAACACTATAACTCGACTCAATCAACACAAATAATTCTACCTCTGTAGAACAAAACTGCCAACCACTGGCACAAAATAAATTCAACAATTGTCCACCGATACAAAATCTAACGGTCCACCTCCTGTGGCCAAACAAAATCACCTTCGCTCGAGCCGCCACTCAAGTCGCTTCAAATTATCTCACAACGATAATAATCATCATAATAATAATTCTCGCTACGCATCGGCTTTATATAGAAAACAAAATCACGTGACGTAAACTTTCTCGTAAATTCAAGATTCAGCCAGAAACCCCTGGAGAGTTCGTTACGCGAATCAAGTGGAATATACGCGAATTTTCCAGTACAATGATGTTAGTCAAAAAAACATATTACGTCAATACAAAGAGGAGAAAAAAGAGAAAAAGATACATGTATCGAGCCATATAACAAATTGGACGTATATCGCAGATAGCGCTCAAAGAGCCGCATTTATTCTCTTATGATAAAACTACGAACTGCTTTTAACGGGAATACACTACATCGTTATGATTAAAATTATGAATGAAGTGTGACATACGCCCTCCGCAAAGAAAAATATTATGCAATAATATTTTTAACAACGCACACGAAATACAAATAATTTTACAAAACAAAACACGAAGTTATTCACACGAAAGTCTATACGATTATGCGGCTGAGATAGTCCGCCATAACGTTCTCCTTGCCGGCAATGTCTTTTACCACGAAGTCGTATCCCTGCAATGATAGAGACCACCGGAGTATACGATCGTTCTTGTAGCGGGCCGTGCTAAGGAAAGTCAGCGGCTTGTGATCCGTTCGGAGGACGAACTTCTTTCCGGCCAGGAATAAGCGAAATTTACCAACTCCCCATATTATTGCCAAGCACTCCTTTTCAAGTGTAGAGTACTTTGTCTCCGCATTCGTCAACTTCTTGCTTGCGTACGCGACGGGGTGGAGTTTTCCCTCGTGCTCCTGCATCAGAACAGCTCCAATTCCGCTGTTGGATGCATCCGTGCGTAGAGTGAAATTTCGCGAATGGTCGGGCAGTCTTAATATGGGCCGCTGCAGGAGAGCCTCTCTCAGAGTGTTGAAAGCTTTCTCCTGAGCCTCACCCCATTTGACAAAGTTTGGCTGCCCCTTCTTCGTCAGGTCCGTCAACGGTGCCGCAATAATCGCAAACGAAGGAATATAGTCCCGATAGTACCCGAGCAACCCACAAAATGATCGGACTTCCTTCTTTGTGACTGGACGCTTCGCTCGCGCAATCTTCTCTAGATTGTCATCGTTCGGCGTGATCCAGTCGTATCCGACATCGTGACCTAAAAATTCTACCGTAGATGCCCCAAAAATACATTTTGAGGGACGAGCAGTGAGGTTGGCCTCACTTAGTCTTTTCAACAATTCTTCCAAAGTTCGCAGGTGTGTCTCCCAATCTCTGGAGAATACAATCAAATCATCGATATAGCTCTCAACGCCAGACATGCCTGAAAGCACTTCCCTCATCCCACGAACCAGTGTAGCACCAGAGTTCTTCATGCCAAAGGGCATTCGAAGAAATTCATACGTCCCATCCGGTGTCACAAACGCGGTCTTGAATATATCTTCTTCTGCTACGGGTATCTGCCAATATCCTTTACTGAGATCAATTTTCGAAAAGAACTTTGACTTCCCTAATTGTTGGAAAAGATCCTCCGAAGTCCTCATTGGCTCCGGATCCGAAATCGTTACTTTGTTCAATTTTCTGTAGTCGACGCAAATGCGATTCGAACCATCCTTTTTTTTCACAATAACTACCGGTGAACCATACGGCGATGACGACTTCCTGATGACTCCCATATCTAACATCTCCTTTATTTCTTCTTTCAGTTCCTGCCGCAGTGCATACGGCAAAGGATAAGGTTTCAAGCGGACAGGCTCCTCATCTATCAAATTAATCCGGTGTTCAATCTTAGATGTTCTTCCCGGTACATCTGAGAAAACATCAGCATAATTTTCCATCAAGGCTTGCAGTTGTCGACTTTGGCTGTCGCCCAGTTCTGTGCCCAATTTGACGTCGCTTACATCTTCCTTTTGTTTGTATGTTCCCAATTCTAACAACGAATCCTCGTCTATGCTGGGCATCTCTTCATCCATTAACATTTCCGCACCAGCTGACATCTTTAAATCTTCTTTCTCTATTTCGATCTTCACTTCATCCTCTCGGGCATAATATTTCTTCAACTTGTTAGCGTGGTAATTCTTTTCTTTGTTTCCGACCAAAATTTTATAACCATTATCTCCCATCCTTTGGATAATTTCGTACGGTCCCTTCCATTGCATTAAAAGCTTATTATTGTTCGTTGGTAGCATTACCAAAACTTTGTCTCCTTTATTAAATAGTCGATCCTTCGTTTTCTTGTCGTAGTATCTCTTGTATCTAATCTGGTTCTTCGTTAGCTCCTCCTGAGCAAGTTTCATCGTTTCCTCCAGCCTCTCTCTCAACTCCAGCACATATTGATAGCTGGTCTTCACTTCGGTTGATTCACTTTCACCTGTCCATAGTTCCTTCAGAATTGCCATAGGTCCTCGCACAGTGCGACCATATAAAAGTTCGAAGGGTGAAAACCCGGTAGACGCTTGGGGAACCTCTCTATACGCGAACAAAAGTGGATTTATAAACCTATACCACTGCTTCGGTTGTTCAACACATAATCGCCTCAGCATCTTCTTCAGCGTACCATTAAATTTCTCAGTCAGACCATTGCAAATCGGATGATACGGTGTCGTCGTCAGCCTTCTGATCGACAGTAATCTTGATACTTCTTGCATGCATTCCGACACAAATTGAGTCCCAAGATCACTCAATACTTCTTCCGGAATTCCAACTCGACTATATAGGTCCAAAAGTGCTTCTGCCACTGTCTCGGTGTCAATATTCTTCAGAGGCACGGCCTCTGGATAACGTGTCGCATAATCCACCAGAGTAAGAACATATCGGTGCCCCTTATCACTTGCCGGCATAATCGGGCCAATCAAATCCACCGCCACTCGCTTAAACGGCAAATCCATTAACGGCATTTTTCCCAGCGGAACTTTTGCTACTCTCCCTTTCGATACCGTTCTCTGGCACACATCACATGACCTGCAGAAACTCACCACATCCTGATGAATCCCAGGCCAATAAAAATTGGTCAATATCCTATCTTCCGTCTTCTTGACACCCATATGTCCAGCCAACATCGTATCGTGAGCGATCTCCATCACCTTATTCCTCAGATCTTTTGGCACTAAAATCTGCTTCAATTCCTTCTCTCCTACATCAATGTTTTTGGTGATGCGGTACAAAATTCCCTTCCTCTTTATATAGCTGATCTCTCTTCCGTTCTTGACCAAGGGCGCTTCCATCGTCACGTACTTTAACAAGGATGGGTCTTCCCCTTGAAGTTTGATGAGCTCATCCTTCGTCACAGCCATCTGATTCGTTGCCTCCGCAACTTTTAAAGGTTTTGACTCGGTGCTCCTTTTAGCTTGCGACCGGGTAACTGCTGCCGCCTCCACGCACCAAGTTTCATCAGGATCATCGGGTGCTCTAGCTCCTGGAATATTTCCAACAATCAATGGATACAGCGGGTCTCTTAAGCACAAAGCTTCCACTGTTCCACTACAATAAGACGTATTTATCTCTACATTTGCAAACGGGGCCTTCAGTAAAGTGCGCGCAACCGTCATTATATACCCCACCTTTCCTGTGAGCTGCTCTTCCGCGACCAACTCCCTCTTAACGATCACTCCGGAGCACCCAGTGTCTCTCAAAACGGTGACCGATTTGTTTCCGACCATTCCAATCGACGTAGGCATTTGATTACTTAAATTTTCGTCTAAACGTGCGCCATTCAAAATTCCAATTTTTCGTCCATCTTTTAGCTCTAAATACTCTTGTGATTTTTGATCAATTTCTTTTCTTTCTTTACTTACACTTCGGTAATTTTCTTCTTTTTGTTTTTCATTTCCGATCTCACTAAAACTCTTTATAGGCACGGCGCAAGCAACCTTGTATGCTCTTTCCCGCGCACCAGCACCACCACGCGCTAATCGATTTCTTTCTTCGCATTGCATAAAAGTATGACCCATTCCACCGCACCGGTAGCAATATCTTTTGGGGTTTCTCTCTTGAATCTTTGAGAAGCACTCACTTGCCCTGTGCCCGACTTTCCCGCAGTTAAAGCATTTTATATTTCCTTTCGTTGTAGGAGAGATATCCGGAATCTTGCCTTCCAATCTTGGCGCGCCGACACTCTTCTTAGCACTTACATCTCGGCTTGACAGCTTCCTGTTGTGCGCTGTCAAGTACTGCCCCGCACTCGCTGCCAATTCTCGGAGATCCTTATGCTTGCTCTCCATCAGATGTACCGACAATTCCTTCGGGCACGCGTTTATAAACTGCTCCTTAACCATTAGCTCGACAACACCTTCGAAGCTGCTTTCCGTATTAGAAAGCTTCACCCACTGCGTGAAATAGTTTCTAAGCCTTACAATGAACTGGTCAGGGCTCTCAGCACCCTCTGGCTTGGCTTCTCTAAAACGTTGGCGATACCCTTTTTCCGTATAGTCGTATCGCTCTAGCAACGCTGCCTTCAATCGCTCGTAATCCAGAGCATCCTCCTGTGAAAGCCTGGAGTACACGCCTAAAGCTTCCCCCCTCAACAAAGCACTCAACTGAGTCGCCCAATTAGTCTGGGGCCAATTCGCAACCGTAGCATATCTTTCAAAGCGCAACAAATAGCTATCAAGGTCGTCTTTTCCGTCAACAAAATGAGGGAGATCAAGGGACTTTACCCCTCCAAAAGCACGTACGCCCCCCGCCTGGTTTGCTTCTCCCCCTTCTCCAGCAGAGCGATTGGCTTCTCGTTCCAACCTCAACCTCTCTAATTCCATTTGCATTTTCCTCTCTTCAAACTCCATTCTTTTGAGCTCTAATTCTCGCTCTTTCTCCTTCTCTTCCAACATCGCTTGTCGTTCCTTTTCCTTCTCTTCCAACATCGCTTGTCGTTCCTTCTCCTTCTCTTCCTTTTCACATAGTCGGTTCCATTCGCTTTGGAAGAAATCGGCTTTTGCCTTTTCCGACATCTTCAAATTTTCCACACGGACTCTCAGTCTTTCGAACTCTTCCTCAATTGAACTATTCGCCATCTTCAAGCTGTAGACACGTGTTCAGCACTCTTAAACAAAAGCTAAATCATCCCGGACGAGCCCCCAGATGTCACAAACTTTGTTTGGGAATCCCAAAGGACCAGTTGAGCTAGGTAACCCGAATACCTGCGCTGAAACAAAGCTGTGTCTAAATTTTATTTTATTCCGGCTCAAGAAGTAGTTTTGCTATGAGCCTGACGGTTTATACAGTTGGTTAACGAAAGCTCGGATTGATTTCGTTGAAGATTCTTTTTCACAACAAACAGAGACCACTGTCTCTAATAACAACAAATGTATTACAAAATCACGACCGACGAAATTCTATTTCACGCTTTGCCAAACTGCAAAGCGAAATCAACACTATAACTCGACTCAATCAACACAAATAATTCTACCTCTGTAGAACAAAACTGCCAACCACTGGCACAAAATAAATTCAACAATTGTCCACCGATACAAAATCTAACGGTCCACCTCCTGTGGCCAAACAAAATCACCTTCGCTCGAGCCGCCACTCAAGTCGCTTCAAATTATCTCACAACGATAATAATCATCATAATAATAATTCTCGCTACGCATCGGCTTTATATAGAAAACAAAATCACGTGACGTAAACTTTCTCGTAAATTCAAGATTCAGCCAGAAACCCCTGGAGAGTTCGTTACGCGAATCAAGTGGAATATACGCGAATTTTCCAGTACAATGATGTTAGTCAAAAAAACATATTACGTCAATACAAAGAGGAGAAAAAAGAGAAAAAGATACATGTATCGAGCCATATAACAAATTGGACGTATATCGCAGATAGCGCTCAAAGAGCCGCATTTATTCTCTTATGATAAAACTACGAACTGCTTTTAACGGGAATACACTACATCGTTATGATTAAAATTATGAATGAAGTGTGACATATAATTATTGTGACAATATGGCTAACAAAGGGAGAAAGAAAGTAGCCTTCAACAATACACAGTATACAAAAATGAATAAATAAATAAATAAAACTATGAATTTAATAGTGATTAGGTGTCTTTGTCTTTTCTCCTATCTGTGCTTTGCAATTATCTGCTGGAAACGTGGAAACTTGTGGATTAATGCAATGCGTAGATTATTTTTGGAGTCCAGGCCATTGCGGTATTTATTCTCGAGTTAAAGTAGAGATAAAAACCCTAATTCAAATAGCCAAGTGGTCACATATTAAATCGAACCTTGAAATGCTTTCTTTGCTAGAATTAAATACCTAGTTTGAACGCTGCACTAAAATATTTTGAGAGAAGTGAACTCATAAAGCAGCTTCAATAATTGGAATGCTTCCATCTCTATCAAATATCTTCATTCTCATCTCCCATCTTCTCTTATATGAAGGCAAAAATGTCAGCGATCCAAGAATCCGGTTTTTTCAGATCACCTGGGGGGAAATATCCGTCAAATAATTTTTTCATTCCTTCTACGTGCTGACTGATTTCTGCCTTGATGTTTTCTTCCACATTCAAGTTGCTGTATTCCAGAATGACTTTGTCTATCAAGAAAAAATTAACGAAAATCTTTTGCATGATACGCCGACTTCGCAGCAACAATTTTTATCTGAAAGCGTGCAACAAGTCACAAGCGGTCACAATAATTCAAACAATTTAGGTCATTCAGATGTTAGAAAACATCTATCACGTTCTGCCAACATTGGAGCTAAGTTGGGAGATTCAAAAGTTTGCACAAGAGAGCTCTTTTATTCTTGGAAAAGCTGTTCAATTTTTGTATTGTGCTCAAAAAAGTGTCGTGGTTGAGTGGTTGTCGGCAGCGTACTCGAGTGTTTAGCGCGCTTTGATTGTGATCGATATGGTCTCGGTTCAAAATCTACTTGCGCCATTCCGTTATGTTCTTGGAAAGACACCTTTCATTACTTTCCCCTGCTTGGTGGCCTGACAAGCCGTTCTAAATTTTAGTCATATCTCTCTAAAACAAAAAAAACAAAATAAAAATGTTTAACCGGACAGGAATATCTTGGCATCTCCGGAAGCAGGTCGGAGTAATTGCTTGCCTTATGTAGAACGCCTCTGTCGCTTTCCTGCAAGTCAGGAGGATAAAAATAGAGAGAAAATAAAATAATAAAAAGTGTGTCAAAACTCGACCTTTGGAGAGACATCTGACGTCTATATGAAACAGCAGAATAGAAACATCGTCATCAAGATCACTGCAAAATGCTTTAAATAACCAGTAATTCAAAGAATTTGAATATAATTTATAATTTTAACAGACGAATATATCAATTTTTTTTAGAGTAACAGGCAAAGTTTTTGGTGCAAGAGCCTGAGGATAAAGAACGCAATGAATAGTCTCCAATTCGCAAGTTTTATTTTTCACAAAAGTAACAAATCTGACTGATTTCTTAACATAATTGAAGCACCTTCTGTGTAAATGTATCCGATAGCTTGTAGTGGCATGTAAACAATGTTAAAAAAGCTTTCACCAGATTGAAAATGTTCCTTGCGTTAGTAATTATTTTTTAGTGGTTTACAAAAAAAAGTGTTTCTTGACGGCATTCCTATTTACACCATCAAAAACTATAGTTTGGCTGCACTCACTAACATTTATTCTTTCATCTATTGAGATCTAACTGAGATCTCAGAGGAAGAAGTTTTTATGTCTGCAACGATTTGACCAAGAATAATAGCGGCAATATTATTGATTCTACTGGGATAGCAATGTTTGACAGACGATTTGTTGCAGTTTTTTGCGGCCTTCTAACCCAGGACAGCCTTTACTATTTCCAAATCACAGGGCTTAATAAGAGCCTCGTAAGACCGTGTGCCCACTTTGTAGACTTCGTACTCGACTTAGTACGATGTAAAAAGTAGAAGCTTTTCCTTGACAGCAAACCCAAACTTTGAAAGCGTTTCTTGGTGATTATATCGTGCCCTTTTAACATTAAAAAAATTCAGAGTTTTACCTACTCTTTCTTTCCTATCGTGTTTAGCTTGCAAATGTCGGCGGAGTTTGGTGGCTACAAAACAAAAAATACAATATCACAGAACATACACTGTGGTTTGTCTACATCAGTAACTTTTTTTGTGAAAACACATTTAGCTGAATTTCTTTTAAGTTTAAAGCTCTTTACTACTCATAATGAATTTATTTAGGCTACCAATCGAACACAGCTACTTCGGGATAGGCTAGTATAAGGCTATCCTGAAAATTACTTCCAGTATTAATTAGTTAGTAATAAAAACTACTTTGACTCTTTATGGTTGAGTATGACATATAAACATAAAACAGAACATTCCGTTTAGGACGGGTGTAAGATATACACATAAAATATAATTGCAAAACCCGAATCTGGTATATGAAACTCACTTGTGTTTTACCCGCAAATACAACACTTAGGCAGCCAATCATAACCTCCATACGCTGTTTGTGGCAAGTCAATCAAGAGCCAATAATGCCACTGCTTTTTGCATCGACAATACTGTTTGTTTCATTTATTTTCTTTTTCATCTTTAATAATAGCATTAACTACCTTTAAAATTGTGTATTTCAATTTAAGAAAAAATCTAATTGGATGCATTTTATTTTTCCGTTTTTTGGCATTGGGCCACTGAACTGATTGCTATACCCGCCGCCACAGTTTGTCGTGTCATGAAAAGACGTCACAATGATTCATATGTAAATATGGCTAAAATACGTCATAAGTGATCAAGATGAAAAACTTAAAGATAACATTATTTGTCAGATAATGGCTCTTTAAAAACCATATGATGTCAAAGATATTAACAGCTTTCACATAACGATTATCCAAACTAGAAAATAAAACACTTAAAAATAAGAGTTCTAGCAAACTTCGTGCTTTTAAAACAAATGAGACTTGACGAAGAAAACAAGTAAAACCTAAAACTACAACTAAAGCTTTATACTATCTTATAAGCTGCTTCCGTAAACTTCTTGGTATTCATAAAGACATATTGCTAAGGACAACGAGGAATTATTTGTGCTAGAACTGCCTTGGACCTTGTGAAGGCCTCTTAAAGGCAGTGAAAAAGCGGACGCGGAGGCGTCAAAATTGGCTGAGATAGTTGTGGGATTGGTGAAAGAAGAAGCGGAAGGCAAAGAAAGCAATATCTAAAACTGTACCAGCCTCAAGCTAAACGACATATTGCGGATAGCGGAGAACCACGAAAAACCAGCAACGTGGTTGAGTGATTAAAATCCTCGGGATTGTGATCTACGTAATCTGGGTTCAAAATCTACTCGCGCCGTTCTGTTGTGTCCTGGAAAAGACACTTTAGGGCACTTTCTCCTGCTTGGTGCTCTTGGCAAGCCTTTCTAAATTTCATTCATATCTCTGTAAAACTGAAAAAACAAAATAAAATTTTAACCGGACAGCAATATCTTGGCATTTCCGGAAGCAAGTTGGGGTAATTGCTTTCCCTATAAATAGCGTTTCCCTCAATTTCCTGGGAGTCAGGAGAATAAACATAAAGATAAAATAAAAAAAAAAAAAAATATAGCAAGCTTATATTAAAAAAATTTTTTCAATATTGTCTCATTGGTCCAGCGATCATGGAACTAATAAATGTGAAAGACAACAAAAAATTGCGTGAAGTAAAAGATTTTTCTTCCCAAAGCTTTTCATCTGACACTCTTCAGGGGAAATCGTCAGAATGACCAGAATTGAAACCGAACTGAATTATAAAGGGGAAAGCGGAGTTCTCATTGGCTGAAAGAAGTTAGCCAAGAGATTAAGAAAAGATTAAGAAATTCTCAAAGAGTAGACGAATTCTTTTTGCTTACACAGAAGGGAATTGAGAGATTTAATGAAAGTTGCTTCAAGAGCAGAAAGGTGAAAAGAAGAGCGACCTCGAGCGAGAATAGAAAATTTTTCGTTGCTGTAGTGAAGAGCGCATTGAGCGTTGTAAAAAGATGTTGACCAATGGAGGATTCGTGAAGTTGTTGTGGGCGTGTGTTGGCCTTGGAAGAGCGGGAAAGACGTTGGGCGAGGCAAGAGGATTGGCGATGCATCTAGGAACGTGTTGTTTAATTCGCTCTTCTAGGCGTTAAGACGTGCGACCAACGTATCGACTATCGCAGTGGCACGCAAACTGGTAAATAACATTGCTGTAATGATGGAAAGGTAACACGTCTTTCTTAATCGCTGGTAAGAGCTGTCGGGTGTTAAAAGTAACACGTGGTTCGACGGAGAAAAAGCAGCGTTTCACAGCAGACGTAATCCGCTTTTCGAACTTCATCGAGACGTTTCCAATCCATGGGACGTGTAGATAGACAGGGCACTTTTTTACTGTGTGGACCGGGTTAGAATTTAGTTGTTAAAGTTTTTGTTTGAAAGCAGAATTGATTGCATGTTCCGGGTAGCCATTTTCTCAAAGAATTGATCGAGTTTTGCCAAGCTCTTGGTCCAGTTTGCTTTTAGAACAAATCATAAAAGCTCTGTGAACAAGAGTACCAATTAAATTGATTTTCCGTTTCTGGGGGCTAAAAGAGTTCCAACGTAGATACTGGCCGGTGAAGGTGGGTTTTCTGTATACTGAAGTTAGAAATTTCGAATCATGCCTTTCTACCAACACGTCAAGGAAGGGGAGAAAGTGATTAGATTCTTTTTCATAAATGAAGCGAAGTGAGGGATGAAGGGAGTTGAGGTGGATGAAAAAAGTGTTGCAGTGTTCTTTATTGTTGAATACGGCGAAAGTGTCATCAACGTACCGGAAGTACACTAACGGTCTTTTGGCGATGTTGAAAAGTTTTGCTTCTTGGTAGCCAACAAAAATATTAGCTAAAGCTGGACCGAGCGGTGAGCCCATGGCGACGCCATCGATAAGCCCATGGCCCGCATCGACAATCGATGAGCCCAAGGCCCGCGGAGCCAACGGTGAGCCCATGGGCAGTATCGACAAATCGACGGCGTCGCCATGAGCTCACCGCTAGGTCCAGCTTTAGCTAACATTTTTGACGACGCCGAATGCGCTCTTCACTACAGCAACGAAAAATTTTCTATTCTCGCTCGAGGTCGCTCTTCTTTTCACCTTTCTGCTCTTGAAGCAACTTTCATTAAATCTCTCAATTCCCTTCTGTGTAAGCAAAAAGAATTCGTCTACTCTTTAAAAATTTCTTAATCTTTTCTCTCATTGGCTAACTTCTTTCAGCCAATGAGAACTCCGCTTTCTCCTTTATAATTCAGTTCGGTTTCAATTCTGGTCATTCTGACGATTTCCCCTGAAGAGTGTCAGATGAAAAGCTTTGGGAAGAAAAATCTTTTACTTCACGCAATCTTCAAATTCTGTACCACCAAACGTCTATACAACAAAAAATGGAAATACTTAAATAAACTTCACCATATTTTTATATAGTACAACACATTCTAATCGATGAGTCTAGTTAACGTGTTTTTTTGACAATTATCTTTTTATACTGTATACTGAAAAAATTTGTTTAATTTTAACCACAACTATAGTGGAAAGCACACTGCTACTTAAATTTTGTATTGTACGCAGATTACGTGACAAACTCAAAAAACATTTTAAGAATGGCTTTTGGAAATTTTAAGCAAGAAAAATTTGACCCTTTCCGTTTATCTTGATTACATTGTTGACAGTAAGCTTAAGGTTGACATTCGCTTGACAATAAACATGGCATGACAAGAGTTTCAGCCAAACTTAGTTGCCCTATAAAGTGACTCGCCTAAATGATGAGAGGCATCAAAGTCCGTTTAACATCAACGCCTAAAAGAACAGCTATATAAACCTCAACCCATTCATGACGTCAAACTACTTTTGAGCCACAAACAGACTTTTCTTTTTATTTCAACAACAAAAACTTACGGATCAAAAATATTCTGGAGCAGGGATTGGAAAAGTACGGTCCGAGGGTCAAATTCAGCCTGCCAAGCACTCAATGTGAACGTTGTAACCAATCAAAGTAAAGGTATTTTTTATTTTTTTGCCTTCACCTTAAACAATGGTTTTGACCTTTTTTGGGTCTCCATCTGCTAGAGCAATGTGACAATTTAAATTGATAACATTTTTTTCTATTTTGTTTGCAGAGTAAATTTGAAACTCGAATTCACAATGTATATACTAGTTTCGCCCGCTATTAAAAATACTTCTGAATTTGGCCCTCAGGTTAGAAGATTGCTTATCTCTGTTCAAAACTTTGGTGTTTAAAATAATTTACAAATTAACCTTTTGACCGTTTCTTTCTGAATGCAATGATTTTATTTATATAGTAAAAGTGGCAAGACTGTCAGTAGAGAGCTCAATAAAAACTCAGAACATTAAATTAAGTTAAATTGAATTACAGAAGCCACGTAAAAAATTTTATTGAAACCTCAACAGTCTGTTTCGCCTTTTCGGCTCATTAGGAGGTAATTCTTATTCAAATAGAACCTATTTGAAGGCTTATCTGCGCTCGTGTCAAACCATTATTGATCCACAGCTGGGTTTCGACGTGAAATCAACCGTAGATCCAGTCGTTCTGTTAACTCAAAACATGAAGGATTCTTCCGAAGCTACAAAGAAGACCAGAGTAATGTTTGTCATTCTGACAACTGCATATAACACTGTCTGGCACCGTGACCTTCCCTTAAACCCGCTGAGGCTTGCTCACGATAAGCACATTGTCGGAATGATTAAGGAGCTTGTCTGAAACCCACGTTTCACTCTTACTACCGGTGACAGCAAACAAAGCAAGTTACGCCGTCTGAAAAACGGCGTTCCTCAGGGATCGGTCTTGGTTTTCAACCTATTCAGCTTCTATACGTTGACTTACTTTCAACGATCTCCAGAAAGTTTTAATATGGGGACGATTTAGCATTGTTGCACCATATAGGAAATTGGAAGGACATGGAGGGAACTTTAATTCAAGACATGACCATACTTTCAGCGTATCTTCAGACTTAAAGGTTGAAACTCAGTCACCCTAAGACGGTGACTGAGCAGCTTTTCATTTACATAATTGAGAAGCCAAACGTGAGCTGAGAGTCTCTAACAACAACAAACTTTTATTGGTTTTTCTAACCCCTACTTATCTGGGGTGAAACTGGACAAATCGCTCTCGTTCCGTCACCATTGAGAGCCACAGATTGCCCAAACATCTTAGGTCAAACTCAAATGCCTGCAAACTAATGTTAGGCGATTTCATTCCTCCTTCTATTCTCAAATGGGGTCTCATTAATTTACCACTTATAAGTAAGGCGTCACTGAGCAAGCCGCAGACTAAATTTTAATAACGTGGCCTGTACATCTGGCACAACATGGAGCACAAGGTGGACGGTTTTGGATAAAAAAATTCAATGCTGGCTTAACACCATCACTGCCAGCATCTGATCCTGGAAGAACAACAGTCTGGGGAAGTAAAAGGATAAACTGTCTGCCCCAGTCCTGCTTGTAACTGACTTGGAGGGGATTTTCATCCAAACGACGACGACGACAAATGGTTTTCTGTAGTAAACGAGCAGTTACGCCGCAATCTAAAATTTCTTTTTTCAAGTTTTGCTTTTATTTATAGACGTTTTGCTATTTAAATCATGAGATCTGATTTGAGTCATGAAAATCAAAAGAGCACTATCGTCGTAATAATTTTTTAAGAATCTAACTAACACGTCATAATTACCATTGATGAATCACAAAAGTGATCTATGACGTCATAAAAATATTACAAATTTATGGTTGTCTTGCAAATAATTAATATGGTGAAAGATATTTTTTAATTCGTTGGTACTAAGATGTTTAAAGATTTGTTGTTTTGTTTGTATGTTTTTGAATTTTTTATTCATAAATCCTAATTACAAAATTATTTGTGCTATTACTGCGTATATATGTAATGAAGCACACTTATGAAGAAACTAAAATGGATTATTTCTCCACAAAAAATTAATTACCACTACTTTAAGCAAAAATTTTTGACACCGCCCATTACCATTTTTATTTATTTTATCTCTATATTTTTCTTCTTAACTCGCAGGAAAGCGACGGAGGCGCTAATACGTAGGGTAGGCAATTACTCCGACCTGCTTCCGGAGATGCCAAGATATTGCTGTTCGCTTGCAATTTAATAGAGATATGACTTTAATTTAGAACTGCTTGCCAAGACCACAAAACAGGAGAAAAGCGCCGTAAAGTGTCTTTTCCAAGGGCACAACAGAATGGCGCAAGTGGGTTTCGAACCGATGTCATTTTGGTCATGAGCACGGCGCCCTAATCACTCGACCACGTCGCCGACAAATGTATGCTAATAATACTGTATGCTAATGATACAATGTATGCTAATACAACTTATTTGACTTTAAAAGCTCTTTAAAATATATCAGCTACATTAAGTCTGAAAGTAATAATTTCCCAGTCTTTAAACAATTTTTCAAATTAAAGTTTGCTTTTTTTGCGATGTCAAACAAAAAATATCAAATTTTCTAAATTTTAAATTACAATATAAAATAATAACAGAGTTTCAAAAATTTTCCTTGTTGCAATCGGTAACTGCTTTAAAATTTACCAAAAATTGCAAAACTTAAACTGACACTGCTTTTACTCGCGTTTCATCATCGATTTCCGCATAATGCTTTTAATTTTTTCAACAAATTGACAAGATTACAATTTTTTGTAAAAAACAAAAAAAGTGAACACTTAAAAGCTTTGCAAAATTTTTCTTTCAATTTTTGATATTAATAAAAGCAAATTTATGTTTCTCTGATACCAGCAACTATTTTAATATAAAAATATTGTGATGTCTTTAAATAAAAAAACCATGCAGTTTATTTCTAAAAAGCCTTTTTTTAGCTATCCCTAGGTTTTGTTGTTAGAATTAGATTTTTTTGTGTTTAAAATTTTAAATGCTCTCTGAATAAAAATCTTTCAAACATCAAAAAAAATCGTTTTGGTTTATTTCACATAAACTTTCTTTTATTATCACTAGGCTTAGAATTAGACTTTTTTAAATCTATTATTAATTCAGTCTATCCTTTTTTAATATTTTTTATTACAAGTTTTTTTGGATTTAAAAAATTTAAAACATTAGTTTGACTTACAACTTACAACTTTAGAAAAAAATTTGGTAAAAATGTTTCAGAATTTACATCAACTTACGAAAAAATGTAGTTGCACGTTGAAACTAAAATCATTAAAGAAAAAATTAAGTTGCATTTTTTTGTCAACAAAAGTATAAAAAATTGCAGTTTATCTGATTAACTACTAAAAAGCGTTCTTTTTTGTAACAATTAATGCGCATAAAACTTTAACGTGCTTCAGAAAAATTTTTCATGCATCAACAATTATGATTTAGATTTAAATATTTTTGTAACAAACGTTGTTTTCGTTTCTATTATATGAGGATTTTAAATTGGTCACATTTTCAAAGCCACATAGATCAAGAATTCTTATACTGAAAATTTGGCACCCCGTCGCGGGGGACATAAAAAGTCTCCAGTAGAGGCTCCAAATTGGTGGAATATTATAAAACAAGTAAAATTTATATTCCTTATTCAGAACTTAAAAAAAGAAGGGGGCAAAAAGTATTAAAAATGACACTTATTCGCGGCCCAAAAATATTACCAGGTATAAATTGCAGCCTTGAAACACAATATTTGAAATAATCATAGCTTTTCAAAAACTTTGAAAAAAAAGAAATGAGTTGACTTTTTAAGAAAATTGACTTTGTTTTAACTTATAAACTTCGTTAAAAAATTCTTGAGCAACTGAATCTAACATGAGTGAAAGTTTGATGACGTAATAAAGCTCGGAAAAAATTTGGACTTTATCAACTTTAGCGGGCCCTCGTCATGCCAAAAATAATGTTAAAATTCTAATCTCTTAAAAACGTATTTTTGCAGTTTGGCCTCCAGCAATCACGAGCAAAACTTTCTACTCCGTTTATCGCATTTCTTGTTTAATCCATATTCTTTTCTTCAAGTATAATCTTTTGCACTTTTTGATAAGATTGTATCAAATAAGGGATAATACATAATAGGTCTGAAAAAAATCTAATTTTAATCGTAGTGATAACTAAAAAATTTTTTTAAGATAAAAAGAAAAAGTTTTTTTGAAAGTTTAAAGATTTTTATTTTGAGCGTAATTGAAATTTTTCAATTATTTTAACTTAAATCGAATCAATTGAACTCATTAAATTTAAAAATAAAAACGTTATTTTCAATTTAAACAATTTTTCATTTTTGAAAATTGAATCTGAATTTGAAAACTCTACTGCTTCTGGGGGCTAGATTCATCCTTTGGGACTCCAATACCTGCAATGACCACCAATAGTATACTATTAAAGTCAAGAACTCCTTTATATTCTATACGAGGCAGCTCTACTTACATGCAGAGATGCAAAAGCTTGACATTCAAGACAAAGATTTCTGCATAAATTAATCATAACCAATGAGTGTTGAAAACAGGCCGACTAATTCAGGCCCGAACCCGGTCCAAACCCGGCCCGAATCCGAATTTGATTTAAAACCTTAAACAGGCCCGAAAGATCCCGAAAGTTAAGATTGGGCTAAAACACTTATATGTTTTTAATTGAATTGCTGTGAACATATCATATCAGAAACTTAGAAAGAAGAATGGCAACATGGGTTTGCGTTAACAAATTCAAACCAGCTTGCCATCTATTTGGCGCTGAAAAAGGTGGTCGTTTCTCTGTAAGCTTCTCACTGGACCCGATTCAAGCCCAAAATTTTTCTCAAACCTAGGCCCATACCCAAACCGAAAAGCCTGGCCCGACTTGCAACTCTGAACCAATGTATCTGTTGCATATATTGCATATGTTGCATCTCTTGCATCTATTGCACAGATGTACAAATAAAAATTGCGTAAAAATTGAAAAACGTTGTCAGATTTTTTGAAGAGCGTAACAAGATAGTATCATATACAATATATACTTTCCTGTTTTAATGCTATGTTTTTTGCCTCTTGAATAGCTTTAAAAAATAATAAAGGTATTGCGGTATTTTGCAAGACTTGTTTGAGCTTGTACACCTACCTCCCGTTTTGCACGGGGCTAAATGAAACTAAAATCATTAAAGAAATTTATCGAATATAAGTATAACTTTGCTGTGATGATATCCTATACAAAAATTGACTTTCTAATAATCTTGTTTTGTTTATTTTTTTCTAATAACAATGAACAAAAAAGCGAAAACGTTGCTAAATTATCTTTTTTTTTTTTTTTGTAGAAAAAAATGCAGTTTCCATCTTTCAGTTTTACAAATTCTTAATTACTGCTTATTCTTACATTGCGCAGATCATCTTGTATGGGCTTCAAGCTCTTACCAAATGATAATTCCTGAGTACAATACGATAATAATAAAATGCTTTAATGAATTTTCATGCTTGTCTTTTCTTCAATCATAAAATCTTCATCATATGATTGAAGAAAAGAAAATGCTTTTAAGTAATAATTTTTTGCCGAAATAAAACAACCATTTCATAAAAAAAGTTATTTATTCGTAAGTAAAGTTTTTAGGTTTTCATTAGGTCATTGTAATAGTTTATTTGTATTACAAAACTTACGTTGTCATAGGTTTAAAATGAGGTTATTATAAATATAGTCTCTGCCACGTAAATCAAAACGTATTCATTTTGTAACCAGCACATTAACCAAAATGTCTGTTTGACCTATGCGACGTATTACGCCATTTCAAAAAAAGCTCGCAACAATGTCACATGAATTTTGCAAGAGCTTTTTCAAAGTATTTATCGTGATTCTTACGTAATTAAATTTCGGTTTAAAAAATAATCCATGCAATAACATTGTAATGATATGATGCTTAACTTTCTGGGGTGTTCTGAAGAAACGTTGTTCTGATTTCTGAAAGCGCAAAATTTTGTTTTTTTTGGTAACAATTATATTTAACTTCAATTATTGAAGAATAAATATTTTGCATATAGAATAAAGTGCATTATACAGTAATTGTCCAGACTTTCGTCCACGAATAGCAACATAAAGTAAATGTAAATTTAAAGTATCAAAAATAAAACAAATACGGATTCTGGCTAAAAACGAAAGGTCATTTATCATGCAAAGCATTTTGCTTAACATAGTTCAAATAACTTTTTTTAATTAATCTGAATTTACATGTACAATAAAAATACTAAAGAAAACTTTATTAGAAAAATTTAAATGGGTGATAAACTAAATTTACTGTTTGTATTTGGTCTTTATCAAATAAAATTATTTGAGTGTTTTTGATAAATGACTCAAACGAAAATGCTGGAGTAAATGATTGAGTTTTTCGTTTTCTTCAAAATACTTGAGTATTTTCATTTGAAAAAAACGAAAAACTAAAGAGTAAATTTAACTTATAGCCTACTTAAGTCTTTCTAATAAAATTTTCTTTAATCAATTAGCCTGTTAGAATGGACGACAAAAATTCCGCGTCTGAATTCTGATCTGTAATTAACGAAAAATAAACGATCAAAATTCCGCGTCTGAATTCTGATCATTATAAATTATCATAATAGCATTATATTAATATTAATAGACATGATGATAAAATGAAAATATTAAATGAAAAAAATAAAAGAAAAGAAAACAGATTTTAAGTAATTTTTGTATCATTTTACGTTAAATCAATTGAACAATAATTGACTAAAAGAAAAATGTCTTGCATTTGCTTTAGGCAGAAATGCGAGTCAACAAAATTATTTTATCTAAAAAAAGTTTTGGCCTAATGCAAGAAGGCTTTTGCTGTGTGAAAGCAGATCTTTTAGAATCACTGCGAAGCAGAGCTTGGGGTCGGATTTCAAGGTTTTACTGTTCAGATCATCGTTTAGACTAGAACTTAATATCTAAAGTATTATGCAGAGTATGCTTGTACACGGTTGCACGGAATTTCAATCGTGCCTCCCCACGAATAGACCCACTTATATAGCATGCTAATTGAGGATGTTGTTGTTTAAAACAAAGCTAAAAATAATGCGGTTGAATATTATTTTAAACGAATTCACTTATTTGGTTGTCTTTTATGATTGCTGAAGAAACAAAAGCTGTTTACTTTTAAGATAATTTATTTTGCTATATCCCCGAGTCTCTGATAATTGTTTTTATTAAAATATATTTTGCGATGTCAGTGTTTATTAAATACATCTAATATATGACCACTGGGTATATGTGATAGAATCTTTAGAGTAAAACTAAACACTATAGAATAAAAATATGCGTACAGTTTTAGCAATATTTTTTCCCAGACATGATCGTCATAAACATAATCACAGTGGCTCTTGAGACACAAGCTACTCTACTCACAAAAAATTCAAGACCGAAGATATCTTTAAAGCAAAAATCTTTTTTCGACACGTAAGCGAAAATCCGAGTTAAGAGAGTTTCAAGATTTTCCCCTAAATCTGTTTCTAGTAATCAGGAAGAAGTGTTTTTGGTTATTTAGGGTTAAATGCATGAATTTGGAAGACCAGAAACGGATTATTTGGTTTTAACGATTTTTCTTTGGTTTTTCGAGATACGAGGAACTCAAGCTACGAGCTCGATTCGGGAACAAATTATTCTTGTATGTTGATGGTCCACTGCTATTATTAATATTCATCTTTTCTTTTTATTTTAAGAGGAGCCACATTTCAGTTGAGCTTTTTGTAAGTGAGCTATGTGGTCATCAAGTAGGCATTTTTGTCAGCGTGAGCCCCATTTTGGAATTTTTCTTAAAATGAAATTTGTCTTTCCCAAGGGCCCAACAAAAATCACTCTGTAGGTTAATCATTAAACTCGCGTCCTTCTAGTGGCAAATCAGAGTCTGAGCACATTGAGTTATATCAAACTCTTATTGAAATTTATTTGAATTGAGCAAAACTTTCAAAACAAAACATTCTAAGATATAAACAAAAGCCGGTGTTTTGACAACTTTGTGTTACAAACCACGTTTAAAAATAACTTTTCTTTGTCCTGAATCCTTAAATGTTTATACACATGCAAACTTTTCTGTTGGTTTCTGTCGACAAGGTAACTCCATGTGATAACATTTTGACCTGTGAACAAAAGGACACGAGTTCGACATTTGGTTTATAAGAATGATTTCTGTTGTTCACATGGGAAAAGCACTTGACAACAAACTTCTCAATGGACTTGGCTGCTTACCTACAATATAAACTAATGCTTTAAACATAAAACGTCAACTAGGTTAGTACACCCATTTGTCACAAGCCCAGGTTCAGCTTTTTCAGTAGTACAATTAAACTTATAGGACAAGTTTTTTGATGTTTGACCTGAAAAATTGACCTACAATAAAAAGCAATCAAAAATTGTTGCGTAATGATGTCCCTTTGACAGAAGAGGAAGAGATTTCTATCGCATGTACTTTTACTGCACTGCCCTGTATCCCCTGAGGCTGATCGTAGACTGACTTGAAGGCGTATAATTTACTTCTGAGACTCATCAATTAATTAATTTCACTTTAATATTCAAATTGCTTTTAGATTTTTTATCTTTGATTTAATTTACATTAAAAAGTGTTTCGTTGAGTTTTTTTTTCATAACTAACTGAAGTTTTACAACAAATGTTGAATAAAATAGAATAGAAATTAATTTTTCGTATTTTATTAAAAAACTTTGATCCAAACCAATTTCAAAGCATAAAAAATTGAATAAAATTTTTTGTACAAATAAATAAAAATAAAAGCATAAAATAATAAACTTTTCGATATAAAACAAATGAACACATATGTACAATTAAAATACAAATACAAATAAAAGCGTAAAATAATAAACTTTTCGATATAAAACAAATGAAAAAAGCATTAGAAAATATATGAACATTTTGTTAGATATAAGTAAAAAACAAAATAAAAGGACAAAAACTGGCTGCACACGAGACACAAACACTCAACAACTACGTAAAGAAACTTTCCAATAGAAAATTATTGCATTTCAAACTTCATACAAATCAATTTAAACAACTGACTCAAACACAAACACACATTTTACACGATTTTAATGCACATTCAAATCCACCCAGAAACATGAAAGCCACAATTTCTTATAGGAATGATCACACTGACATCATCATCTCAGATCCAGACATAAAACCTGTGGAATGTAAAGAAAAACTTAAACACATTCACATTACTATCACTTCACAATACCTCAGTTGCAGAAATAAATTTATTAACAACATACTTAATGACATCCGTTCATCAGAACAATCATGAACAATTCACATGTGAACAAAGCTGGCACAGTTCAGAGCCAGCAAATTACTATTCTTTCGAAGTTACCTACACACTTAAAACCTTGATACTCAAACACAACAATGCGCACTATCCTCAACACACACATATATATATGACACTAATCACTGTTGAATTGTAGCTAAGTACAACCACAGCAACATACTATTAGTTTATGGAAAAAGCCTTTAGAAGCAGCAAAGATAATCTAAGAACGGAAGTCTAGATTAACTTTTTTACAGAGTTAATAAAGAGCTCCCCAAAATATTATTGGAGGAGAGGCATCAACAATAACAAACAAAAAATAAACCAGGAAATTATTTTCACAAAAAAATTTTTGCAATATCAAATTGATTCTTTTTAAAAATGACTTTGCTTAAATAAAACAAGAAAGTAAAAAATTCAACTTCAAGCGTAAATTTTTGTGCTCAGAGGTAAAAAAACTATGGGCCACAAATCAAAACAGGCTTGTTTACTTCAATATCAGGCCGCCAAACAATTTTACTTAATTGTACCATAATTTGAAGCAATTTTTTTTAAAGATTTAAAAAATTAATAAAACTCATATGCGTGTGGATATTTATCCGATCTGCTTTCAAAATTCGTAAAACAATTGGTTGGCAACACTTAAGTTTCTTTACCCCTGAATTATTAACATAACTTTATTTATACAACTTTAGCTTATAAAAAGTAATACTTTCACAACAATACAGAAACTCGACTTACATAAAAAATTCAAAGTAGAAAATGATTTAAAAAAAGAGGAAGCTATTACATAAATACCACAGTGGACATTTGAAACCTTTCATCTTTATCCTCCTTATTTGCAGAAAAGCGTCGGAGGCGCTATACAAAGGGCAAGCAATTACTCCGACCTGCTTCCGGACATGCCAAGATATTGCTGCCCGGTAAAAATTTTTATTTTATTTTTATACATATATGACTAAAATTTAGAACTGCTGGCTAAAACCATCAAGCCGGGGGAAGTGTCATAAAGTATCTTTCCCAAGGACACAACAGAATGGTCCAAGTAGGTTTTGAGCCGGGACCATATCGATTACAATTACGCCGCTTTCAACCATTCGACCAAACTGTGAACAGTAGATTTTTTGTAAAATCCATAGTTTTAAAATGGCTTTCCTCCTTGAAATCTGCATTTCAATCGTTTTGTACAGAAATTGCAAGTACCTAAAAGAAAAAAATCATTATGAGAAAGAAACAATGACTTTCTAAATAAAATATAAAAAACTGAACTTATTTTTTTGCAAATTTATCAAATATTTTAAATTACTTTAAAGTTTATCTAAAAGTTTGAAAAACGTATATTGCAATGTTCTCAACTGGGTTTACTTGTTATGACGATTTTGGTTAAAAAATTGCGCTTTGGACTTCCGGCCCTATTGCAAAAAACTTCTTAAAACAAATAAACTCAAAAAGATTTCAGCTGATCTAGGCAATGTTGGCCTACTGTAATGAGGATAGACTTACCTTTATGCCGTCGGCAAAAAAATATGACTTTTCGAGTAGTTGGTCCACACACAACTTTGCACGTTTTCTGTAAATAAAAAATGACGTCAGCATATTAATCTTATAACGGGTTGAAAACGTTAATAACAGTGCACAGTGTCATTGTTTTGGCCAATGGAGCCTCGTCAGTGCTGTGTTGACCAGTTCTTGTTTAGGACTATCTAAATTATTGGCAGCGTGGTCGAGTGGCTAAAGCGCCGTAATTGTGATTGATCTAAACGCTGTTCAAAACCTACTTGCACCATTCTGTTGTGTCCTTGGGAAAGAACTACACTGCACTTCCCTCTGATAGGTAGTCTTGGCATGCAGTTCTAAATTTCAGTCATTATCTCTATGAAACTAAAAAACGAAAATAGAAAATTTCAACCGGACGGCAATATCTTAGCATCTCTGGAAGCAGGTTGGGTTAACCCTTCAAAGGACAGTGGTACATATGTTTACCATAATTATAAGTGTAACGTCACAAAAGAAATTTTGTGAAGGTATTATAATTTTAATCTTTAGTTATTTGTGACATCATTATTGATCCATTGTCATTTTATTTTAAAATTAAATTTTTGTATCCCTCAAAGGCTTAATTGCTTGCCCTATGCAAACCGTCTCCGTCGCTTTATGCATTTTAGAAGGATAAATATACATATAAAATTAAATTAAAAATAGCCTAAACAAAATTTAACTATTGTAGTACCTATACGTGGTACAGTCAAGGCTAAATTGTACGCTGATGCCAAGCCGGATCTCCAGTGAAATACTGTAGATGGGGATATGCCAGCTCATTGTGACCAAAGCATACCTCTTTATTCTATCAAATGTTTCTTATTATTATTATCTCTCAGCTTCAAGAAAATTTTAATAATTCTTTTATTGGAGCCGAACTATCAACGATTAGCTTTTGTAAACTATATTACTAAAATGTCATTACCTAAAACCGTCAAAAACTTTCGCTTATTTTTCTTTTAAATACGGATTAGAAAATATTATCCCTAAGTACATCTTTAAACTTAAACTCTTTTTCAATACAATCATTTCCTCCGAGAAGCAATGTGCTTAACCAAAGCATCAAATTTTTATTCATCATCCTTAATATTAAATTAGAAATAGATTTCTCACTTGATTTTAGCCAACCTCTTGCTATAATCCAAATTTGATTTTTACAAAGCATTTAATTCTTTTTCTCATGATTTCTGACTTTCTGCAATAAAAAGAACTCGGAATTCTCTATTATCTGGTCTCGGACTCAATATTTTTTTATACTCAAATCAAAACTTATTGTCAATGTCTATTTTTCTGACTCTATTTTTAGTAAGCGTGGCATTCGTCAAAATGACCACTTAGTATGCCTCTGTGATAAAATGTTAGTGATGTCAGTATAACTCTTGGAATTATTGTAATTCTTTTCAGTTTTAAACCTGCCAACTATTTCTTATTTCGATTTTAAAGAAAAACAACGCGATTTGTTTTCACGACTATCTTTTCTCTTAAATCTTTTGAAATCATTTACAAAAAATAAATCAAATCGACTTACCAGCACTTTTTTGATTAGATTAGGTGAAGCTGTCGGTTGTACTTTTTTGGTTAGACTAGGTGAAGTTGTCGGTTGTAGTTTTTTGATTAGACTAGGTGAAACTGTCGGTTGTAGTTTTTTGATTAGACTAGGTGAAACTTTCGGTTGTTCTTTTGTGGTCACAGCTAAAAAAAGTTTAGAAAACAGTTAAAAACTTATACAAAGATTAAATGAATAAATGTTTTACTTGAGCAGACTTATAAAAAATAATTTTTTTCAATTTTGTTATTTTTGCACAACAGAAAAAAGTATATTTGTACTTACGGGAAGAAAAACCAGCAACACTACAAAAAGTAAAAAACAAAACAATTGCAAATTTCATTTTTGTTCTGTATAGTCGTTGAAAACTAATAATTTCTGATTAAATAAAAACTTCTTTCTTCTTTGCTGATTTTTTTACTCGTAGAATGCGTGAAATCTGAAAATTGGTTAGAAAATAATTTCTTTTATAGTCTAAACGTTCGTAAAGAAAAAAAGAAAAAGGAAACTTTTTTTTGATTCGCTCTTTCTTCGAAACAGTATCATCACGTCATTGTACGTGTTAAACTCGCAACCCGCAAAGCCTTTTGAAGAATTTTTTTATCAGGTACTCAACACGAAATAGTAATCAATAAAAAAGTAAGTTTTATGTACGAAAACGACATATGCCTGGTAAGTCCCCAAATCTCGGTTTTTTGTCATTGTGTCGATATAACGCGCAGTTTTACGACAATAATTATGCTTTTTCAGCACCCCTGCCCTCCTGCTTCCAACGCCCTCGATTGCTCCTATGACATAATTATCAAAAAAATTAATTTCGAAAATTTTTTTGACCTTTAAAGACCCTAATTTACTTGAAGAAAATTCAATATAGTTCAAAGTTTTTGAAAATTTGTCTAAAGACACAAACTTTTAAGTGGTATTATGGTACTGTTAGTTAGGAAAATTTGTCTTGACTTTTTTTGATTTCAGAGCTTGATGATAAATTACTATTTGAAGTGAGTACATTATAGTAACGTTGGAAATAGTAGACCACTGATTGAATACGTATTTATTGGAGCTTTGTACCAATCATATTGATTTGTTTATTTTTACACAAGTATCTTCAAAGTTGATTTTGCATAATTTATCAGAATACACACATTATTGTTGACACTTGATTACATTTCATTACAAATCATGTGATAGTTTTGTTGTGAATAGAAATGTATTTATTTAGAAACATAATTGATATAACCAGTGGGAAAGACGGCTCAATGTATGATCAAGTGTCAAAAATTACAGGATTTTGTGTTAAATTGATACATGACCAGTGCCCTTACGTTATGTAATTGCCAATGCACATTTAAAGTACATTAATTTGATTAAAAAAAGCAATAGTTAAAGCTTTTAATTTATAAAAGTTTCCATTCCGAGAGAAACAACTTTCAAAAAATTCCATATCCAATGTATAGAAAAATGATATTCAATTATTCAACATTTCAAAAATGATCGTTATCCACATTTCACATTGAAATAAATATGAGTGAATATTTTGATTTTTGTTGCATTAGTATGCCTACAAGACATACTTGACCGGCATACAGCAGCACATGGAAACCTCCTTTCTAGCTATGACTTAAATTTCTATTGTAATATGCGATTGAGTCATCCTATTTCGGGTAAACAGTATTACAAAGCAAATAAACACAAAAAATGAACACATGATATTTTGCATAAGACTATAAAAAATGAAAGATAATTTTTTATTAAATTAGTAAACCAAGCTATTACGAGTGAATTTAAATTACAACTGGTATTAAAGTAATTTCTTTTGTAATGTCATATAGGTTTCTGGTTTAAAGATAATTTAAAGTTATTAGAAATGTAAATCTAAACTTTTAAAACTAATTATCTAAAACTATTCTAAATATTGACAGTTTAAAGGATGTTTTACCGCAAGAAATATGAAATTAATGATAATCATAACACTTTTAAGCTAGCATTGGTTTCATTATCTTAATAGAAGTAAAAAGAGGCGTGAGAAACGAAAAGCCAAATGCTATGTGAAAATATATTAATGGGATACCAAGAAAAAAACTTGCTTAAAAAATTAAAATAAATTTAGACTAAGTTAAAAATTGGATACAAAAAGATAAGGCAACATCTAAAAGTCTACGGGCAATCGTTCGACTCAACAGTTTTTCGAATTGACAATCGTTCGATAAATAGCACTATATGCAATTGTCCAAAAATATTTATTTTATAAACGCTCATTTTGCTTTTTAAATGAATACCTAACCCTAAAATTTTGACGCGGAGTTGTTTTAAGCAAGAACTTGTACCGTATAAAAAAAAGTTTAGCGCCGAATTGTAACATTACACAGTGTTTCTGTCAGAAACAAACTTTTTTGGTCTACATACCTCTGAACAGGAAAATGTACACAAAAATCGTTCCTTTAATTGACTTTAAAGTACAATAAAAAAAAGTATTCACCTTTGCTTGCTGAGTAATTTTAAACTTTTTTGTTGCGGTAACTTTTTTCCAATTTTAGTCTTCGACTCAATTAAGGGCAAAATTTTTGTGCATTCCGCTATGCAAAGAAGCGAAAACTAAAAATATAAAAAAGGTCTCACTTTTATTTGTGAAGCAAATTTACCAAGCAGTTTATCAAAAGATTTGTTCTTGTATGTTTTCAAACCCAGTCAGGGTAACCGCGTGGCAGTTTGTCCAAGTTTAACGCCTGATCCGACTTAGTCCTGAAGAAAAATATAACAATATGGTCATGATAAAAAAATCTTTAGCAAAAAACATTCGCTAAAAATAAGTTGCTTGTATGGATTCTTTAGATTTTAAGTAAATATAATAACTTTTTAGAACTTACCTTAAAAACGGAAAATTGCTTAATGTTTATAGAATTTGAAAGTTTTTAAAGTATCTTTTTTTAAAAAAATAACAAAAATGTTTTAAAAATATTTTTTTTATATTTTGGATTTAAAATGTTTTTTAAAAGTTTTTCGAAACTGAACTGAAGTCATAATAAATTATTTAAGGCAACTGGTTTCCTTCTACTGCATATGGCTGTAATTTGGATGCTTATCAAATGGAAACTAAATTAAAACTGCTATTGAGTATACATAAACTATGATGACAACAATAATGGACTACTTTGCGATTGCAATACCAAAATTAGCAATAAAATTCGAATTTAAAGTTTTTTTCTTATGAGCTAATAGTAAAAAAAAAATAAACTTTAATGCAATACCGTATTAAAAAAGATTTTGGTTAGTTCTTGTTCAGACTCTATAACTGGTAAAAAGAACTTGATGATTATTGCGACATATTGCTAAATCATTGCGCCCAAAGATTTATTCATTTTTATTTTTCTATTTGTTATTTGCCAAAAACAAGTCAAAACAATTCAGTCACAATTTATGTAAAAGTTTTTTTTAACAATACGGGCAATTGTCAATATGCAATTCGATCAGTTTTCAAAAAAAACTTTGTGAACATTGTAAGCAAATTACTCAAATAATAAAAATTGTTATTGTAATTTTTTCTTTATTTTTGGAAAACTTTCTGTTTATAGCTATTGTATATATGGTAAGCTTGCTTTTAATAGAATAGCAAAATAAGATAGGCAGAATTTTACAGTCTATTGAAAACAATAGATTGCTAAAGATTGTGCCGTGTAATTTTTCAAAAATTATTTATTAAATCTCATGTTATTGTGAAAAATAAAATTGAAAAATGCTTTATTTTCTGTTACTGGTTACTTTTAACTGCGAGAATTGTTTTTATTAAATCTATTTTATAAGTAATAAAATTCCTTTAAAAAACAATTAATAAAAAAGTATCGTCGATTCAGGAGGATACCTCGTATTTTTCTGGTCTAATAGTTGTCAATTTTTTCTTTATCTTTTTTCAATTTGGACGGCCAAAACTTTGATTGTTTTATTTGATCTGTGGCCAACATAGTTATCAAACTTGACCAATTTAATTCTGTTGTATTTTTGTAGATGAACGCTTATTGCTATTTTTCATCTGAATGTGCTTCACTATTTCGATACCTTGCCTGCAGCTGTTTGTTACCAAAACTAAATTTCTAAATTCAATACAATTAAAGTAACGTAAACAGAAGGTATTTTTAAAAATATCTTTTTTCAATCAGCTATAGTAATCAATAGTTTAAGCAATTTTCAATCAATATCGGATTTACTATTTGCTTGTGATTATATAAATTAAAAAACCTACTGATTTCATTATTGTTGAGGTTTAATTTAATTTATTACAGTAATAGTCATCATAAATTTTATTGAATCATCTTAATCAATGTGATTTTGAATGACTAAAAACTTTTCGATGGGCTTGTTATAAAAAGATCTAAAATGAAAAATACATTTTGTGGTTTTAACTAATTTGAAAATTGATGAATAATTTTATTACCTATTGCATTGTGCAAAAAACCTACAGAAAATAAAGAAGCAAGTTTCGATGCAAAATTAGTTTGTTTTACTTTTGATTTAACTGCACTGAAAGTAGGCCTACGTGATATAATTATTTTTTGATAACTACCCGGCCTACGTAATATAATTTAAATATAATAATTTTTCGATATCTATTTCAGACTTTTCAAGACTTGAGGAAAACTCGTCGTTATATATCAGTAAACTTGCTTGGCCTCAAAACATAAAAAAATTTTTGTCTGTTATTTAATGCAGTTTAAACACGTAAAAGACCCAACCAAAATAGCATTAACCGGTAGGTTATTTTTACTGCAAGTGCCGTTAACTGTTTTAAAGTAAAAACCACTTCGTATTTTAGTTATAATTTGATGAATCAATCACAAGCTTGAGCCTCGCAAGCGTGGTATTTATGGTCAAAAATTTAGCTTTGTTTTACGCTTCTTTCTGTCTACATCAACGTTTCTCAAACTGTGTTTCGCGAGCTTACTTAAAGTGTCCAGCAGAATTATGAACATGACTATTTGCATAGCTGCCATACGTCCCGAAGTGATAATCTTTTTCTTTTCTTATTTATTTTTTTTTTCTGGAAATCACTGCTACTTCATCGGATCGAAAATCGGGGATTCAGAGAAACTAAGGCTAAGTATTTCGTAGGCTGAAATAATAAGACTAGGTGTTTTGTAAATAAAAAAGTTTGAGAAACTCTGGTCTACATAATCTAGACTGAAACAAAATGTAATCGTATCTTTAAAAAAAAGTTAAATTAAGTATTGTCGATTTCTTTAGTACAACTTTCACTTTACTGCTAACCATATCAAAGGAATAAGTTTGTGATTAATATTTGCAGTTCTGGTCGACAACATGAAAAAATGCCATAAATAGTATTTCGAAAACTTCTGCGGCCGTAAAAACTTTTTAAAGGAAGATTTTGAATATTTTGAATATATTGAAAAATATTTTGTTATGTTAATTAGGTTGTATTTTCATTGCTTGTCCACACACGCACATACGCTCACAGACACAAAAAAAACATACATGAGCAGAATATTTTTAAAATATTTAAACCAACTTTTGCTTTTATGTTTTTTTAATCGGCAATTGTTAACTAAAACTGCAAGTTGTGGCCCAATTTTTTATATAAGTATATTAAAAAAGCTACTTTTTGTTTTTTATATTCATCCAGAAAGTTTTTATTACTTTTTGTAATTGTTTTTACTGTATATAACAACGGTGGGCAAATTGCGGCTCGCCGACCTTTCATTTGCGGCTCTTCTAGCGTAAACAATA
Organism: Diplosoma virens; assembly: GCA_963680785.1. Taxonomy (NCBI): domain Eukaryota; kingdom Metazoa; phylum Chordata; class Ascidiacea; order Aplousobranchia; family Didemnidae; genus Diplosoma; species Diplosoma virens. The sequence continues at coordinate 9,556,550 of OY796891.1, forward strand.
ATAACGAAATCGAACAATGTACAATTGTTATTCACGGTTTAATTTGTATCAAACGAAGATTTCTAATTAGGTGCTAAGTCGGATTATAGCGTAGAAATAAAAGCATTTTTTTGTTTGTTCTTAAGGACCACTTACACTACAGCAAAAATTTGAGCAAAGTAAGCGCTATCTTTGTTTCATTTATTTCTCGCCCGCCGAGACACGCTGGTAACATTAGAATAAAAGAAACGAAGATAGTGCTCGCTTCTCTGTAATGAAATGTGTAAAACATAATATCGTTCAAATCTAACAAATAAAGATTTGAGAGAATTAATTCACACCGCTTTGACTCAGGGTTGCCAGATTGGCATCAAAGATTTTGTTTGGCTTTTAGGCTTTTTTTGGCTGCCGAGTGCAAACTAGCCATGATTTTAGGCGAAAAATTAAGAGATCATAGACAGATTTTAAGTGTGAAGACCTTGTTTTCTTTTTTTAGAGATCACTATGATTTTGACACGAAAATTGAAAAATCATTGACAGATTAAGTGAAGACTTTTTTTTTTTTAGAAAATACTATTTTTAGCGACAAAAATGAAATTTTGTCTGGCTTAATTTTGATAATTTTGGCTACTTTCTCACCTTAATTGGCTTATTTTCAAAATTTGCATTTGGCAACCCTGCTTTGACTTTATATCGCCCAGATTTTCATAGGCTAGCTAATAAAGTGGAAACCCACAGTAGATAGATCTACAGTAATGCTGGTAAAATCTCGAAAAAATTGTAAATCGTGTAACGTTGCTGTTGTTTTTATTATTTGATTAAAACTTGCTTTGTTTACTGTATTTACATTAACACCTCAAACAAAATTTGTGGTTCTCCGGCAGTTTTGAATTTTTACATGTGGCTCTTTCATTAAAAACTTTGCCCACCCCTGGTATATAACAATAAATCTTACAAGGTTTTCTAAGTGAGCAGTAGAAAATTCATATAGATTTTATGTCACTGCGCTTTACACTTACATATACTGTATATACTGTACAGTATATATACATGTAAGTATATTCTATTTGAAATGAATTTCTATTTAAATAAGATTTCACCTGATGAGCTGTTTTTGGTGAAACAGGCTGTTGTGGATTTTAAATTTTTATTCTGTTTTATTGCTTTTTTTAATATACGACTACATATATTTATATATGTATATATGTACGTGTAAAGCGCAGGGACATAAAATCTATATGAACAGAAGATTGATTTAAACAATGATATTTTAAAGTTGGTTTTAAATTAAGCATGTTCTAAAAAATTCCCAGAAAACCCACGCTATTAAGCAATTGTAGAAAAAAAAATTTTTTCACGTAATTGGGTAATTTTTACCTTCTATACTTTAAAATTTACTTTAAAAATTGTGTTGGGGCTCATTTTAATTGTCTTGGGGGCTGTGACATATATGTCACATTGGGCGTTTGTGTATGTTCTAGCAGCAAAATCGTAAAATTTTTTAAAGTTTATTTGACACAGTAAAACAAGATAACAAAAAAAATGTATTTTTTAGGAATATTGACAACTACTACAGACTCTAATCAAACAAAGAAAGTAAAATAACACAATTTAAAAGTTTTGAAAATTTATACAAAGAAATTCGTAATTTCATAATTTCCGCCGTAGCCAAAAGCATGAAACCAATAATTTTTTAAAGAGAACTGTAGTCATATGACTTTTAAAAACCAATAAAAATCAGTTTGGAGTTATTGCATATGGATCACATTAGGTGTTGTCAATTGTTTTCATTCCAAAAAATTAAAATTTTAAGAGTTAGAAACGGTTAAAGTTTATGTTACACATATGTCACAAGGGGTTCTCTGGTGTTAAGTTTTTTTTTAACAAAAATCTTATCATATTATTTTCTTAATCATGCTACTTTAATAAAATTATAAATTACAAATAAAAGCTAATGAGGAGTCAAACGTAAAAACCCTATTCCAAAGTCCTTCAAAAAGATTGTGTTTGCAAATCAATCAAATGAGGTTTAACCTTAAAAATTTTTTTGAAAAATTTACGGCTTTTCTATCGATGATTTTAAAAGGCGAAAAAATTTATGGGTGATTATTTAACCAGTACCAAATATATTGCAATCGAATTGAGTTTCCCCGAAAAATCACTTTAATTTTCCTAGAGCTTTTCTAATATGCAAGTTAATGAAAAATTTTCGCAGAAATTAAGCAACGTTACTACATTATGGCGTTTGCGAAACATTACGTCATTATTGCGTATCATGCAGACAATCAAAAAAAATTCAATAAATTCTGTTTATAATAAAAAAACAGTGATGTCACCGAACAGAACTTTATTGATAATAATTTAGCATTCTCTTTTGGAACATGCAATCAAGAATTGTATAAATTAATTGTAATGTACGACTTGCGAATGTTTTGATTGCGAATTTCAAAATTGGTGTGCAAATATATAATCATTTGGCCGTTCATGATTTTACCGAAACGGTCGGCAAGAAAAAATTGGTATCGAAAATAATTTTAAAAAGCAAGAATTTTAACTTTTGCAATAAAATAAGCTAGTGATCTCTTTAGAAATTAAGTTACAAGAATTAATCCCGTAACAATTACACATTTTTTATGGTAAATGAAAAACATAAACCGACAATAAAACCTACTGGAAACATATTAGAACAAATCAAATTTAAGTTTGAAACAAGTTTTAGCGCGACCAAAAAGGCGAATGAACTACAAAGAAGTCAGACAAATGAAGTCAATCTGCTATAAAGGTAACAAACATGTGTTTAGTCGGTTTTCGCAATGCTATTCTATATAAAGTAAAAAGCGCAATCGCACGGTTTCTTGTTTTTGAATTATTTCTGTAGTTTTTCGTCACTATTGAATACAGATCATATTGAAACTGTTGCATAAACCAAAGCGAACCCAGTTTGACTTTTCCGCTACTATCTTATCATTACGAAGGTAATTTTAGTTTTCTTGATGTCAAAAGTCTTTAGGCGATACCAGCTTATCTCGCTTAGACCTTTTATAAAATCCTACACAGTCTAAAATGTTGTGAGAAAAGTACATAGGAGAAAATCTTTTTTTGAAGTTTGTAACAGATAAAATTACTTCTCTCTCTACAATGCTATGTAGAACAAATATGGATGTGTTGTTGAGCCATTACGTGTGGCCTATGTAAAAGTTTTAAAGTCATTACGTAATACCAAGTAAAAACATCAATGTTCGGGTTTATCTCTTATACATGTCAACAAGATATAATATGTCAACAAGAATAACTGATGTTTAAACATATATACGGGGTGATTGAAAAAGAACACTCCAATTTCAGCTAGCTATATCTGTTCAACCACAATCCGCCCATGAATGAAACATATATCAAATGAAAAGGAAAGATATACAATTAAAAAAGAATCATTATTTTTGTGACGTCATAGCCGTATATCTTTGTGATCATGATCGACAGGCAGCGTGATCGACACAGTTGCGGTTTAAAAACCTGCTTGCCTCAGTCTGTTATAAAGGTAACAAACATGTCTTTAGTCGGTTTCTGCAATTCTATTCTATATAAGTATAGAGCTTTGCATTCATTTAAAGGTAAGGGAAGGCGAGTTAAGTGTGTCGTATAAGATATGAAAGAAAAGAAAATAATTAGCACAGCAATAAAAAAAGGCAACGAGAAAAATCGTATAAGGTGAAAAAATAAAATGAGTGAAAACAGTGTGAACGATAATGAGAAATTCAAGCGGATTAAATGACGGACAAAAAAGCACACAAAAAAGGAAGGGCGATTTAAAAAATCAAATTAAGTACCTGTAAGTAGCTCATTTAATTTGAATTTATTTAATATATATATACATATATATATATATGCATATATATATGTATATCAAAGAACATAGTTACTTAAAACAATTTATTCAATCAAACTACTGGATGCACTTAAAGCTCATTTCTTCTTTTTAGAAATTGCCACGATCAGAAACGGAGAGGTGACGATGCGTATCTTTACCGGAAATTAACGACAGCATGAAAAAGTTTGGTTGCATATCATTGCCACGAGTCTCTGGCGGACAGAATGGTGACTTATTGCAAACAGCAACTTTGCGTTTAAGATTTTGTTTTCATTTCTGTCTAAAGTTTTCTGGAAGGGTTCGATCATATGCTTTTTGCCAATAGACAAAAACAAGGAGCATTTTGTGAACAAGAGCGTACTACGCAAATGCAAAATGATTAATTCTTAAACAACGTAAACCAAGCCTTCCTTGAACATCAAATTAAAGAAATTACACAATCATTTTACTGTAAAAACTGGTCATAAAGTTAAAACTGATTGAGCCCACAGACTGTAGCAGGTTTTGATTATAGTGTATGTTGCGGAACGAAAATTAAAGTAATTCTTAATGATACATGCTTACGTTCACATTTGATTTCAACAAATTCTATCAACTAATTTTGAAGAATTTTTATTAGATTAACAATGACTAAAATTTCGCAATTTTAAAACATGAACTCGGTATATAGGCAATATCATGATTTAAAAAATCAGTTTTTATGGATATAAAATTATGAACATGAAAATTTACATGATTCAGCCTCTTTCATGCAATAAATTCTGATTAATTGGACTAAAATCAATTTTTTTTAGCCATAGAGGACCGCCAAAACTTTTAGTTTCAATATTCACAATACTTCTTGTTGCTTCAAGTCGGTTTAACTTTTGATTTTCTAAATGGTCATCTGGCTTTAACTTTTGCATTTAGATTGTACACTTTCATGTTTTGTGGTGTTAAATTTTATTCGTGTCTGAAGCACATGTGCTGCAGCAATGTTAAACAGTAATTTTGCTGCATCGTTTAGTTAGGGTTTCCAATTTTGCATGCTTTTTTGAAAAGTTTGGCATAACATCTCATTCATTTAATTACGTGCATGTCTAATACACTTTAAAGAATATAAACACTATTGATATTAAATGACCTTTTATCGTAGACCTATTTGACACTACTTTTATTTGTGCACAATTGAAAATCGCCAAATGCTTTAAAATCTATAATTATGGAAACTCTAGAAAGCTGGTTTAATTTAAAAAAATTGCAGATTGGCAAGTCTCTAGCTGTCTCAAAAGAACTTTTTGTTGTTTTATCTATAAAGCAAGATATTTGTAAAAGTTTAGAAAAACAGATAATGGTGATTATTTTAAATTACCATAAAAAAATTTTCTATTTTTTAGAACTGAAAGGAAAACAAAATGTGCTTTTTTGTCTTATTTACTATTAAACTGAGGACTTATGACACCAAGATTTTAGAGGTCAAACCTTTCCATGAACTTTTGTCATTAAAATCATAATGCTATAAACCCTATAAACTATTAGGGGCACAATTCATTTTAAAAAGTAGCATCGCTATTATTATATTTTAGGAAAGCTGAAGTCAATGACGGTTTTTCAAGTATCATCAACATCATATAATCTATTTATCTTGGTTACTCGCAGAACTACGTCAGAGGCGTTATTTTTGGTAATCCTCAAGCTATTATCATGACCTGCTTTCGGAGATATTAACATATTGTTATCGGGTTGGAATTTTTTGTTTGTTTTTTTTAGTTTTTATTTAGTGATACAACTGAACTTTAAATTTGCTTGCTAAAACCAAGAAGCAAATAAAAGTTCTAAAAATGTGATAATGAAAAGACTCAACAGAATGACGAGCAGGTTGAATCGGATCGTGTTGATCGTGTTCGCTATTAAAACTCTGCTCATATTAATTCGGTTTCGCGACAGACCAAACGTCGGTTATTCCGTTACGTGACGGACCAAACACAAATATTTTACCGCTCAAAAAACTTCAGTACAATCAATCTCACCGACAAAGAGCGAAATGCTTGTTTGGTTTGGCCAAAATAAATTTAGACACATTTAGAAAAACTCTGGGTATATTTTTGTGATATTTTGTGCGTATCAATGTCAATCTTTGCTGCTACCATAGCCAGATGAGAGGTGGTCCAAGATAAAATACAATTTGTCATCAAAAAGTTGTCTGTTGATTACGATTTCAAGATAATCATGTGCGTAAAATATTTTTAAAATAAATCTTTTGAAGTAAAGCAATTTTCACTTGAAATATTTATATACATCAATCTGATTTATCTAATCGTATTCTTTATCGATATTACTTTTCCAAAAATTTACAATGCAGTAGTGCCAATAATCTTATGACTTGTCAGCAAAAAAAACAGCAACTAAAATTTATATAAATCTTACTAAGTAATTCGTTAAATGCTTTTTGTTACGTCACCATACTCATAAGCCAGAGATTTACAACCAAAGTTGGTGCGTTATTAATTGAAGTTTGCATGTGCATTTCCGTGGGAAACAGAGTTAAACATGGTCAAACTATTTTGGGATTAGCAGAAACTGCAAACAATATGACTCATACAAATTAGTCATCCTACTCTGTATTCAATCACAACGGCCAAAATATTTTCGCAATCGTTTTTTAATTGCTTAATTTCATTTATAAATTTGTGTTTATGCTTTTTTTTGAATTTGTGGTTTTGAAGGCAGACCCATATAGGAAAAAGAGTTATAATCAAACTTTGAATTGAACAAAAAAGAAAATAACAAAATAAAGGCAATGCTGGGAACATGGTTGTTTTTGAAGTGATAAAATTTGCCAAAACTGAGCCGTCCTATGAACAGCAAACAGTTTTGAAAAAATGATGCTTTAACATACCAATAATAAATTTAAATAATAATAAGATGATATTAATTTGTCGAGCTTCTGTTCGCAGCTCGGCAGAGAAGGAAGAGCAAAGTTATTGATGGCGGACGTCATCGAAACGGATGTGGTTCAAGACTTAATTGCGTTATTCTGTTGTGTCACTGTAAAAAAAACTTCAGGAAACTTTCTTGAACTTGGAAGTAAGCTCTCGGAAAGCAGCTCTAAGTTTCGATTATATTTCTAAGAAAACCAAAACACTAAATAAAAGTTTCAATCTGACAGTAGTATTTTGGCATTTCCCGAAGAAGGTCGAGGCAATTGCTTGGCAGTTGCCCTATGAATAGCGCCTCTGAAGCTTTTCTGCAAGTCAGAAAGTTAAATATAAAAATGAAAATATCATATGGTACAACTATTTATTGTGGACACTTCAGGGACAACTTTTGGGAGTGGAAGCTAAAGTGGGGCTTCGTTTGCGTACTAAAACTATTGCTGCTTTTGAGTGCGTGTCTTATTTAGGCTAATTGACAAAACTTTTGCAGCAAAACAGATTCAAAAAAACACAAGAGGGTTGAATAGAACTTTTTTTCAGGATTAATTAGTTTAACCGATACTTTTCAATGTTTTTGTTACCTTTATTGACTCTCCCCTAAACCTATTGTACACTTTTATCATATTGGAATGTTACAAAAATTTTCTTTGTTTTTCTTTTTTAGTATAACATTAATTGAAATCAAAGAAATGATACCACATGCAGATGAAGTTCTGTTGTGTTTGTCGGTTGCGATTATACACTTTGAAGCATTCCACGTAATTTTGTCTCTAAGTATCTAAATAAAGCCAAATCAATATTGTTAACATAATGTTGTTGTTGTGTTGTTTATTTGTTTCCAGGGTGTGAATAATATTTGCCAAATTTACTTAAACAAACTGGATTTAATAGCCACTTCTAAGAGAATAAAAATAAGTGCAAATTATTTCAAGATACCTGCACGTCAGATTTAGAATTAGTTTTATTCGTTTTTCAAGATGACCGAGCTGTGTATGCACTCTGCGGTCGAATATCATCGGCAGAATATCAAGCATAAAATAAAATTTTTTGAAAATGCACAAAAAATCTTTTAAGAATGATGCTGAAAAGATTGAGGCAACTTTCTTATATAAATCAAAGCAATATTTTAATGAAGTGATTTGTAGTACAAACTGAACTATTGAAAGCAGTTATAGAGTTGCAGGTGACATAGCTAAATATAAAAAAACTAGATATTTATTGATTGTGCATTTGTAAAAAAAGCCTTTTTAAACTGCTCCAAAAAGTTATTCGATAACTAGCAAACAAAAACACCTTATTTCCGGAATCAAGATTTTGCTTGTTTTTGTGAGAATATTAGAGGGACACCTTATGAATATGACTGTAGATATAAAAGAGCAACAAATTGTTGAATTGAATATTGTAAATATTTTCTGCGAGTTTTCGATAAAAAAATAGGTATAAAATCTATTTTGCGTTCAGCAATTTTAATTAGATATTGCTGTAACCGCAGGGTACAGGAAGAGTTCTGTTTTTTAATGTATGGTTTACTAAAAAAATTAAGATATTTTTCACACCTTTAATAAGCTTTTGAAGGAAATAGGAATTGATATACACAAGCTATTTTCAGTTACAACAGACAGTGCACCTGCACAACACCGTAAATTTGTTAATTCTGTTGAGAAAAAGATTGCATAATTTGTGATGAAATCAAGCGTACTGCATTGTTCATCAATAAAATCTTAATGTGAAGTTTTTAAATTCAGCTCTTATTGGCATATTCTCACTGTCACAAAAAAAAAAAGTTTTCTTACGCCAAATGCAGATAATAGATTTCAAGGCAACTTTATTTTAAGTAAAAAAGTCCGCCAATATCGAATTTTAATGAAAAATAAAATTTGCAAATGAAAACAAACACAAGGTCATTATTTTAGAATATTGGAAATACTTACCCAAGTAATTTATTTGTCTGAAAAAAATGGCAACAACAGCTGTTTGCATTTGGATCCACCTACTTACATGAACTAACATTGTCACAGATGGAGTTTATTCTTAGTCTCATTATTGCCAACCTACAGCAGATCATTCAGAAGCATGTCTTCAAATAAAAATATTTAAGTATGCTCCAAACATTATAGTTAAGCATAGAAAGTCAAGAACAAAGATCTTCGTATAGTGTGCTAATAACTGCATTTGATATCAATACATATTCAATAATAATAAGATTGGTTCTGTCTGTTTTTCGTTTACTATTGTAACCAGAAAGATGACAGTACAAAACCGTTGCTTATGAGCAATAAAGATTAATTGTAAACTAAAGTAATTCAGAAGTGCCAAGCTATTAACATTTGACAATATTTGAAATGTGCAACCCTGCATTGAAAAGGTTGCAGGCCCCTGAATTAGTAAAAAACTGTAAGCGTCATACCAAAATTAATTTTTTTTTGGATAAACTACATCATCATTTAAAAGTTAAAAAATTGCGCTTTTCTCTTTTAGGCGATATTATCATCGGTTCAAGGTGATTTTGAACTTGTAAAAGGATTTTTGTTTCTTCGGATAGAAATAAAATTTAAGTTCCATTTGTTTTATGCTTACTGTTTCTTTAGTATTAAAAAATTTGCTCACTATTTAGTATAATTAAATTTAAAAAAACCCTCAAATACTTTGTTAGCTATAGGTTTAAGCATAGTTTAGCAAAAAACACTGAGTGGTTTATTTAAAATAACTTGAACTTTTAATTTCGTATATAATTTTGGCATTGGTACTTCTACTCAATAAGGCGATTTCCAAGATTTGTCCTTACTTTTCTGAATGTTGTCTAAAAGAACTTTCATGCGCTTACTTTTAAAAAACGTACTCATTGTAGAATAAAGTATTTACTCATCATCAAAAGTAGTAATGATATAATGTTTCAGTTTTTCATAGCATTTCTAAAAAAAGTACCTATTTTACAAATAATATGAAATAAAAATCAAAACGATTTTTACGTAAATTAAACGTTTTTTTGTTTGAATACCAAGTAATGATATAATTTCGGTTTTTACTTAAAATTGCCAGTACAAACAGTATAATATAGAAGAAATTATAAATTTATCATCTGCATAACATATGATAAACATTAAATCTAGTAACAAAGTGTCTGCGAAATGACTGCAAGATCTTCTGATCCTGCAGCTAACTTATTGGGTCATTTAAAATGGCAAAAAACCAAAGATAAAAAAGTCTTAAAAACGTTGTTAAAATCAAATAATATTCTTAATAAATTCTTGATAGAAGGTGACCTAGATATCTGATTATATTTTTTTGTTTTTTTGTTTTTCGTTAGTTTTGTTTTATTTCAAGATTTCAAGAGTTTTTTTTAAATCTTATTTAAGCTTTAAAGAAACCTTGATTAAACTTAATGATCTTTTGTTTAGAATTGATGATACTGAATAGTGACATTAATAAAACGTTGTGAAATAAAATTAATCATGTAGCAAAAAACCCTTATGATTTGCTTTTCGTGCAGCCCATAAACTAAATTAAAACCGATTTCAAATCTCGGACTTTATGTGATGTAAAATACTGTGTTTTTTTATGAGTCACGCAAAAAATTTTGAAAACCCAGTTTGAACAAGGATTCATAATTAGTTGAAGACTTAGTTTCAATTTAGAAAATTTTAAAGAATTTTAATGTGATTATTTTTAAAATTCTAGAAAATTTGTAACAAAAACACTGTAGATATTATAGCTTTTTTGATGCATAAAAATGCATTTGGCTTTTTTCCATACATTTTAGCGCACTTTGATATATTGTTAAAATCTCTTTAAAAATATGAAAGTTTTGATAAAATGTTTTAAGTAAATTCGATTTTTTTATTTTAGAATCGTGGGCAAAAAACCAAATTGAAAAAGTTGTAGTACGAAATTAAAAAACGCAAAAAAACTAAAAACTTATTTTTGGATGGCTTTTGAGATTTTCGCGCAAAATGCAATGTAAAAGGCTTCTGGTCTCAATAAAATACGTTTGTAGCTTTTTATCCCGAGTTGAAAAAAAAATTTGGATGGATTTTTTAAAAAAGTAGAAATAAGAGCAAATATATGTGTTTGAAACAACCACAGAAATAGACAAAGAAAACTTTATTTTCACTTTCTTGACTTGGTCGCCAGTTACTCTGTAGCTTAATAGTTCCAGGAATTAAAAATTTTTTTGGTTTGGTGAGGGTTTTTTTAGTACAGAAAAACTTTTAATCCAATTGAAACAAAATAGAAATAACTTTAAAAAACTCTGTTTTGATCATTTTAATGCTGACTAAAAAAATAAATCTTACAGAAAAGGAAATGCATAGGCGGGATTTTGGGAGCTGCGCTTAAATTGGGCCAGCAAAACTTATGTCCGTTTAAATCATTTGTAATAACATAATTAATACACATAATTAATACGAATACGAAAGCTGGTTTATTCATCTAATAAACAAAGTTGGCCAATTTGATATAGTTGTTTTTTCTGCATAGCTTTGAAAGTCATAGATTCAAAACATAAGCGATAACTGAAATTAAGTAGTTTGTAAAGTAGTGCGACTTTTGAAAAAAGAAATTTTTAAAATATTTACTTAAAATATCACAAAAAAAATACAGCTTTAATTATAGAAATGACAATGTTAGCAATTAAAAATCTAAAAATATCGTTACTGCCTGGACAAGCTTTTAATTTCAATGAGAAGTGTTAATAAAAAAGTTGCAATTTCTGAAGATTCTTTGACTTATTTTAAAAAAATTTTTAAACTTTTTTACATAAATTATTACACTGCTTGCAGATTCACGTAATTAACAACCGCCTCAATCAAACCGTTGTGTAACTTCTTCCTAATCTTTACATTTTGTGACCCCTAATAATAAAACTATGGCTCAATCAATTCCACTCTCACCAAGTTACAAATGAGATTTAAAGAAATGTAAAAGCTTATCAAACCCATAAATTTGAGCTAATGAACAGAAAACAATTAACTTTAACCCAAGAATGGAAAAAAACTTTTTCACGACGTTTTTTGGATAGCAACTGAATATTAAACAAAATGAAAAAGTCTGATGTTTTGAAAAAGTAAGGGATTTTTTAAAGAGTTAAAATGTTTGTAATAAAAAAGTTATTATCTATAAAGACCTTCAGTAGTTGTCTCATTTTTGGTTACAAATTCCTGGTGCATAATTTTTTGGAAGCACGTGACTCTTATATAATTTAACTTAAGCTATTCCAGTTTATCACGTTGTATTTTTTCAGTTGAATAATTACAATCAATTTTAAAAAAACGTATTTGTATAATAATCCAACAGCAATATGGATCTATGCCAGGAAAGGGAACCACCGATGCCATGTTTACTTTAAGAATGTTGATGGAAAAATACAGGGAAGGTCAAAAAGAGCTACATTGTGTATTCGTGGACCTAGAGAAGGCTTACGACAGGGTTCCACGGGAAGAGCTGTGGTACTGCATGAGAAAATCCGGAATAGTGGAAAAGTATGTACGACTAGTACAGAATATGTATGAGGGAAGCGAAACAGTGGTGAGGTGTGCAGTAGGAACTACAGAAAGTTTCAAGGTCAAGGTTGGACTGCACCAGGGATCAGCGTTAGGTCCATTCCTGTTTGCAGTGATAATGGACAGGCTAACGGATGAAGTAAGGAGAGAACCACCATGGACGATGCTGTTTGCTGATGATATTGTGATTTGCGAAGAGACCAGGAAAGAAGTGGAGCGGAGATTAGAATCCTGGAAGTATGCATTGGAAAGAAGAAGGATGAAATTCAGTAAGTCAAAGACCGAATATCTTTGCATAAATGGAGGAAATGATGACGAAACAGTGAAGATGGAGGATGCAAAAGTGCCAAGAGCAAAGAAATTTAAGTATTTGGGATCAACGGTGCAAGAAAGTGGTGGTTGTGAGAGGGAGGTAAAGAAGAGAGTACAGGCAGGATGGAATGCATGGAGAAGAGTATCAGGAGTAATCTGCGACAAGAGGTTACCAGAAAAGTGTACAGTTCAGTGGTAAGACCAGCAATGGTGTATGGACTTGAGACAGTAGCAGTCACAAAGAAACAAGTGGAAGAGATGGAAGTCGCAGAGATGAAAATGCTGAGGTTTGCTATGGGAGTGACGAGAAAAGACAAGATTAGAAACGAGCACATCAGGAGTACTGTTAAGGTAGAACGGTTAGGAATGAAGATGAGGGAGGGCAGGCTGAGGTGGTATGGACATGTCATGAGGAGAGACCAAGAGTATGTAGGAAGAAAGATGATGGAAATGGAGTTACCAGGAAAGAAAAGAGGGAGACCAAAGAGAAGATTTTTAGATGTGGTAAAAGAAGATATGAAGGAAGTTGGTGTGAAGGAGATGGATATTGAAGACAGAAAGATGTGGAGAATGATGATACGCTGCGGCCATCCCTGACTAATGGGAAAGGCCGAAAGAAGAAGAAGAAGAAGAAGAAGAAGAAGAAGAAGAAGAAGAAGAAGAATTTTGGCAAAACGTAATAGTTTTCATCAGATTTCTATCAGTGTTTTCAGTTTATTTAAGTTAAACAAACTACTATAAATTCCTTAAGAATTCTATTTTGGGAAACTCACAGCTGATGTTTATTTTGTATGATATTATTTTCCAAATTAATTTTTGTATATTTTTTTAATCTAAACGTTTATTTGGATAAAATGAGTCAGCGGTTACACTTGCTGCAAAATTGTAGCGGTTTATGCTTTGCAGGTAATCACATAAGATCCTCCAAAACTTACAATCGCTGCAAGCAATACTTGTCACAAAGCTTGCAAAACTTATTACAACTTTTCTATTTTGGAGTTTGCTCATTAGAAAGGTTTTTAAATACCTATGTTACCGAATTAGGTTTAGAGAAAATGGAAAAGCGGTACTTATTGGCCTAATTAGAAAACTTTGGAAAACAGTTAATAATATTATTGAAAATATTTTATAAAACATGATATTTCTCTTTTATGTTATAATATTTTATAAAACATAATATTCTCAAATTTGCTGCTATTTCTATTAGATACTGTGCTAATAAATTTATAATTGATAGCGTGTAAATACAGTATTTGTCCAACGTGCGTTATATTATAAACTTAATTTTTTAGTTTTATTTAATTCATGTTAACGCATGAAAAATGTATATAATTTTTTAAGCAAAACATTATAAAATGATTATTTCTATAATATCTCGAGTAAGTCTATATTTCATTAAAATTATTTCATTTTTTTTATACATGTTAAAAAACAAAATCTGGGTCCCTTGCAAAGCAATAGAGACTAAAAAATAAATTCCATCTCATAAACTTTTTTTTATACAGGTACATATTTTATTAGTTAAATATCACATAGCATTAAAAACATTTTAATACTTTAAACCTAGGATAAAGTGGTAAAAAAATAGATGAAATACGGTAAAGAAACATATCATGACGTATAAGCATTACAGCAAATTACTAAAATAAAACAATAGTTTTATTGCAAAACAAAACGTACTAAAGATTGATGAGAGAAACAAAAAACTGTGCACTAAGGTTGACTATTTTTTATTAGGGCACAAGCTTTCGTGGCCTATTGCTCACTTCGTCAGATGCAATGGAATAAAAGGGCAATAAAACAAAATTTACACCAACAGCATTAAACGTAATAAAGGACACATGTGACGTAATGAAATACAAAAAAATATAAAAAAAACAAAAAAAACATTTAAAACTAAAAGATTCATTTATCAGAGAAAAAAGTGAATTGAAGATTGGGAATGATTTTTGGAGAAAAATATAAATTTAGTTTTGATTTTATGTATTTTTTTGTCTACTAGCAATAGAATTGGGAAAGCCGTGTCAACTTTTCAAATAAAATGAGAGAAACGGAACATTGTGCACTGAAGTTGACTATTTTTATTATTTGAGCACAAGCTTTCGTGGGCTACTGCCCACTTCGTCAGGTGCAACGGAACAATTTTCCATTGCACCTGACGAAATGGGCAGTAGCCCACGAAAGCTTGTGCTCAAATAATAAAAATAGTCAACTTCAGTGCACAATGTTCCGTTTCTTTTATTTTGTTTAGTAGGGAAGGGGAGACAAGGATATTGCACAAAAGGACATTATTGCGTAATTGGAAGATTAAAGACGTATTAGAAAAGCCAGTTTAGATAAGATTATATATTCAGTAACAAAAAGTTCAGTAAAATTATAAAAAAATATTTTTTAAAATACAGATGTGGGTTTTTTAAGGTTTCAGAAAGCTTATAAAAGTAATGTATATTTTACAGACTTTTATTCTTATTTTTGCTTTTTAACTTCATCTTACTGCAACAGGATAACAACAAAATTATTAATCGCAAGGTGAGGCTAATAAGTTAGCAACCATTTCTTTTTTAAAGCTTCTTCTTCTTTTGGCCTTTTCCTTTAATCAGGGGTGGCCACAGCGTATAATATTTCTCCACAGCGTCCTGTTTTCAATGTTCTTCTCCCTCGCACCAACTTTCCCCATATCTTTCTTCACTACATCTAAAAATCTTCTCTTTGGCCTCCCTTTTTTCTTTTATTTTCATCACCCTTCTTCCTACGTACTCTTAATCTCTCCTCATGACATGTCCATAACAACAAGTCCATACACCATTGCTAATCTCAACCCTGAACTGTACACTTTTCCTTTTACTCTAGATGGTAATCTTTTGACATAGATTACTGCTGATACTCTTCTCCATCCGTTCCATCCTGCCTACACTCTTCTCTTTACCTCCCCCTCATAACTACCACTTTCTTTCACTTTTAAAGTTTTTTGAACTTCTTTCATTTCTCTTTTAAAGCAATAATTATAATTAAATGCAGCTCAATACGTTGTAGAGCAATTTGTAATCGGAAAGACAGAATTTCAGCCTTGTGTTAAGCATAAAAAACACCTTAAAAGGCACCAATAAATCACAGGCTTATAATTGAAGGAACATGCACCTTTTAGCAATACAAAATAAAAGTAAATAGAGGTATTAAAGCATTGTGAAAATTCTTATAATTTTGTTTAGTGGTACGAGAAAAACCTATGATATGTCAGATGATAAACAGTTTAGAACCCTCCACAAAATTAAATTTTGAAACTTTATAGAGATTAAAAATTGTACTAAAACCAATACAAATATACTAAAATTTTTTTCCAAAATCATACAAATTGAGATTGATGTTTATTTTGTTCTTTTATTTATTTGAGTGTAATCTTACTAATTTTTTTTTTAACAGCTTGTTGTTTTCCATCAAAATAGCTGACTTTCAAAGTTGCTCATGGATTGCATAGAGATGAGTGATAAAAATTTTGTACGATAACATTGCAAACAATTGATTTAAAAAGAGTGTCTGCAAAACAAATTTTTAGTAAACGTTTTTACAATTTAAGTAGTAATCGCTACAAGGTAAAAATAAAACGCTAATTATCATTGTGCCGTTGATCTTACGTGCGCGATGCTCGAAATTAACTGTCCAATTTAGCAGCTTAGATTAAAAGTCATGTGCACGACACTCGAAAATAACAGAGAGAACTCAACTAACCGTAACCCTAAATGTTTATAAATAAACACTCCTTGCCATTGAAAAACGTTCTGAAGGGGTTACAGATTTTCCACTGAGGGTTATTTAACCTTATTAAAATTTATTTGAACTGCATTTGTAAAGTTTATAATATTGTGACGTTTTGTCTTCTTTTAACTTTTTTTTTAAATGATTTTACAAGAGTGTCACACCGAATACATATAAACAACGAAGTTTGCAATTAACAAAATCAAAGATGAAAAGTAGGCCAAAAAGACTTGTTTAGCGAACAGAACCATAATGAGGTATCTAACCAACCCATTATTCTTCAAATGAATATCGAAGCCTCACAGCAAACAAGATGAGCGTTCTTAATTATCTGGCTCTACGACTGCAGGCACCCGTCATCCTAGTACAAGAGGACCACTCCATTAATGCAAAGAAGCTAACACTTCCAAGCTTCGAACTAGTTAGATCTTTCTTCATCTTTTTGAGCCTAACGAAACATGTGTATATTCAGCCAAAATTACCAAAATTTTAAGTTTGGCTCAATGAAGTCTAAAAAATCAAATTTGCCTCTATTCATAATTACAAAAAAATCTAATGGGACATCTATGATCCAGTTAAATTCTTCATTGCATTCATAAATATTTAATATTTCTTGATAAATACCTCATAACTTGTTCCTTAAAGTCATAAAATGCCATTTTTAGAAATTATTAAAAAAAATAGCGAATTCAGTTTCGAAAGGGTCAAGCAGGAAATATGGCCTTACCACGTTTGTCCACGAGCGACTACGATATACGCTTTTAGACCAATCTTCACCGATATAGGAGATTAAGTGATTTTGCGCGGACTTTGATGATTAAAAAATAGTCAACGTTTGCAAACCTCCGCCAACGAAACTGCATTTCCTAGATTTTCCAGTGTTTCCTCACCCCTGTCTCTATTCCGGCGATTTCAACTGTAGTCACGTTGATAGAGGTTACGATAATAACAGTCTGGAGGATGAGTGCTTGGCTGGCTGGGAAAAAATTAACAATATTGCCTCCTATACAATGCTAACGATGCCGCCAGCTTTTGCTCTGGCAAATGGAATACTGGCACCAATTCAGAACTAGCTTTCGTTAACGTAAATTATAACAGTCGCTTACCGGATAGACGTGTTCTTGAAAAATTCCCCAGGTCACAACATCAAACTTTGCTTATCACAACACCCAGGTTTGGTTTGTCAGTGCCAAGCATGCCTGCTAAGAGATGAAACATCTGCAAGGCCAAATGGAGTCATTACATTGCTTTGACGAATAAATTTGCAAAGACTCTGTTACCGCCTGATTCATTTGATATGGATGCGGCTCACCAGGATTTTGTAGCTTTATCAAGAAAGCAGCCGAAAAGGCTATCCCACGCGGTTATTGAAACAACTATTTTCCATGTTGGGATGCAGAGTGTGAATCCTTCTAGTAACGCTGCTGCAGTCTTCTGAGGGAAATGCCTCAAATTTGGCTGCTACAGTTTTACTTGCCAAACGTGAGAGGAAGCGGAGAAATTGATGGTCTGAAGGAGTTCGGAGCATTGACATTTCACACTATAGTCAAAAAATGTAGAGTTTTTTTAAACAACCTTACTGGTAGACCACGACACTCTCCTCGTCACTGCCCCGTTTCAATTGATGCTATTGCATCTCAGATAGTCAGAAATGGGAGAGATTCGAGGGTGGTGACCGCAAGTCATCTCGAGTTGTTTCTCAAAAAGTATCTGATTTTTGAAAGGCCACAACTCTAGGCCCAGTCAATATCTAAAAAATCTAAAAAAAACTATTGCTTTCTTGTCTCTCTGTTCTTTCGCTTAGTAAAATTAGTTCACTCAATAGATTCAAAATACATGTTTAAAGAACTAAAGCAATATTAAAGTTAAAAAGTTTGAGATTCCTTGGAAATATCTTTGGCTTACTTTAACACTTGCAATTGCTTGAAGTATTTTTGGTTTGTAGATTTGCTGTTTGTTTTGTAATAATTTACTTGGTTAAAAAAACAACAAACAAACTAGGGTTCATGTGACGTTTTTTAAATGTTTGCAAGTTTTACAAAAAATCAGGTTGCTGTTTACAAGTCTTTGGTTTGTATTAAAATTGCAAGTTTTTTCAGCTTCTCTTTCATGCAAATAAAAGCTTATAAAAACACTTGGGCTTTGCGCATTTAAACTTTAAACAGTTTATCGTGTCATGAAAAGACGACGTAATGATTCGTATGTAAATATTGCTTTTGTACTTCATAAGTAATCAAGATATACCACCTAGAAATAACATAATTCGTCAAATAATGGTTCTTTAAAACCCGATGTGATGCCAAAAGATATTAGCAACTGTTACGTAACGATTATCTAACCGCGAAAATACAAACACGATGTGTGAAAAGTTTTAATGAACTTCGTGCTTTAAAAACAAATGACACTTGACAAACAAAGCATGATAAAAGACACAAAACTACTTGCAACGTCATACCAAGTTATAATGATTGTGAAAAAGGGCATGCAATTACTAAGAACTTGATAAAACTTAGATTTTAAAAATAATTAAGAATTAGAAGAACTCAGTTAGGTTTTGTTTTGTTGGCCTACATGAAAATGAAGAAAAAAACTGTTATGTTATCCTTATGTAGTCGACAGCGACATTAAAAATGTAGCTTTGAAGGTGTAACGGTAGTCGATACATTATCAATTCATCTCCTGTGTAGTCATTCTTTTATACCGAGAAAGACACTGTAAGACACTTTTCTCTGTTTGGGTATCTTAACAACTAACTTAACTCTAAATTACAGTCATACCATTACACGAGTAAAACACAAACAAAAAAAAAGAAATTAAGATCTTCAACCGGACCGTAATATTGCGGCATCTATGAAAACTGGCTTAAATAACTACTTGACAGTTGCTTTTGACAGTTGCTCGAGTGTGGCATCACTTAACAAACCGCAGACCGCATTCTAACAGCGGGCCCCATACATCGAACACCACATGGAGCACAAAGTGTGACAGTTCTTGTAGACAAAACTCAATGGTGGCTCAACACCATCGCTCCCAGCATCTTTCCAGATTGTGCAGCAGCCTGGATATGTAAAAACATAAATCCTCGGCCCTAGTACTGCTCGTGCGACTCGGAATGGATTCTTTTCCTGACTACGATGACGA
This sequence comes from Diplosoma virens, assembly GCA_963680785.1. Lineage (NCBI taxonomy): Eukaryota > Metazoa > Chordata > Ascidiacea > Aplousobranchia > Didemnidae > Diplosoma > Diplosoma virens. The sequence continues at coordinate 9,576,016 of OY796891.1, forward strand.
CAATATTTTTTTCTTTGTTTTTTTCTTTCTGTTTTTTTTACGAGCGGTGTGCGATAAAAAGCAAAAAAGGTTCCACGCATGTAAAAAGTAAACTGCACTTTAATGAGATAACTTTTATGAGCTGTCATGGTGCAACGGTAAATGACGTGCCAATTTTTGTTGTCAATTTATAATTTTAAGTCGACTTTGATTTTATTCAATTGCCGCCCCAACTTCTATTTCTCCCTACAGATTGCAAATTCTTTTTTAGAGAGCCAAGTGCCTTACACTGAGAAAACTGAACTAGACCTTGGTAAAAGAAATCGACAATAACGGTATTCCTAAATAAACACTTAGTTTATTTAACGCTTCATTAAACAAATTGAGGCAAAGTCATCAGTTTCTACTGCTACTGGAGATTGTGAAACGTCAATTTCACTCACCATTTTAACTTTTGTAAACAAGCAATTTCATGGAGTTTTAGCTCTGTTTCTGTAAGCTGTAAAATTTTCACAACCCCATTTTTAAAATATAGTTTTGAACAATGGGTGCTCTAGATTGCTACAACATCTATTTATTAAAATTAATTGAATTTAATTGATGTTGCAGCAATTAATTGAAATTAATTGATGTTGAAGCAATCAATTATTTAATCGATAGTTTTGTTGCAATCAAAGAATTGAAATAGTTAATTGCGATTAATTTTTTATCAATTAATTTTTTATAACCCTTGAGGTTGACTCACTTATAAATCATAAAGCCGTCTTTATACATAATTTTAATAATTAGACAACCTTTTGTTCATTTTTTTCATGAAAAATGTTGATTAATTCCAAACAGGAAAATTATTCGTGCTGTGAACATGTGGAATGAAGCCACAGTTTAAGAAATTAAAATAGATCATTTCGTCACAAAAGGTTAAACACCACCTTCACAACCGAAAAATCATCGACACCACCCAGTACAATGTGTGCTAAAATACACTGTTTGGCTATAAAAGCTCTTAAAAACGTGTTAGTTACTTTAAGTTTATAAGTAATGATTGGCCATTCTTCAACAAAATTTAAAATTAATTGTTTGCTATTTTCTGGTAAAACTGAAAAAAATATTGAATTTGTATTCCATTGTAAAAGAAATTGTCTCAAAAATTGCGCTCGTTACAATTTGTAACTGCTTTGCACTTCAACAAAAATTCCAACAATTAAACTTAAAATAATTTTGACCGACATTTTTTGCACACGCTTCATCATCGATTTTCGCATTAATGCTTTTAATGTTTTTGAACAAATTGTCAAAATTATAATGTTTTTATGAAAAACAAAAGAAAGTTTACTGAACAGTTGAAGACTTTGCAAAACTTCTTTTTAAAAAGGGCAAAAGATTATATTTGAGAAAAATATTGCTTACAACAAGAAAATGTGGTAAATTGAGCGGTAACTTTTGCTCAAGAGTGTAGGAGGCTAAAGTCCAAAAGTACGTTTTGAAAGATTAGAATTTTAGTATAATTTTTATGAGAACTAGGCTTGCTAAAGTCAGCAACGTCAAAAAATTGCTTTGGATTTACTACATAATCAAACATACGTTAGACTCGGTTGCACAGAAATCTTTATAATAAATTTTATATGTTAAAATAAAGTCAAAATTGCTCCGAATTTTGAGTAAATTTGACATCAAGTAATACCAAAACGACTCATTTCTTTGTTATTTTTCCAAAATTTTGAAAAGCTCTGACTATTTTAAATATTTTGTTTCTAGGCTGTAATTTACATCAGGTATTCCAAACTTTTTGGTGGTGCGAATTAATGTTACTCTTATGACTTTTCACCCTCTTTGTTTTCATAGGTTTTAGATAAGAAATATAAATTTTACATGTTTTACAATATTTCATGAACTTGAAGAACATTCGGGAAACTTTTTACTACCCCACCCCGTAGCGCCAAATATTCAGTTTTAGAACCCTTGATCTACATGCATGGTTTTGAGAAATGTTGAACAATTTAAAATTTCGTCTTTCTTATTTCCAGGACTAGCATTCAAAAAGTCTTAAGCATTAGCTAAGCTTTGGTCATCTTTAGAGGACACAGTAGCTGTTTGTCTAGTTTCAGCGAAATGTTCTTGAGCCATCTGTAAATACATAGCAGTTGTTTAAGCACGCTCTAAGGTAAGTTCAGTATTTTCCAAATGCCTTTGTCGAATGTAATGCGAAGTCAGTTCATTAACAAATGCATCACAAACAATTTCACGTCTATATTCTTCCGCGGAGAGATTTTGAAAGCTACAGTTTTTACTGAGAATCTGTAATATTTCTAAAAACTCCTACAACGATTCGCCTGGTTTTTGTTTCCTTCTAGCTAAAAAATGTCTTGAAAAAACGACATTAGTTTTCTTGACGTAGTGACGTTGTAGTTTAAGCAAGGCGGCATCTTAGTCCGTGCTGTCTTCAATCAGCTCATAAACATTAGCACTGACATAAGCTCAAAAGATATCAAACGTGTTTGGTTCTGTAATCTCTTGTAATCTGCCTTAAGTTGCCGCTGATTTTAAGAAATTTTCCAAGATCTTTACTTTGGCTTAGTTGTCCTGTAGCGTTTGAATCGACGTCAAAGCGGCTAGAATTTAAATTTTCGCAAATCCTGATGCGGCCATCAGCTCTCGTTCTAACTTTTAAAAATTTTTGGTTTAATTGATATAACAACATTCAGATAATGTTTAACAAGACTTTAATAAAAGTTTAAACCAAAAATTTAAATACACAAAGTGGTTTACGGACAATTGTTTGAAAAAGATTGTTCGAGTTGGCAATGGTTAAAAAAAAGCTATACGCAGTCGTCTGAAAATATTTATTCTATAAACGCTCATTTTGCTTTTTTTACTGAATACTAAACCCCAACCCTATTGTTCGTAAAATGTTGGTTTTTCCTTTCAAACAATTGTCCATTCAAACAATTGTCCGGATACGACTTGAATTCTTAACGAAAAACGCACATAAGTAATATGAATACGTGACAAAATAACAATTGATGAAACTGAAACGTAACAGAATGTGAAGTAAAAGAAAAGGTTAAACTTAGTTCGTTGAAGAAAAGGCGCAACGCGCTGAAAACATGGCACACAGAATGTGTTTGTTATACAGTTCAAACTACATAAAAAATCTTTAAAAAAAATAATGTAAATTTATAAGATAAACTGATATTTTTATCTCTTTCTTGACAAAAAAATACAACTATTTTTTTCTAGAGCGATGTAAATTCTGCAATATTTTAACCAAAATTTTTCGGTAAAGACTACTATATCAAGCCAAAACTGTAAGTCAAACTAAAGTCAAATTTCAACAAAAATAAAATCAAAAAAGTTTTTTTGGTTCAAAGAAATCGCAATAAAAAAAGTACTAAAAAAAGGGTTATCAACAAGGTTTACTTAAACACAGGCCGAAACACCGTACAATGCAATTGTTTTTCCTGGGGGCTAATTGTGAGGTTATTATTGAATAGAAGTGCTTATTTTAACCCATTTAAAAATATTAATTTCTGCAATATGCCACTACTTTTCCGAATCTGCAATAAAGTATTTTTGCGCTATCATAGCTGTACAAAATTATGGAATAAACTTTTCTATGAGTATGGTTGACAAATGAGTTTAAATAAATAAAGGCTAGCTAAACAGTGACAACATCCGTAAAAAAATTTTTGTTGAAAAGTAATAGTAGGGTATAGGCATTTACCTACTGAGTAAAATGTACAGCACAAAAATAGACTGAATGAAAAATTGATTAATTAATTGTGAATTACTGATAGCGAAATAAAATTATTTATTAAAAAAATCATTTTAATGGCACAAAACCTAACAAAGTATATTATGAATTACCAAAATTTTGATACTCAACAAGCCGGTTTTAATAATTTTAGCATAGGTTCTTTACAAGAACGAGGAAAATTAAATGGAGATTATTTAAAAAATACCTTTGTGAAGAAACGTCCGTTTAATTAAAAATACTTTGCGAGATTTTGGTTTGGTATTATCATCACTAAGACATTCAAGGTTAGAAACAAGTTTTTAAAAATCTTGCATAAAGGTTTGTTTTCACTACGAGTGTGGAATGGAGCATTCCTTGTTTCTTTTTTGATTTTTTTGCTTCGCTTAGCGCTTGAGAACAGAATAAAGTAAAAAATTCAATAGAACAAACAAAAAATGTACCGTTTCAAGCTCGTAGTGGAAGGGGGCCTCAAAACCCGCAATGATTATCACTGATACTGAATTGAAATTAATTAGAAATAGTTTGAAGTGCATTACATAACAAAGAACAGCAAAAACAACCACTGACACAAACTTTATCCATCAACATGACTGATAGCTTTGTGCAGTCTTTTGAGAACTGTATATACAAAAGAGATTAAACTTGTTGGCACACAGTTAGGAATTGATAGAAGCTGATCAAGTCTGGATTTTCCATAAAAAATTATAGGCCTAATAAAATAATTTTTAAGCCAGTGAATTGCACTAAGAACTCTGTCTTTTTCAAAACTGGTATGTGGTATTTTTTAGGTATAGTAGTAATTTATCTTTTGCGTTCTGTTTCATCAGTTGGAATATTAATACATTTTCTTTGTTTTCTCCGTACTAGGGTAATTCCTTTACAATTAAAAGCACCGAACATTCCCCTTTATCAAAATAAGAGTTTTAAACTTTTAAAAGAGTACACAGGATGTTTCATCTCAATGTGTCACTTTATGGCAACTTATTTTTTAATAATTGTTGAAGATATGAAAACCAAATTTGTACTTTTTGAAAATTAACGATCTTAACTTTACGCAGCAAAAATTTTATCACGAAAATTCAAGAAATCAATGATTTATTAAACTTTTCACAAATGTTTAGTATGCAAAACCTTAGTATGCGGCACATATCGCAATAATAGACTAATATATGTATTAGACTAATGTACATACATAGAATATTTAGGTCTTATAGATTAATTTAGGTCTAAAAACCTTGCTATTCTTGTTTTTAAATTCCAATTTTTACTTTATAGTCTGCATACTTCAACGAGCATTTATTTGTTTCTCTCACCTTTTGTTCGTTTGCTTTTTTCAAAATTTCGCATGGTAAGATATAAACATCTTTTTGTTGTCAAAAAAAATTAAAAAGAAAAAGTATTGCAGGGTAAGCTAAGTTGACTGAAAATCATTTCCTAATTTTATTTAACTAAAAATAATACAAAACTGTCGAAAACTAAAACAGGTCCAAACTTGCAAAGAGTGGTAGATCCATTGTCGGATACATAGACTGAGAAAATTATTTAAAAAAATTATTCTCTGGTTCCTCTGGAGTTCCTCTGGAGTTCCTCAGGATTTAACATTAGGCCCACTTCTTTTCCTCATAGACATTTATCACCTGCACCAAGCAACTAAATTAAATGTAACACCTTTTGCTGATGATGCAGTTTTATCTCTTTCTAATAAAAGTCCAAATTGTTTGCAATTCGATATTAATTCAGAGCTGCTCAAAGTTAAAAACTGGATGAGAATAATTAAACTTACTATTAATTACAAAAATACAAATTACATGATACTAACAAAAAACATTAAATAACTTCTCTTTTCTTATAAAAATTGGTGAAAATGTAATTGCTCGTCAGCAATATGTTAAATATTTAGGAATAATAATTAATGAAAAATTGAGTTGGTCAAACCATATCAACTACTTAAATATCAAACTATGCAGAGGGGTATGGATCATATTTTAATCGAAAAAGTACACTGAGAATAAAACTTTAAAAATGTTTTATTATAGTCTAATATATCCTCATTTAAAGTACTGCATCACCAGCTGGGAAAAGGCGAACACAAAAACTCTCCAACCACTAATAGCTACACAAAAAAGAGTTTTTCGAATTATGACAAACAGCAGTAAAAGAACCAGATTTGACCCATCATTTATAAAACTGCAACTACCAAAACTTAATGATATCTAAAAATTGCTGCTTTCAATTGCAATGTACAACATAAGTAATAAAATTTGAAACATTGATAGTCAAACCTAACCAATCACCAGCATTAATTCAATCCATAAACATCAAACTAGATTAGCCAAAAAAAATAATTATCATCTACATTCAATAAGAATAAACTTACGTAAAAGCATGATTATATTTGCAGGACCTAAAACATGGAGTGAAATTCCAAAACATATAAAAATACTTCAAACACATCAATTTTAAAAAAGAATATAAAAAACTTTGATTCAATTCATACAACTAATTTTTTTGTTTATTTTGTTATGTGTTTATGCGTTTTTTTTCTGTCTATTACTGTTTCTGTCTTTTTCTGTTATTGTCGCTGCTTTGGTTTTATTATGTCTATATTTCATATTTATATTCAATATGTAAACATTACAGGTAACTGTGGTTACTTTCAAATTTGATTAATCCGGTGACAGTGACTTCGATGACCTTTTGGTCTTTTCGCTGTCTCCTCCATGAGCAAATGCAGATTTGACACTTTTGTAATTTCTTGTTATTATACTGGATCTTTTCATGCTTATGAGAATAAACTAAATTGAACTGAACTGAACTGAACTATTCTTAACAAAAAATCACAGCTAAATACCATTCAGCTAAATACCACTCAGCTAAATAAGCTTTCGTTTATTAAACTTCTTCAGATAACTTATTCAAATAGAGTGTATATTCTATAGAAGAATCTAAATAGTATCTAAGAATCTGATTAAATAAAATCTATTATTCAGATAACTATTCAAATGATCCTATTTGAATAAGTTATCTGAAGAAGTTCAATAAACGAAAGCTTATAGAGCAGAGTGGTAATTAACTGAGGTTTTTGTTAACAATAATCTATTTAACTGTTTATTACTTACCTAATTTTTATCCAAACTATTAATTTTCTTGACAACACTTTTATTTTTATAGCATACTTTTTAACAAAACTTCCTATTCATCTAACAATTTTCAATTTCTTTATTTTAAACACTAGCTTAGTTGTGCTGCTGAATCAAACAGAGTTGCCAAAAATTTTGATGGTTTGTAGACCAAGTAAATAAAAAATGTAGCAAATTTGAGTAAAAGTAACCCAAAGGTAAAGACAAACGTCAACACTTCCAGTCGGTGGCTGAATCTTGATTTTATTTCAAGTTCAAAGTAAAGATTAAAAAAAACAAAAAACAAAGGTCTTTACATCTTCATGTTCATTCAATGGCTGATTTCATCATTTTTTTTTCAATGTAAAAGTAAAAAATAAAAAAAGGGTCTTCAGCACCTAAAATCTTTGTCAGCCTTCTATATTTGAAAAGGAGCCCAAAAACTAACAACTACGCAAGTCACAAATTTGTAAGCTAGAACATCAAAAAAGCAGTCCAATTTTCTACTTTTCTCCAAATACGGCAAGCCTGAAATCAAATATCAATAAAACATGGCAAACAGAAGTTGGAGTTTTATTGAAGACAATTTAATAATGACGTCACTGTAATCCCCTATTAAAAACAATCCCATTGAACGGTGTTCCGGCCTATATTTATGTGGGCCATGGTAATAAATAATGGATCCAAAAAATCCAATTCTAACCCAGGTGATAACTAAAAAACGTTCATTTGAAATAAAACAAAAAAGTTTTTGAAAGTTTAAAGACTCAGAACGTATTTGAAATTTTGAATGAAAAAGTTGTTTTTCAATTATCAAAAATTATTTGTTTTTGAAAATTAAATTTGAGTATGGAAACTCTGCTGCCGCTGGTAGGTGAATTTATCCCTTACGACTACACCTCCTAAAAAGACCACCGATACTCTCAAAGTTAATAAGTCCTTTATAATCTTTAGAGGGGAGCTATACTTATATGTAGAGTCGCATAAGCTCAGCATTCAAGACAAAAAGTTTTAGCATATATTAATTGTAATCAAGGCATCATAGAAATTTCACACAGTTAGGTAGGTAAGTACATGTACATAGGTAGGTAAGAAATTTTACACATACAGTATAAACTCTGCTGTGTAAATGCCCTTGCAGAGCTTTAAAAATATACTAAAAGTATTGCGGTAATATGCAAGATTTGGTTGGGCTTGTACACTTACCTCCCGCTTCGCACTGGACTAAATGAAACTAAAATCTTTAAAAAAATTCATCGAAATCAAGCGTAATTTTGCGGTAATGATATCCGATGCAGAAATTAATTTTCTACTATTCTTTTTCGTTTTTTGTGAACAACAAAAAGGTGGTGATTTTGTGATCAACAAACAAGCAAATACGTCACTGTACAGTATTGCCTTTTTCTTTTATTGTAGAAAAGAATGCAGTTTCTATTAATATCTTCTAGTTTTACAAGTTCTTAATAACTTATTATTCATATATTGCGCAGACCATCTTGCTGAGAAGTGCATGCTCTTACCGGATGATAATTCCTCAACAAAATACGATAACAATAAATGTTTTTAAAATAACTATATTTTGCCGAATTGAAAGTAACGTTTCATAGAAAAAAATATTTTAAGCAGTGTTTTTACGTTTGTAATAGGTCATGGTAATAGTTTAGTTGTTTTACAAAGCTTACTCAGCAATAGGTTTAAAATGAGTTTATTGCAACGTATCCTCTGCCGTATAAATCAAAACGTATTTGTTTCATGACTAGCGCATTAGCCAAAATGTCTCTGACGTATGCGACATATTTTATTTCAAAAGCTAGTATTAGATAATTTGCAAAAGCTTTTTCAAAGTATTTTTCGTGTTTCTTGCTTAATTTCGGTTTAAGAATAAAAATAATTAATCCACGCAATAGCATTATAAAGATAAGATGCTTGCTTGGTTTTTGGGTGGGTTGGCAGAAAATTCTTGATTCTGGAGGCGTGAAAGTTTGTTTTTCCTGTTACGTTAATCCATATGTTTAGCTCTACTTGTTAAAGATTAAAGATTTTGTACCTCGAATAAAATGCATAATAATTGTCTAGCCTTTTTTCTTCGAATTGCAGCATAGACTAAATGTAAATTAAGTTTATCAAAAATTCCAAAAGACGAATTCTGAATAAAAACGAAACCATTTATCATGGAAGGCATTTCGCTTCTAAATCTGATTTTATGTGTACAAATAAAACACTTGAGATTTTTATTCAAAGAAAGCAAAACATTATACAGTAAATCTATTTTATAGCCTACTATCTTTTTAATAAAGTTTATTTAACCCATTATTAAAATAAACTACTAATCAACAGAAAATAAACGACGAAAATTTTACGTCTAAATTCTAATCATTATAAATTATCATAATAACGTTATAATGATATTGACAGTATTGCCAATGAAATGAAAAAAATCAACTAAAAAAGGCAGATTTAGAGTAATTCTTGTATCATTCAACGTCAATTGAACAACCAAATAGTTTGTAGAAGAAAATTGGCTTTTATTTGCTTTAGTTAAAAATGCGGGTCAACATAACTATTTTATCTAAAAAAATTTTCAACCTGACAAAAGAAGTCTTTGTTTTGAAAAATGGATGTTTTTTTAGATTACTGGAAACAGAACCAGGGATCAGATTTTAAAGATTAACTGCTCAGATAACCGTTTGGACTAGAAGCTAATATTTAAAATATTAAGCCAGGATATGCTTGCCCAGTGCGGCGCGGAATTTCAATCGTGCCAAACCACAGGTAGACTCACTTATACAGCATGCTAATTGAGGATGTTGTTGCTTAAACCGAAGTTAAAAATAATGCGGCCAATTATTATTTAAGAACGAATTCACTTATTCGGTTATCTCTTATGAGCACGGATAAAACAAAAAAATGTTTACTTTATGATAATTTATTTTGCAATATCCCCGAGTCTATGAGAAGAATTTTTCAAAACATCTAAATGCCGCAATTTAATATTTGTTTTCATTAAAATCTAATTTGTGAAGTCAGTGTTTATTAACTAAGTCTAATGTATGACTACTGGGTATATGTGAATTTTAACAGTAAAACTAAGCATTATCGGATAAAAATATAAAAGTATGATGTTTGGTTTATGAGAATGATTTCTGTTGTTCACATGGGAAAACCACTTCACAACAAACTTCTCAATGGGATTAGGCCGCTTACCTACAATGGAGGCTAACGCTTTAAACATAAAGCGTTGACCACGCCAATACACGGATTGGTCAAAAGCACAGATTAAGCTTCTCGGTAGGCTTTTCTTGTAGGACAATACTTATAGTAAACATACAAACCGATAAACTTATAGGAAAGACTTTTTTTTAACCTTTGACCTGAAAAATCGACCTAGAAGGAAAACGAATTGAAAATTGTTGCGTAATTTTATTCTCTGGACTGCGCAGAAACAGATTTTTATTAAAATTACTTACACTGCACTGCACTGCCCTCTATTCCCTGGTGCTAATTGAAGACTGATTTGAAACAATAGTATTTGACTTTGAGACTCATCAATTAATTCAGTTACAAACATATAGTAAGAATGGTCAAGTCCGTCCTAATAAGGACGAAACAGGTCTGTCGGCACTTGCTTGTTGATTGACTTGACCATTCTTACTATATGTTTGTAATGGGAACTGCAGGGTTTTGCTTTTCTGAACCCGTATCCGTGTTAGCTAACTCGATGTGGTTAGCATACCGGAACCGCCGCCAGTATACCCTTGCGGTTTAGCGGTGTCTTTTGCAGTTGCGCTGGTGGAACATTGTTTTCATTGTACTACCTACCCAGCGTTCAGGTCCACAACTGGATGTTTGAGATGTAAAAACCACAAACAGAAAGTTGTGCCAGCTGTTTAATTAATTCAGTTGTAGCCAACCTTTCTACACTAGCCTACCAGTAAAATTTTTTAAAATGTTTACGTAGCGGCAACAAAAGATTGTATAGTGAATACAATTGATCTTTTATCTATTTTATCTTTAGATTTATCCTTCTGACTTGCAGAATGCCACGGAGGCGGTAATACATAAAGTAAGTAATTACCCTGACCTTCTTCCGGAGACGCCGAGATATTGCTGTCCGTTTGAAATTTAATAGAGATACGACTAACATTCAGAACTGCTTTCCAAGATCACCAAGCAGGAAAATACAGCGTAAAGTGTCTTTCCCAGGGATACAACAGAATGGATTAGGTTTTGAAACAAAACCATGTAGATCACAATTCCGGCGCTTTAACCACTCGAAGACGCTGTCGACAAACATTTGAAATTTTTCTGATATTCGTGTAAAAGTGACGAGCAAGTTTGGAAGGGTTTTGTTGTTTACTCTACACTTGCAGCTGGGTCTACTGATGCTTGCTTCATTTTCATTTTGAGAATTACCTGTTTCTGAAGTCTTATTTTTGTCTGTGAGTGTTGGGATTTAAAATTTCAAAAACAGCTACTCTTCTTTTATAAAACTTACTAACAACAGGTTCCCTTATTATATAAAGATATAGAGATAGATTACGTTAAATTAAGAGCAGTTTTGCTAAACGGGCTGAAATTCCAAGAACCAGTTTGTGAAAACCCGAGCGAACTTCCAGAATGTCACCATTGCTTTAATCCTCATTCTAAAAATACACCATAATACCTTGTTGTTTCATTGATTTCATAAAATCTTTCTGAAGTTTAACAAGACTATTTGTAGCAGTACCTCGAAGGTGTAGAATGGCTTTTATTAAACTTTTTTAAAACTAGACCCGGTTTAATATAAAACAATCGTTACGGCTCAAAACTTAGGTCATCGGAAGGTTAACCTTTATTATCAAACAATTTTGTGTGATCAAGAACTCCAAATACGTCAGTTTATTACTGAGAATCAATCAAACGTAAAACGAGTTTTACCGAAACTAACAACTTTGCAATGCTTACGATCACGTATTAAAATTACCTTGGCAGAAAAGAAAATGTTTCGCGGATTAGCAAAAAAATTACGCGGATCAGCGGTTGGGAACCTCTGATTAATTCCACTTTTAATGTTCAACTTAATTTTAGGTTTTTTATCTTTGATTTAATTTACATTAAAAACTTTTTGTTGAGTTCTTTTATAAATACCTGAAGTTTTACAACAAATGTTGAGTGAAATAGAATAGGAAATTAGTTTTGCGTATTTTATTAAAAAACTTTGATTCAAACAAATTTTATAAAATAATGAATAAAATTTTTGGTACAAATAAATAAAAGTAAAAGCATAACACATGTACCAGAAAATACAAATACATGTACATGTAAAAGCGTAAAATAATGAACTTTTTGGAATAAAACAAATGTAAAAGCGTTAAATAACTTATAAACATTTCATTTGATACAGGGGTGCCCATAAATAACATTACACTTGATATCACCAAAGAGTAAAATTGATAATTCATAATTAATTATTATTGATTACGTCAATAATTTCACATGTAAAAGTTCAGCATAACGCACAATGCAATGTTACTGCTGACTTTAATCAATCAATATTAGAAGACTTTGTTCACTCAGTTTGCTATCTACGTACCGTATATACCCGTGCATAAGCTGCATCTTCTTTTGGATGTTTAAAACCTCCGTTTCAATAGTGACCCGTATATAAGACGCATCAGTTTTACGTAAGATGACTGAGTCAAAGTCAGAGAAGAAATTCAGAAAATCTACAGCAACAAGCAACTCTGCCAAAACATTTGTCACGTGACAAAGGACAGGTGCTTGAAATGTATCGGTGAAGAAGATAAAAACTCGGAACATTTAATGTAATACAGAGATAATTATTGATTTTATTGTAACTCTTAATTCAAACGGATTAGAAATTGTGTGATTGTGAGATAAAGAAGTAAATTCGTCATTGTAATTGTGCAATTGTGTGATAAATAAATGAATTCATCATTGTGACAAGTATAAGGTTACTTATGGACAACCCTGTATAAGCAAAAAGCAATTGAAAAAAAAAAAACTGGCTGCACACGAGACACAAACACTCAACAACTACGTGAAGAAACTTTCCAGTGGACAACCATTGCATCTCAAACTTCATGCTAATTAATTTAAACAACTGACTCAAACACAAACACACTTTTTATACGATTTCAATTCACATTCAGATCCACCCATAAAAATGAAAACCACAATCTTTCATAGCAATGATCACACTGGCATCATCATCTCAGATCCAGACATAAACCTGTGGAATGTAAAAAAAAACTCAAACACATTCACATTACCATCACTTCACAATACCTCAGTTGCAGAAATAAATTTATTAACAACATACTTAATGACATCCGCTCATCAGAACAATCATGAACAATTCACATGTGAACAAAGCTGGCACAGTTCAGAGCCAGCAAATTACTATTCTTTCGAAGTTACCTACACACAAGAAACCTTGATACTCAAACAACAATATGCGCACTATGCTTAACACATACGCGTATATATACAGTATATGACACTAATCACTGTTGAATTGAAGCTAAGTACCAACATAACACCACACCACTAGTTTGTAAAAAAAGCCTTTAGAAGCAGCAAAGGTAATCTAAGAATGCAAGTCTAAATTAACTTTTTTACAGAGTTAAGGAATTGCTTCTCCAAGATATTATTGAAAGAGGGGCAATAACATAAATAAAATAAAAATAAATAAAACAAGAAAGTAAAAAACTTCAACCTTAAGCGTAAAAATATTTTGCGGGTGAAAAACTATGGGCCGCAAATCAAAACTGGTTTGTTTTGCTCGATATCAGGCCACCAAACAATATCGTAATTTGAAGCAATTTTTTTTACAGATTTAAAATAAAATTAATAAAACTCTTATGCGTTGTAGGTACTTATCCAGTTTGTTTTTAAAATTTGTAAAACAATTGGGTGTAAACACTTAAGCCCTTTCATCCCTAAATTATTAACATAACTTTATTTATACAACTTATTATAAAAAGGGATAGTTTCACAACACTACATTTATTTAAAAAATTCGATTTATATAAAAACTCGAAGTAGAAAATGACCTAAAATAAAAACAAGCTATTATGTAAATATCACAGTGGAACATTTGAAACCTTTTATTTCCATATTTATCCTCCTTACTTACAAGAAAGCATCGGAGATGCTATACATAGGCAAGCAATTAATTACTCAGACTTGCTTCTAAACATGCCAAGATATTGCTGTCCGGTTGAAATTTTTATTTTGATACATATTATAGAAATATGACTGAAATTTAGAACTGCTTGCTAAGACCATCAATCCGAGGAAAGCGGCGTAAAGTGTCTTTCCCAAGGACACAAGATATAGATCTCAGTAGTTTTAAGCCGAGACGATGCCGATCACAGTCACGGCGCTCATAACCATTCGTCCAAACTGCGAAAAGTAGGTTTTCATAAAATCCATAATCTTAAAAAAGTTTTTCTTTTTGAAATTTGCATTTCAGTTGATTTGTGCAGAATTTGCAAGCACCTAAAAGAAAACAAGTCATCATGAGAAAGGAACAAACACTTTCTGAATAAAATATATAAAAGTTTAACTTATTTTTTTGCAAATTTTCAAATATTCTTAAATTACTTTAAAGTTTATGTAACAGTTTGAAAATCGCATATTACACTATTCTCAACTGGGTTTACTTGTTATCATAATTTTAATTGAAAAAATTGGGATTTGGAGTTCTGGCACTATTGCAAAAAAAATTCCTACTACTAAAGGAAATGATTTTATATTGGTTTTTCAGGAATGTTTTGCAGGTATTGTACTACTCTATAATGAGACGGGAATTTTTACCAAAAACGATATCTAAATCAAGTAATATAAAAACTAACTTTCAAAACTAACTTATTTGAAAACCAGCAAACTGAAAATAAAAATTTTGCAGCTGGTCTAGGCAAACTTGACTGCAAAGATTGCAAAGACTTACCTTTATGCAGTCAGCAAAAAAATATAACTTTTCGAGTAGTTGGTCCACACAAAAAATCTGCACGTTTTCTGTAAGTAAAATATGACGTCAGCATATTAATCTTATAACAGGTTGAAAACGTTAATAACAGTGGACAGTGTCAATGTTACAGTCCAATGGAGCCTCGTCAGTGCTGTGTTGACCAGTACTTGTTTAGGAATATTCAAATAGTCTGCAGCGTAGTTGAGTGATTAAAATGCCGGAATTGTGATCGATATAGATGCTGTTCAAAACCTACTCGCGTCATTCTGTTGTGTCCTTGAAAAATAATTTTAAGGCACTTTCCTTTGCTTGGCGGTTTTGGAAAGCAGTTGTAAATTTCAGTCATTATTGCTATAAAACTA
Organism: Diplosoma virens; assembly: GCA_963680785.1. Lineage (NCBI taxonomy): Eukaryota > Metazoa > Chordata > Ascidiacea > Aplousobranchia > Didemnidae > Diplosoma > Diplosoma virens. The sequence continues at coordinate 9,591,205 of OY796891.1, forward strand.
AAAAACGAAAATAAAAAAATTCAACATGATAGCAATATCTGGGTATCTCCAGAAGCAGGTTGGGTTAATTGATTGCCCTATGCAAAGCGTCTCCGTCGCTTTCATGCATGCTAGAAGGATAAATATACATATGAAATAAAATGAAAATAGCCTAAACAAAATTTAACCATTGTAATACCTATACGTGGTACAATCAAGGCTAAATTGTACGCTGATGACAAGCCGGATCTCCAGTGAAATACTGTAGATGGGGATATGCCAGCTCATTAAGACTAAAGCATACCTCTTTATTCTATCAAATGTTTCTTATTATTATCCCTTAGCTTCAAGAAAATTTTAATAATTATTATATTTTAGCCGAACTATCAACGATTAGCTTTTGTGAACTATGTTACCAAAATCTCATTACCTAAAACCGTCAAAAACTTTCGCTTATTTGTTTTTTAAATACCAATTAGAAAATATTAACCCTAATCATATCTATTAGACTTAAACTCTTTTTCAACACAATCATTTTCTCCGGGAAGCAATGTGCTTCACCAAAGCATTAGATTTTTATCCATTTTCTTTAATATTAAATCAGAAATTGATTTCTCACTTGATTTTAGTTAACCTCTTGCTATAATCCAAATTTGATTTTTACAAAGTATTTAAATTTTTTTCGCATATTTTCTGACTTTCTACAATAAAAAGAACTTCAAATTCCCTATCATCTGGTCTCTGGATTTAATACTTTTTTTTATACTCAAATCAAAATTTATTATTAATGTTTATCTTTTTTTTACTCTATTTCTATTAAGCGTGGCATTCACCAAAATAACCGCTTGGTATGCCTCTCTGATAAAATACTATTGATGTCAGCATTACTCTTAAAATTATTGCAATTATTTTCAGTTTTAAATTTGTCAAATAATTTTTCATTTAGATTTAGAAAAAGTTAAAGCAATTTTTTTTCACGACTATGTTTTTCTTTTAAATCTTTTGAATAAATTTACAAAAAATAAATCAAATAAATCAAATTGATTTTTTGATTAGACTAGTTAAAGCTGTTGGTGATGTGCTTTTTTGGTCACAGCTAAAAATATTTAAGAAAACAATTAAAAACTTATACAAAGATTAAATGAATAAATGCTTTACTTGATTAGACTTATTGGCAGTATTGTCCATAGGAATGTCATTCCCGTGGGATTCCCATGGGGAACGTCCCATGGGATGGGATGGGATGGGACAGCACATATTTTTATTTCCCATGAGACAATAGCCATGTCATAGCAGCCATCTAAACTTTATAGCCATGTCTCAGCTATCCTTAGTTTTTATACTTTTGACCTTTTAAGAGCTTTTTACTCTCCTGTATGCTTGTATCTATTATTTATTTTGTTGCGGGATACCGGATAAATAAATAAATACACATAGTCTTTTTTATATAAGATTACGTTTTGGTGCGTCACCAAAGTTAACACTACGTCTTTACTTTATAAATTACTTTATTAAGGCATTAATATTACTTTATTAATGTCTTTACTTTACTTTGTTGTTGGTAATTTATGAAAAAGTGGCGCTGTTTCAAATTGATGCGCATTTGCAGCAGTGACATAATAGTCTATTTTCTGTTTTATTTTGGTGATTGTTTGTGGTAGTCGATACTCGATATTGTAAACTAAATTTAGGTAGGGGAAGCTTAAAATTTAAATTTATATAAGGCTCTTAAAAAATTTGGTATCCATATAAATAAAATAAACATGTTCATACATGTTCATACCAAAAAAAATTTTTTTCACCCCCCCCATATAATGGGTAATAAAAATTTCAATAGGGGCACAGAATATGAAAAAACGTAAACTTTCATAAATTCAATAATTTTAATTAAACTATATTCCATATTAATAATATAATGGAAATCCCGTGGGATGAGATGAGATGGGACAGGCATAAATTGCCGTGGGATGGGATGGAACAAAAAAATATGTCCCATGGACAAGCATGCTCATTTAAAATATTCCTTTTTATTTCTGTTAATTTTAAAAAGTATATTTTTACTTACGGGATAAAAAAACAGCAAAAACATAAAAACTAAAAACCAAACCGATTGCAAATTTCATCTTTGTTCTGTGAAGGCGTTGAAAACCAATAACTTCTGCTTGAATAATTAACTTTTTCTTTTTTTGCTGATTTCTTTACTAGTAGGATTCGTAAAATCTGAAAATTTGCTATGTATAATTGTTCAACCTTCCCAAAAAAAAAAGAAAAAGGAAACTTTTTTTAGATTGGTTGTTTTTTTTTTGACGTCATTATACATGTCAAACTTGCGTTTGGTAAAGTCTTTTAAAGAATTTTTTATCAGATGCTCAATGCAAAATCGAAATAGTAAACAACAAGAAAGTAAGTTCCACCTACGAAAACGACATCTGCTCCGCGAACCCCCAAAATCTTCGTTTTTTTGCCTACCTTTGCTACATCATTGTATCGATATAGTTATACGCGCGCAGTTTTACGTCTGTATTTATGCTTCTTCAGCACCCCTGCCCCCTACTTCAAACGTACTTCATTGTTCCTATGACATAGTTATACAAAAATTTAATTACATAGATCTAAAAAATGGAAGACACCTAAACATTTTTTTAAACAAGAAATCAAAAACTTATCGTATATGTGGGTTTTGACTTGAGTACATTTTTGTAGGGAAAAAGGCCTTCTGCTCATACGTCATTCTCAATTGCTTATTTATTTTATTATAAACATTTCTTTTTGTCATAATGTTTAAGACGGTACGATTAAGGTTTATTTTTAAGCAATGCTACAAGATTATCGGAAAAAATAAATTTTGAAAATATTTTGGACATTTAACAACCTCAATTTACTTGACGAAAATTCAATATGGCCCAAAGTTTTTAAAAATTTTTCCGAAGACACAAAATTTTAAGTGGTATTATGATAGTGTTTGCTAGGAAAATCTGAGTTGATTTTTTTGGTTTCAGAGCTTGATGATAAATTACTCTTTAAAGTGAATACATTATAGTAACTTTGAAGAAAGTAGACCACTGTTTGAATATTTCTTAGACTTTTGTACCAATCATATTAATTTGTTCATTTTTACACAAGCATCTTCAAAGTTGATTTTGCATAATTTACCAGAATACACTTATAATTGTTGACACTTGATTATATTTTATTACAAATTATGTGATAGCTTTGTTGTGAATAGAAATGTATTCATTTAGAAACATAAATTAATATAACCAGTGGGAAAAATGGCCCAATCTATGATCAAGTACCAAAATTTACAAAATTTTGTGTTAGTTTGATACGTGACCAGAGCCTTACGTTATGTAATTGCCAATGCACATTTAAAGTAAACTAATTTGATTAAAAAAAGCAATAGTCAGAGTTTTTAATTTATAAAAGTTTCCATTTAGATAGAAACAACTTTCGAAAAATTTTGTATCCAATGTATAAAAAAATTATATTCAATTATTCAACATTTCAAAAATAATCGTCAACCACATTTCACATTGAAATAAATATGTGTGAGTAGTTCAATTTTTGTTGCATTACTATGCCTACAAAACATATTTACTCCGCATATAGCAGCACGTAGAAGCCTTCTTTCAAGCTATGAATAAAATTCCTTTTATGATATGCGATTGAGTCATCCTATTACCAAGTAAACAGTATTACAAAGTAAAGAAACAACACAAAAGTAAACACATGATGTTTTGCACAAGACCATAAGATATAAAAGATACGTAAAGAGCTTCTTTGTGGTACAGAATTTTAATATCGCTTTAAACAAAGTCGATTTTTTCGGAGCCATAAGCTTTTCGTGACGCTCTCATCAGTGGCAATCGCGTCAAAATGGGACGAACCAGAGAAAATCAAGGTATTTATAGTCTCAACAGTTGGGAGAAAGGTGCTGCAGTCTCGGAAAGGAGAAAGGCACAATTGCACAGTGTGGTGCAATACAGTGTAATCTCGGAAAGGAGAAACGCACTATGTGCAATTACCCAGGAGAAACACTGTTACTCGCAACTTAGGTTATTTGAAATAACCTAAGTTGCGAGTAACAGTTGCGAGTATTTGAAATAACCTAAGTATTTGAAAAATCCTAAGTCCTGATTCCATTTGCCCCGAGCTTATACTCCACGCTGGAGCTGCTTTGAAATCCTGGTTACGTGACTTCCTTTCTTCCTGTTTGCGCCGACTCAAAATTCCCAAGATCTGGAGAAGAGCGCTTGTGGTCGCGATCCCAAAACCAGGAAAGCCCGTGGGGGATCCAAAGAGTTATCGACTGATATCTCTGCTCTGTGTCCCCTACAAGATCCTCGAGAGGCTTATCTACGCCCGCGTTGAACCATTAATCGATCCATTGCTCCCTAAAGACCAGGCTGGGTTCCGACGCGGGAGGTCAACCGTAGCTCAAGTTGTTCTGCTAACCCAGAACATTGAGGATTCTTTCGGGGCTAAAAAGAACGCCGGTGCCGTATTTATTGATCTGACAGCTGCTTATGACACTGTCTGGCACCGTGGCGTTACCTGTAAGCTGCTGAGACTACTTCCGGATAAGCACATGGTCAAAATGATTATGGAGCTTGTCCAAAATCGAAGTTTCACCCTTACCACCGGTGACAGCAAGCAAAGCAGGCTACGCCGTCTTAAAAACGGCGTTCCTCAGGGATCGGTCTTGGCTCCCCTCCTATTTAACATCTATACGTACGATCTTCCTTCCATGATTTCCAGAAAGTTTGCTTATGCTGATGATTTAGCATTGTTGCACTCTTCTGGAAACTGGAAGGACTTGGAGGGGACATTAAGCCAAGACATGTCTACACTTTCAGGGTATCTCCAGACTTGGAGGTTGAAGCTCAGTCACACTAAGACGGTGACGGCAGCCTTTCACTTAAATAACCGAGAGGACAAACGTGAGCTAAAGGTCTACAACAATAGTAGACTTTTACCGTTCTGTCCAACCCCTACTTACCTTGGGGTAAAACTGGACAGATCGCTCACGTTTCGTCACCATTTAGTGGCATTGCGCAAAAAACTATCATCACGCGTCACACTGCTGAGGCGACTCGTGGGCTCGGGATGGGGTGCTGGTGCTAAAACACATTACGCATAGCCACCTTGTCTCTAGTCTACTCAACAGCTGAGTACTGTGCCCCAGTCTGGTGTCGCTGTGCTCACACTCGCCTCATTGACAGTGTCTTGAATGACGCCTTGCGCATAGTTACTGGATATCCCACTCCAACGGACCACCTACCTGTACTCTCAGGCATCCAGCCAGCTGAGCTTCGCCGACTGGGAGCGACACTCTCCTTGGCTCACCGTGGATCTCTGGACCCCGATCATATCTTGCATGGTCTTTTAAGTGGGTCCTCAGATACTGGCCAAGTGAGACTAAGATGCAGACGCCCGCTTGTGCCAGGTGCGCGGAATCTCTTGGACAATCTTGCCAGACTTGGGATCCGCGCCTCTGAATGGACGAATCACAAATGGAACGTGGAGTACTGTGAAAGTGCTTCCAGGCTCCGTGCTTTTGTGCCCGGGACCAATGTCAGGCCTGTTGGGATGGGCTTACCCCGAGCAACTTGGGTTAAGCTCAACCGCCTGCGGACTGGTGTTGGGCGATTCCATTCGTCCATGCACAAATGGGGTCTCGCTCCTTCACCGAATTGCGAGTGTGGTGCCTCAGAGCAAACCGCAGACCATGTACTAACAATGTGCCCCATACATCGGGCACCACATGGAGCACGCGGTCTGACGGTTTTGGATGACGCAACTCGATGCTGGCTTAATAACATCACTGCCAGCATCTGATCCAGGCAGTACAGCAGTCTGGGGTAGTAAAAGGATAAACCCTCGGCCCCAGTTCTGTTTGTGTCTGGCCTGGAGTGGATGCCCTTCAAACGACGACGGCGACCGATACATTTCAAGCACCTGTCCTTTGTCACGTGACAAATGTTTTGGCAGAGTTGCTTGTTGCTGTAGATTTTCTGAATTTCTTCTCTGACTTTGACTCAGTCATCTTACGTAAAACTGATGCGTCTTATATACGGGTCACTATTGAAACGGAGGTTTTAAACATCCAAAAGAAGATGCGGCTTATGCACGGATATATACGGTACGTAGATAGCAAACTGAGTGAACAAAGTCTTCTAATATTGATTGATTAAAGTCAGCAGTAACATTGCATTGTGCGTTATGCTGAACTTTTACATGTGAAATTATTGACGTAATCAATAATAATTAATTATGAATTATCAATTTTACTCTTTGGTGATATCAAGTGTAATGTTATTTATGGGCACCCCTGTATCAAACGAAATGTTTATAAGTTATTTAACGCTTTTACATTTTTTTTATTCCAAAAAGTTCATTATTTTACGCTTTTCCATGTACATGTATTTGTATTTTCTGGTACATGTGTTATGCTTTTACTTTTATTTATTTGTACCAAAAATTTTATTCATTATTTTATAAAATTTGTTTGAATCAAAGTTTTTTAATAAAATACGCAAAACTAATTTCCTATTCTATTTTACTCAACATTTGTTGTAAAACTTCAGGTATTTATAAAAGAACTCAACAAAAAGTTTTTAATGTAAATTAAATCAAAGATAAAAAACCTAAAATTAAGTTGAACATTAAAAGTGGAATTAATCAGAGGTTCCCAACCGCTGATCCGCGTAATTTTTTTGCTAATCCGCGAAATATTTTCTTTTCTGCCAAGATAATTTTAATACGTGATCGTAAGCATTGCAAAGTTGTTAGTTTCGGTAAAACTCGTTTTACGTTTGATTGATTCTCAGTAATAAACTGACGTATTTGGAGTTCTTGATCACACAAAATTGTTTGATAATAAAGGTTAACCTTCCGATGACCTAAGTTTTGAGCCGTTACGATTGTTTTATATTAAACCGGGTCTAGTTTTAAAAAAGTTTAATAAAAGCCATTCTACACCTTCGAGGTACTGCTACAAATAGTCTTATTAAACTTCAGAAAGATTTTATGAAATCAATGAAACAACAAGGTATTATGGTGTATTTTTAGAATGAGGATTAAAACAGTGGTGAGATTCTGGAAGTTCGCTCGGGTTTTCACAAACTGGTTCTTGGAATTTCAGCCCGTTTAGCAAAACTGCTCTTAATTTAACGTAATCTATCTCTATATCTTTATATAATAAGGGAACCTGTTGTTAGTAAGTTTTATAAAAGAAGAGTAGCTGTTTTTGAAATTTTAAATCCCAACACTCACAGACAAAAATAAGACTTCAGAAACAGGTAATTCTCAAAATGAAAATGAAGCAAGCATCAGTAGACCCAGCTGCAAGTGTAGAGTAAACAACAAAACCCTTCCAAACTTGCTCGTCACTTTTACACGAATATCAGAAATATTTCAAATGTTTGTCGACAGCGTCTTCAAGTGGTTAAAGCACCGGAATTGTGATCTACATGGTTTTGTTTCAAAACCTACTCGCGCCATTTTGTTGTATCCCTGGGAAAGACACTTTACGCTGCATTTTCCTGCTTGGTGATCTTGGAAAGCAGTTCTGAATGTTAGTCGTATCTCTATTAAATTTCAAACGGACAGCAATATCTCGGCGTCTCCGGAAGAAGGTCAGGGTAATTACTTACTTTATGTATTACCGCCTCCGTGGCATTCTGCAAGTCAGAAGGATAAATCTAAAGATAAAATAGATAAAAGATCAATTGTATTCACTATACAATCTTTTGTTGCCGCTACGTAAACATTTTAAAAAATTTTACTGGTCCGTTGGTGTAGAAAGGTTGGCAACAATTGAATTAATTGATGAGTCTCAAAGTCAAATACTATTGTTTCAAATCAGTCTTCAATTAGCACCAGGGAGTACAGGGCAGTGCAATGCAGTGCAAGTAATTTAAATAAAAATCTGTTTCTGCGCAGTCGGAGAATAAAATTACGCAACAATTTTCAATTCGTTTTCCTTCTAGGTCGATTTTTCAGGTCAAAGGTTAAAAAAAGTCTGTCTTATAAGTTTATCGGTTGGTAGGTTTACTATAAGTATTGTCCTACAAGAAAAGCCTACCGAGAAGCTTAATCTGTGCTTTTGACCAATCCGTGTATTGGCGTGGTCAACGCTTTATGTTTGAAGCGTTAGCCTCCATTGTAGGTAAGCGGCCTAATCCCATTGAGAAGTTTGTTGTGAAGTGGTTTTCCCATGTGAACAACAGAATTCATTCTCATAAACCAAACATCAAACTTGCGTCCTTCTGCTCACTGGTCAGAATGTTATCACACGGAGCTGTTTCTTTGACAGATATCAACTGAAGTTTTTGTATATGTTTTAAAATTTGAATGTACAGAAAAAAATCATTTGTTGTGGTTTGCTGTTACGCAAATTTGCAAAAACACCGGCATTACGTTTTCATATTTGATTGTTTCGTTTCGAAAGTTTCGCTTAATTCAAATAAATTTGAATAAGAGTTTGAGATAAACTCAGACTTCCCACTAAAAGGACGCAAGTTCAATGATTAATTTAACAAGTGATTTTTGTTGTGGCTTTAAGAAAGGAAAAATTATAATTTTAGACAAAGTTTTAGGAAAAATGTGCTCACGCTAACAAAAATGCCTACTTGATGACGACACAGCTTACTACAAAGCTCAACTGCAATGGCGGCTCCTCTTAAAATATAAAGAAAAGATGAATATCAACAATAACAGTGGGCCTCGACCTACGAGAATAATTCGTTCCCGGATCGAGCTCGTATTTTGAGTTTTTCGTATCTCGAAAATCAAAAAAAAGAAGAACATTGAAACCAAATAATCCCTTTTCGGCCTCCCAAAATCATGCAAGTTAACCCTAAATAACCAAAAATACATCTTCCTGATTACTATAAACACATTTATAGGGAGCATCTTAAAATTTCCTTAACTTGAATTTTCGCTCGCATATCGAACAAGATTTTTGCTCGAAAGACATCTTGTGTCTTGAATTTCTCGTAAGTATAGTAGCTCGTGTGTCAAGGGGCTACTGTAATTATGTTTATGATAATTATGTCTAGAAAAAATATTGCTAAAAACTGTACATATATTTTTATCCGATAATGCTTAGTTTTACTGTTAAAATTCACATATACCCAGTAGTCATACATTAGACTTAGTTAATAAACACTGACTTCACAAATTAGATTTTAATAAAAACAAATATTAAATTGCGGCATTTAGATGTTTTGAAAAATTCTTCTTTATTGCCGGGGATATTGCAAAATAAATTATCATAAAGTAAACATTTTTTTTTGTTTTATCCGTGCTCATAAGAGATAACCAAATAAGTGAATTCGTTCTTAAATAATAATTGGCCGCATTATTTTTAACTTCGGTTTAAGCAACAACATCCTCAATTAGCATGCTGTATAAGTGAGTCTACCTGTGGTTTGGCACGATTGAAATTCCGCGCCGCACTGGGCAAGCATATCCTGCTTAATATTTTAAATATTAGTTTCTAGTCCAAACGGTTATCTGAGCAGTTAATCTTTAAAATCTGATCCCTGGTTCTGTTTCCAATAATCTTAAAAACATCCACTTTTTCAAAACAAAGACTTCTTTTGTCAGGTTGAAAATTTTTTTAGATAAAATAGTTATGTTGACCCGCATTTTTAACTAAAGCAAATAAAAGCCAATTTTCTTCTACAAACTATTTGGTTGTTCAATTGACGTTGAATGATACAAGAATTACTCTAAATCTGCCTTTTTTAGTTGATTTTTTTCATTTCATTGGCAATACTGTCAATATCATTATAACGTTATTATGATAATTTATAATGATTAGAATTTAGACGTAAAATTTTCGTCGTTTATTTTTTGTTGATTAGTAGTTTATTTTAATAATGGGTTAAATAAACTTTATTAAAAAGATAGTAGGCTATAAAATAGATTTACTGTATAATGTTTTGCTTTCTTTGAATAAAAATCTCAAGTGTTTTATTTGTACACATAAAATCAGATTTAGAAGCGAAATGCCTTCCATGATAAATGGTTTCGTTTTTATTCAGAATTCGTCTTTTGAAATTTTTGATAAACTTAATTTACATTTAGTCTATGCTGCAATTCGAAGAAAAAAGGCTAGACAATTATTATGCATTTTATTCAAGATACAAAATCTTTAATCTTTAACAAGTAGAGCTGAACATATGGATTAACGTAACAGGAAAAACAAACTTTCACGCCTCCAGAATCAAGAATTTTCTGCCAACCCACCCAAAAACCAAGCAAGCATCTTATCTTTATAATGCTATTGCGTGAATTAATTATTTTTATTCTTAAACCGAAATTAAGCAAGAAACACGAAAAATACTTTGAAAAAGCTTTTGCAAATTATTTAATACTAGCTTTTGAAATAAAAATATATCGCATACGTCAGAGACATTTTGGCTAATGCGCTAGTCATGAAACAAATACGTTTTGATTTATACGGCAGAGGATACGTTGCAATAAACTCATTTTAAACCTATTGCTGAGTAAGCTTTGTAAAACAACTAAACTATTACAAACGTAAAAACCCTGTTTAAAATATTTTTTTCTATAAAACTTTACTTTCAATTCGGCAAAATATAGTTATTTTAAAAACATTTTATTGTTATCGTATTTTGTTGAGGAATTATCATCCGGTAAGAGCATGCACTTCTCAGCAAGATGGTCTGCGCAATATATGAATAAACAGTTATTAAGAACTTGTAAAACTAGAAGATATTAATAGAAACTGCATTCTTTTCTACAATAAAAGAAAAAGGCAATACTGTACAGTGACGTATTTGCTTGTTTGTTGATCACAAAATCACCACCTTTTTGTTGTTCACAAAAAACGAAAAAGAATAGTAGAAAATTAATTTCTGCATCGGATATCATTACCGCAAAATTACGCTTGATTTCGATGAATTTTTTTAAAGATTTTAGTTTCATTTAGTCCAGTGCGAAGCGGGAGGTAAGTGTACAAGCCCAACCAAATCTTGCATATTACCGCAATACTTTTAGTATATTTTTAAAGCTCTGCAAGGGCATTTACACAGCAGAGTTTATACTGTATGTGTAAAATTTCTTACCTACCTATGTACATGTACTTACCTACCTAACTGTGTGAAATTTCTATGATGCCTTGATTACAATTAATATATGCTAAAACTTTTTGTCTTGAATGCTGAGCTTATGCGACTCTACATATAAGTATAGCTCCCCTCTAAAGATTATAAAGGACTTATTAACTTTGAGAGTATCGGTGGTCTTTTTAGGAGGTGTAGTCGTAAGGGATAAATTCACCTACCAGCGGCAGCAGAGTTTCCATACTCAAATTTAATTTTCAAAAACAAATAATTTTTGATAATTGAAAAACAACTTTTTCATTCAAAATTTCAGATACGTTCTGAGTCTTTAAACTTTCAAAAACTTTTTTGTTTTACGAGGTATTTTAAATGAACGTTTTTTAGTTATCACCTGGGTTAGAATTGGATTTTTTGGATCCATTATTTATTACCATGGCCCACATAAATATAGGCCGGAACACCGTTCAATGGGATTGTTTTTAATAGGGGATTACAGTAACGTCATTATTAAATTGTCTTCAATAAAACTCCAACTTCTGTTTGCCATGTTTTATTGATATTTGATTTCAGGCTTGCCGTATTTGGAGAAAAGTAGAAAATTGGACTGCTTTTTTGATGTTCTAGCTTACAAATTTGTGACTTGCGTAGTTGTTAGTTTTTGGGCTCCTTTTCAAATATAGATGGCTGACAAAGATTTTAGGTGCTGAAGACCCTTTTTTTATTTTTTACTTTTACATTGAAAAAAAAAGATGAAATCAGCCATTGAATGAACGTAAAGATGTAAAGACCTTTGTTTTTTGTTTTTTTTAATCTTTACTTTGAACTTGAAATAAAATCAAGATTTCAGACACCGACTGGAAGTGTTGACGTTTGTCTTTACCTTTGGGTTACTTTTACTCAAATTTGCTACATTTTTTATTTACTTGGTCTACAAACCATCAAAATTTTTGGCAACTCTGTTTGATTCAGCAGCACAACTAAGCTAGTGTTTAAAATTAAGAAATTGAAAATTGTTAGATGAATAGGAAGTTTTGTTAAAAAGTATGCTATAAAAATAAAAGTGTTGTCAAGAAAATTAATAGTTTGGGTAAAAATTATGTATATAATAAACAGTTAAATAGATTATTCTTAACAAAAAATCTCAGCTAAATACCACTGTGTTCTATAAGCTTTCGTTTATCCAACTTCTTCAGATAACTTATTCAAATAGGATCATTTGAATAGTTATCTGAATAATAGATTCTATTTAGTTAGATTCTTAGATACTATTTAGATTTTTCTATAGAATATACACTCTATTTGAATAAGTTATCTGAAGAAGTTTAATAAACGAAAGCTTATAGAGCTAAGTGGTATTTAGCTGTGATTTTTGTTAAGAATAGTTCAGTTTAGTTCAGTTCAGTTCAGTTCAGTTCAGTTCAATTTAGTTTATTCTCGTAAGCATGAAAAGATCCAGTATAATAACAAGAAATTACAAAAGTGTCAAATCCACATTTGCTCATGGAGGAGACAGCGAAAAGACCAAAAGATCATCAAAGTCAGCTGTCACCGGATTAATCAAATTTGAGAGTAACCACAGTTACCTGTAATGTTCACATATTGAATATAAATATGAAATATAGACATAATAAAACCAAATCAGCGACAATAACAGAAAGACAGAAACAGTAATAGACAGAAAAAAAACGCATAAACACATAACAAAATAAACAAAAAAATTAGTTATATGAATTGAGTCAAAGTTTTTTATATTCTTTTTTAAAATTGATATGTTTAAAGTATTTTTATATGTTTTGAAATTTCACTCCATGTTTTAGGTCCTGCAAATACAGTATAATCATGCTTTTACGTAAGTTTATTCTTATTGAATGTAGATGATAATTATTTTTTTGGCTAATCTAGTTTGATGTTTATGGATTGAATTAATGCTGGTGATTGGTTAGGTTTGACTATCGATGTTTCAATTTTTATTACTTATGTTGTACATTGCAATTGAAAGCAGCAATTTTTAGAAATCATTAAGTTTTGGTAGTTGAAGTTTTATAAATGATGGGTCAAATCTGGTTCTGTTACTGCTGTTTGTCATAATTCGAAAAACTCTTTTTTGTGTAGCTATTAGTGGTTGGAGAGTTTTTGTGTTCGCCTTTCCCCAGCTGGTGATGCAGTACTTTAAATGAGGATATATTAGACTATAATAAAACATTTTTAAAGTTTTATTCTCAGTGTACTTTTTCGATTAAAATATGATCCATGCCCCTCTGCATAGTTTGATATTTAAGTAGTTGATATGATTTGCCCATCTCAATTTTTCATTAATTATTATTCCTAAATATTTAACATATTGCTGACGAGCAATTACATTTTCACCAATTTTTATAAGAAAAGAGAAGTTATTTAATGTTTTTTGTTAGTATCATGTAGTTTGTATTTTTGTAATTAATAGTAAGTTTAATTATTCTCATCCAGTTTTTAACTTTGAGCAGCTCTGAATTAATATCGAATTGCAAACAATTTGGACTTTTATTAGAAAGAGATAAAACTGCATCATCAGCAAAAGGTGTTACATTTAATTTAGTTGCTTGGTGCAGGTGATAAATGTCTATGAGGAAAAGGAATGGGCCTAATGTTAAATCCTGAGGAACTCCAGAGGAACTCCAAAGGAACCAGAGAATAATTTTTTAAAATAATTTTCTCAGTCTATGTATCCGACAATGGATCTACCACTCTTTGCAAGTTTGGACCTGTTTTAGTTTTCGACAATTTTGCATTATTTTAGTTAAATAAAATTAGAAAATGATTTTCAGTCAACTTAACTTACCCTGCAATACTTTTTCTTTTTAGTTATAGTCCATCATAAATTTCATTGAGTTATCTCAATTAATATGTTTTTGAATGACTAAGAACTTTTCGATAGGATTATTATAAAAAATCTAAAATGAAAAATACGTTTTGTGGTTTTAACAGGAAGGTGCCGACAGGAGAGGCAAGTGAGGCAGTGCCTCACCTATGGAAATCAAATAAAGTAGAAATGAAATATTAAGGTCATAGTCTTTGCAAAATAGACGCAACTTGCTATTAGTTAAAAAAATATTTGTAAATATTATACCGTACTTGTAGTAGTTTAATTAAGTTTAGTTTTTAACCCTGATTTTGAACGGTTTAATCGTATTTTTAGCGCTTTAATCATTTTGTCAGGCGTTCTCTTGAGTGGGGTTAAAAAAATCTTGTATTTATTTTATTTATATTTATTTTATCTCAATAGTTATCCTCCTGACTTGCAGGAAAGCGAGGAAGATGCTACGTACAAAGGTAAGCACCCCGACCTGCTTCCGGAGATAACAAGATATTACTGTCCTCTTAAAATTTAAAAGAGCTATTACAGAAATTTAGAACTGCTTGCCAAAACAATCAAGCAGGGGAAATTGCTCTAAAGTATCTTTCCCAAGGACACAATAGAACGGGAAAGACACTTCACGGCATTTTCCCCTGCTTGGTGGTCTTGGCGAGCAATTCAAGAGGATCAGCTTTAGTTACCCATTTTTAACAATACATACACAGAATGGTCTAAAAGTAGGTGGACAATATGTGGAACAGTAGCAGATGAAAAACAGTTTGAGCACCTGCGTTGATACAATTTAAGGACTTTTTCAATATTGTTCATAATGAAACTTAATTGTTAGTGTAGTAATTGTGTCAGTAAATACAATTTTATGCATCTGTAATTTCAAAATAAATGTTATCATTTACTGTCCACCTTCTTTTGAATGACCCTGTATTTTGCCAATTTCAATAATATTATTTGTTTCAAATTAAGTGTGCATAAAAATTAAAGTCTCGTCTTTCCGTAGCAAGAAAATACTGTTTTGTCCTCTTTCCACGATTTTGATCTTTTTATACTACGAGTTGTTTTTTACTTCACCGAAAGAAATTTATTGGGGGACACCGAAAAACTTTAAATCTTTTGGAGGTCACGGGTCAACGGACAATCAAAAGTTTTTCGGCTAAAAAGAGGTCATCGTTGTGGCAAAAAAATACGTAATCTGCCTAAAAATATAAGAATTTAACCCCCCTTCACCACCTGGATTCGATCATGAAAGCTTTAGCAAGCATGTGAAATCGAAGGCTCTCATTTAAAATCAAATTCCTTAAGATGTTTAAAACCTAAAGAACTGATTTATTTCTAAATGTACATATTCGCAATTTTAATGTTAAAAGAGACTGAAAATTTTGCAACTTTTTTATAAACAAAGTATTTTTTGTTTGCAGCGTGGCCGAGTAGTTAAAGTGCCGTGATTTTGATCAGCATGGCCTCAGTTCAAAACTTTCTTGCGCCATTCTGTTGTGTCCTTGGGAAAGATACGTTATGGTAATTTCCTTTCTTGGCAGTCTTGGCAAGCAGTTCTAAACTTTTGTGTAATATCTCTATAAAACTAAAAAAACTAAAATAACAAATTCAATTGCACAGCAATATCTTGGCATATTTGGAAGCAGGTCAGGTAATTGCTCGCCTCCCACACTTTCCTGCGAGTCAGCGGAATAAATATAAAGATACAATAAAAAACTGTTTTTTTAACTTAGAAAGAGTTAGTTAAGTGAGATAAAATGCTTCAAATTGCTTTGTTCATTTGAGTAAAGCACTGTTCTGTTTGTTATTAAATGAAATTAGTACTGAAATTACTTTTAAAAATTAGTACCTCACCAACCACAAGCTTCACAGTGCGTCACTGGATTTTAACTAACATAAAAATTGTTGATTAACTTTGTTCCTTTATTGTATTGTGCAAAAAACCTACAGTAAATAAAGAAACAAGTTTTGATGAAAAAATAGTTTGTTTTACCTTTGATTTAATTATACTGTAACTAAGCCTACGTGATATAATTTAAATAGAATAATTTTTTCATAACTACTTCAGACTTTTTAAGAGTGGACGAAAACTCGTCGTTATTTATCAATAAGCTTGTTTGGCACCAAAAAATAAAAAAATTTTGTCCGTTAATTAAAGCAGTTTAAACATGAAAAAAACTGAACCAAAATAACATTAACCGGTAGGCTATTTTTACTGTAAGTGCCGTTAAGTGTTTTAAAGTAAAAAACACTTCATATATTAGTTATAATTCGATGAATCATCACAAGCTCAAGCATCGCAGGCGCGGTATTTATGGTCAAAAGTTTAGCTTTGTTTATTAAGTTTTGCGCTTCTTTCAGTGTCTACATCAGCGATTGATTAATCGCGAGCTTACTTAAAGTACTTAAAGTGTCCAGTAGAACTATAAACATGACTGTTTGCATAGCTGTCATACGTCCCGAAGTGATGATCTTTTTCTTTTCTTATTTATTTATTTTATTCGAGAGATCACTACTACTTCATTGGATCAAAAAATGGGGATTCAGAAAACTAAGATTAAGTGTTCCGTAAGCTGAAATAATAAGACTAGGTGTTCTGTGAATAAAAATTTGGAGAAACTCTGGTGGTCTACGTGATCTGGACTGAAACAAAATGTAATCGTACTTTTCGAAAAAAAAAGCTAAATTAAATATTTTTAATTTCTTAACTTTCACTTTACTACTAACCATTTCCAAGAAATAAATTTTAGTTTAAAATTCATTAATTCTTCTACAAGAATAAATTTTGTGATTAATATTTGCAAATCTAGCAATGTTTTGTCGACATGAAAACATGTCATTAATAATGTTTCGAAAACTTTTGTGCTCCTAAAAAGTTTTTAAAGAGAAGATTTTGAATATTTTGAATTGGTTGAAAAATATGTTGCTATGTTGATTTGGTTGTATTCTCATTCTTTATGTACACGCACACACACACACCAAAAAAAAAACACGCACAAGCAGAATATTTTTGAAAAATTTAAACCAACTTTTGCTTTTATGCTTTTTTAATCGGCGATTTTTAAGTAAAACTGCAAATTGTGGCCAAATTTTTTATATATGTAAATTAGAAAAAAAAATTCATAGATATATATATATAATAGTAAAAGTGGCAAGACTGTTAGTAAAGAGCTCAATGAAAACTCAGAGCATTAAATTAAGTTAAATTACAGAAGCCACAAAAAAAATTTTTATTGAAACCTCAACAGTCTGTTTCGCTTTTTCGGTTCATCAGGAAGTGATTCTAAACGCGGACGAAAAGTACATAGTTAAGATGGTAAAACGCACGAAAAAAACGCACGAAAAAAGCTTACGCAAAATTTCTATTTGAATAAGACACCCCTGATGATCCCTTTTATAGATGAAACAGTCTGTTGGGTTTTAGATTTGTTTTAATTTCCGTAATTTTGCCAGTTTTTAATTTATATATATATATATATATAATTAACTTACAGACCACAAAATTTTTTTAATTTAACATTAATTTTATTTGCCCCAACAGACTGTTTCGCCTGCCTGGGCTCGTCAGGGGGCGGTTAAAAATTAAAAAAATTTTGTGGTCTGTAAGTTAATTATCTAACCGCTCTGACTCGACGTCATTGAGCACTTTCCTGATGAGCACCGACCAAAAAATTTTGAAAAAATTTCTATATATATATATATATATATATATATATTTAAATTAAAAACACTACAACAAAAAAGTTGAAACCACGACAGCCTGTTTCATCCTATAGGATCGTAAGGTGGTTACTAGAAAATTAAAATGCAGTTAGTTTTAGTAAAAAATAATACGTAGTTAAATTAATAAAGCAAATAATACAATTCCTGTGACGTCATATATATATATATTATTAATAAAAGCACTAAAATAGATTAAAAATTAACAATTTAAAATCCACGACAGCCTGTTTTATCCTAAGAATCGTCAGGTGGAAACTTATTCAAATAGAAAATTATTTAGTGCTTTTATTAATAAATACTGCTCTAACTATTTGGCTATTGAGCTCTGTACCGGCGAAGTAAAGCAAATTTGACTTTATTGTTGGTAGGTACTAGATCTGGATAGTACCTACCGACCCGGTGCCGCAAGATCTAGTACCTACCAACCCGGTGCCGCCAGGTGTAATCTCTGCCTCGATGAAAAGCTAGCCATTCTCCTGGGAGATCCATCTAGCACACTTAACAAACGAACGGAACTCACCGGCAAGTGTCGCCACAAAAACAAATTGAAATTAAAAAAATTTACGTAATCTTCACCAAGCATCGCACTCGGTTTTTTATCATTTGCAACTTTTTTGATTTTTGATTAGTCACGATTTCTGTAAATTTATAGCGCGTCACTTGTCAATTACTAAAAATCCTCTGCGTTTGCACAGTTGCGCTTATTATTATTTTATTTGGATACGGTATAGGTGTTTATAGTTTTTTAAGTTGTACGAAATTTGTATAATTTCCCGTTTTTATTCTATTTTATTTTTTATTTTTATTTTTATTCTATTAGTATTTATTCCGGGTTATTTATTTTGGTTATTGTATTTATTTTTATTTCAGATAATCGCCTGATGAGCCGTTTGTTTGTACGGTGAAACAGACTGTCGCGAATTTTAATAAATAAATTTTATCTGCAGTGTTTATACTTAATTTGATAATTTTGCTCTGATCTTCAAATCATTGAGCACTGTCAAAAGTGAATTATCAGCACTGTTTGACTGTTGCGTTTTTGTGGCTCTTGCATAGCTTTTAGAAAGTACTAAAAGTATAGCGGTTTTTTTCCAAAATTTGTTGGGGCACCTCCAGCTTTTCACACGACTAAATAAAACTAAAATCTTTAAAGAAATTCATCAAGTGCAAGCGTAAGTTTGCGGTGATGATATCCCATACAAAACTGGATTTTCTGATTCTGAAGTATAACAACTGTATCTGTATTTTTTGTCACACTATAATCTTTTTTCGTTTTTTATGAATAACAATAAAAAAAAACGAATACATTGATACATTATCTTTTTTTTTGTAAAAAATAATACAGTTGTTATCTTCTATAATAGTTTCACAAACTCTTGATTATTATTTATTCTTATACTGGTCTCACCATCTTGCTGAGGGTTACAAGTTCTTACAAGATGATAATTCCTAAATGCAGTACGTTTATAATAAAATGTTTTAAAAAAGCCATTTTTGGCAAATTTAAACAAACATTTTTTTATTTACTTTATCTCTATATTTATTCTTCTGACTTACAGAAAGCGTCGGAGGCGCTATACATAGGGCAAGCAATTACTCCGACCTGCTTTCGGAAATGCCATGATATTGCTGTCAGGTTGAAATTTTTATTTTGTTTTTTACGCTTTTTAGATATATGACTGAAGTTTAAAACTGTTTGCTGAGACTTCCAGCAGGGAAAATGCTGTAAAGTATCTTTCCCCAAGTCAAAACAGAAAAGGCGCGAGTAGGTTTCAAACAGAAATTATGTCCATCACAATCACAGTGCTCTTAACCACTCGATCACGCTGGCGACAATGTTTTATAGAAAAAGTTATTTTAAGCAAAGGTTTTTATGTATAAAGTCATTGTATAGTTTAATTGTGTTACAAAATTTCTCAACCATAGGTTTAAAATGAGTTTATTGCAAACGTGGCCTCTGGCATATAAATCAAACGTATTTATTTCGTGACCTGTACATTAGCCAAAATGTCTCTCTGACGTAAGCAACATATTTCTATGTAAAAAGCTCGCAACAATGTCAGAGGATATTTGGTAAGAGTTTTTTTGAAGTATTTCTCGTGTTTTTTGCGTAATTTTGTTTTAAAAACAAAAAAAGTTCATGCATAAAACGTTGTAAAGTAAGATGATTGGCTTGAATGTTTTGGCAAGAAATTCTTTATTCTAGAGGCGTAAAAATTTGTTTTTTTCAGTAATCATTATATTTAGCTTTAATTATCAAAGATTGAAGATTTTGTATCAAGAATAAAATACATTATAATTGTCCAGACGTTCGTCTTTGAATTGCAACAAATAGTAAATGCAAATTAAGTTTGTTAAAAATGAAAGAAGCAAGAATTTGGACAAAAAACAAAAGCTCATTTATCATTAAAAGTATTTTGCTTAACGTAGTTCAGATACTTTTTTAATTCATTGGATTTCATGTGTACAATGAAAATACTTTAGTATTTTTATTTGACAAAAGACAAAACTATCTAGTATATTTATTTCATAGGCTACTTAACTCTTTCTAAAGTTTTCTTTACCCCATTATTAAAATTAAACGACGAAAATCATCAAAAAATTAACGATGAAAACTTCCCGTCTGAATTGTGATCATTATAAGTTATCATAAAAACATTACAATAATATTAATAGAAATCATGATAGAATGAAAGATTTAATGAATAAAAAGAAGAAAGGAAAAGAAAACAGATTCAGCGTCATTCTTCTATTATTTGACGTTGAGTCACTTGACAACCAAATAATTGTCTAAAAGAAAAATGTCTTGCAATGCTTTAGGCAGAAATCCGAGTAAACAAAACTATTTTATCTAAAAAACGCTTGCTTCAACCCAATACAAAAAGTCTTTGCTGCTTGAAATCAGATCTTTTTGGTATTTACTGTACATAAAAACAAACGCAGGAATCAGGTTTAAAGATTAACTGTTTAGAACTTAATATCCAAAGCATTAAGCGGGATATGCTTGCCCTGTACTGCACGAAATTTCAATTGTGCATCACTGCAGATGGACTCATCCACATAGCATACTAGTTCAGGATGTTGTTGTTTAATCCTGTTACAACTAAGGGGAGGGCGGAAAGAGTCCGCGCTGTTAAAATGCTGTATGCTGTTCAAAAACTACTTGCACGAATTTCTTCAAATTTTATATTCATCTAAAAGTTGGTGCAATCGTTGAAAAAATGGCTCAAGTAATTTTGGAGTTATTAATACTTTTTAACATTTAGTCACTAGTTTTTTGACTATTTCATAAAGCGCGAGAAATAGCAGCCAAAAGCGAGAAAAAGGCAAAGTTTAAACTGTTTATCAAAACAATTAAGACTGAATGGTTCATTAACTATGTCTACTCAAACACTTTACGAGACAATAAAACGCTTTTAATCTCATTTTCCAAAGGAAGTTGTTTATATTGAAAAAATTGTAACTGTAGATTTAGATTTTTTTTCGTGTAAAATTTTCTAACAAATTCGGAAAAAATCTTGAGCTCTTAATTTGGTTTTATCAGAAAAGTATATCTTACGATCGATTATACACTTCAATACTTTTATATAATGGCTTTTGGAAAGGAAAATTACTACAATCGGAATTATTCAAGCTAAGCGCAAAAAAATATCAATTGAAATAAAGCAAGTGTGTAATAGAGATATTGGTTTCTATAAAGTTTTTTGAAACGAGCCTGAAAAAAATATCAACCTCAATTCTTTTATTGTAAACTCTAAAACCACAGGAAAGCGAAGTATATCAATCTTATCAAGAATGAACCTAATTTTTTAAATTTCAAAAAATAAAAGAAGAAATCGGCTTTATACAAGTTATGTGGTTATACAAAAGGAGGTACAGACATTCTAGACTAAAAAATTACTTTCTATTCGTGTAAAACCAAGCCTCGAAAATGGAACACAATTGCATTTTCGTATTTGCTTGATATTTGTCGCATAAATGCAGCAAGTGTATTAGCAATAAATAAACGCACGGAGCTGTGCAAACAGAATTTGTTTGAAGTTGGCTTTAATCTGGTTTTGAAATTAGTAAAACCTTTCATCCAAGGCAAGGTTTAACCATTGAAAATCTACAAAAAAGTTAATACTTGGCAAAAATGTCGTGGAAACAAGTGTTTATACCAATTTGTTATCGATATTTCCTCCTCAATCAGAAAAAAAATTGGTGTGAAAAATGTATGTCACAAATATCGGGTCCCGAAATGAAAGAAAAAGGCATTGAAATGCTGCTTCCGATTTTTTGTTCAGCCTGGCAACAGTTTTTAAAAATTCACATAAACAAACTCAAAAATATTCAAACAAAGTATATTGAGCCGTGCTTGAGTGCAATATCATTTTGTGGTTGTGCTGATGTTTTTGTTTTTCAAACAATAATGTTATAATTCGGACTATCAATTCAATAATTTCTATCGCAAAAAAGGAATGTCGGTGTCATCAATTTTGAACAAAATTACATTACTCATTGCAGTTGAAATTTAAGTTGATGGCAATTACTCGTAAATTACTTTTTTGGAAATTTTTAACTTTTTGTAACTCTTACAAAAACTAAACCTATCTGATTTAACAAACCATACAACACTTCAAAGTTAGACAATTACGTCAGAAAACGTTAGCAAAATCTTAATAAACAAATATCTTATTAATAAATTAGCGTACTTAATCAAAAGAAAAAAACATTCAAAATGAAAAAGATTTCGGTAAAATTAAAAAAATCGATGTAATCAAAAGCAATCAACTCTAAATAAATTAGTTAAATCGAAATATACTGAAGTGAAGAAGTGATATAATAAAGTGAAGAAAGAAGTAAAAAAAAATTAAGTTGAGTTTTCTGCAATGTGGAACTACAGACATAATTTTTTGTGTAATGATTTGCCTTTCTTTTTATATTATAAAGTTTCTTGCCTAAATTGTTCACAAAAGTGAGTGAATTTAAAAAATCATTTGATAAATGGTAAAGAACGAAATGTTGTAAGCACTAACAAAACTAGCTTTTAGCAGATTTGCTGATGTAGAATTTCTTCATCTGTAAACAGTAATAATCTTGCCAAGTGCATTTCAACTGTCACTATTCTTACTCCTAATTTTACGGATCAATGATGTCCGAAAATCAGCCAAAGTCGTTAACTGTCTCAAATCGCTCTCTCGTTTTTAGCCATTTTCTGCAAATCGACCACCCTTTGAAAACTTGCTTTTTTCATCCAAAATAATGCTTAAATGCAACATTTAAGTATCTATATCTATATCTATACAAACTTGAATGAAAATTTTAGCGCTAGTAATTGTCGAGATATAAGCAAGCAAAAAGCGCGGGCACTTTCCGCCCCCCTTCCCCAGTTGTACATAGTTTTCAAAAAGCCCAGTCAAAATAGGTTAAGCTAATGTCAGAAATAATGCAGCCAAATATTATTTTACAACCAACTTACTTATTGGTTATCTCTTATGAGTACGGATGAAATAAAAGATGTTTACTTTTAAGATAATTTCTTTTGTAATATCCGCGAGTGTTTGATAATAACTTTTTAAAACTTCTAAACGCCGCAGTCTAATGTTTGTTTTTATTTCAATTTAATTTGCGACTTTAGTGTTTATTAACGACGTCCAATATGTAATAATTTAACTACTGCCTATTTATGAGAGTATTTTTACAGTAAAACTAAGTATTGTAGAATGAGAATACGTACAAAGTTTTTAGCCAAGTTTTTTCTTTTTCTAAACATACTTATTCTTATTTTTAATATTTATATGAATTTTTCCTGGTTCCTTCTTTCTATCTTAAGCATAGCCATTATCGTAGGTAGGTTATATAGATAAGCTATGTAGATACCATGTACATAATTTTTTAGCATGGGATGGTTTTGGAATTTCCCATAAATTTGAATTTTCCTTTTCCAAGGGCCCAACAGAAATCACTCTGTAAGTTGATTATTAAACTCAAGTTTTTCTGGTGGCAAGTCAGAGTCTGAGCACAGTAAGTTATATCAAACTCTTATTGAAATTTATTTGAATTGAGAAAAACTTAAAAAAGCAAAAGTAAACAAAACATTTAAAGATAGAAACTTGATGCCGGTATTTTGGCGACTTTGTGTTACAAATCATAGATTTAGGAATGACTTTTCTTTGTTCTATGCCTTGACATCCTCATACAAATATAAACTTGTACAATGCGTTTCTGTCAGCGGGATAACCCGGTGTGATAACACTGTGACTTGTAAGCTAAAGAACGATCAGATATGAAAACCTAATGCCGGTGTTTTGGCAGCTTTGCGTAACAACAAACCACAACAAATGATTTTTTCTGTACATTTAAATTCTAAAACACATTCAAAAGTTTCAGTTGATATCTGTCAAAAAAACAGCTCCGTGTGATGCATCACATATCATTACATTTAAATTAGCCTCATTAATCCGACTCTCCATGTATAATCTAAGAAATTACAACACATTCCGGAACTCTCCCGTTCCTACATACCTTCTTATAGAAGAAAAATATAAAATCAAAACGAAAAACAAAACATTTTTTGAAAAAAATTTCCCAGATAACACAGACTAAACTATTCATGTTAATCTTTTGTTCATATTTTGTTTCCTCTTCCTCAAAATACAGCATTTAAGTCTATCACTTTATATCAGTTTTTCTTTCTTTTCTTTACATTCGCATTCCGTTATAAAATCATCGTAATGTCAAATCGATAACCAATGGTACATAAAAATTCTTGTCATATTCTTAAAATTATGTGCTTTTTTAATTTGATTTTTGTGTGTGTTTATAACTATTATTAAAATTTTTATACAAAAAAAAAAAATGTGATAACATTCTGACCTGTGAGCAGAAGGACGCGAGTTCGACGTTTAGTTTATGAGAATAATTTTTGTTGATCACATGGGAAAAGCACTTTACAAGAAACTTCTCAATGGGTTTAGGCCGCTTACCTACAATGGAGACTAACGTTCTAAACGTAAAGCGTCAACTAGGTCAATACTCACACAATAAAGAAGTTTATTTTCAAATTAATAGACAAAGTTTTAGCTTTGACTTTTGAGCTGAAAAATTGATTTAAAATCGGGGACAAATCGGGAATTGCTGCGTAATTATATCCTCTCGATCGAGCTATAGAGGCTTCTATCAGAAGAAATTTCACTGCACTGTTCTGCACCCCATTGTTTTAATCTAGGGTTTCCCAATCTTTTAGTTGATTGGTACCCTTTGGACACTTTATAGGTTTGCATGTATCCCCAAAATTTTGTTACGTTTCTCTAAAAAAAAGTCTTCCCTTGGAATCAGTCTCAGATTTTACGAATTCCGGCCCATAATCAGGGTAATCTCTTGAAAAAAGGTCTTCACTCTTTCAGAACATTAATCTGCTTAAATATTAAATGTTAAATAAAGTAATTTCCTGAATTCTAAAATTTAGGTTTATTTTGAATTAACATTAAAACTTAAGTAAAACAAGGATAGATATTCTTTTATATCCAATGTACCCTTTAAAAACTCAAAATGGACCCCAGTTTCGGAAACCCTGTTCTAATCGAACAAAGACTTGATAGAATATTATCTAACTGATCATTAACTTATTAACTTGATTTTACTTTTAACTCATCATTAATTTGATTTTACTTTTAACATTAAATTTAGTTTTAGCTTTTTCGCTCTGATTTGATTTACATTATAAAAATTTTGTAGTTTTTTTTTTTATAGATAACTGAAATTTTACAACAAATATTGGTTGAAATAGAATAGCCAACTAAGTTTTTGTGTGTTTATTAAAAAAAAGTTCGACACAAAACAAAACTGAGAGCATACAAAATGAAACAGAAAACCACTTTCACAAAGAAACTTCCAGCAATATCAAATTGGTTCTTCTATAAAATTGGTTTGCTTAAATGAACCAACAAATTTAAAAAACGTCAAGTTCAAGCGTTTACCTTTTTGCCAAGGAGTGAAAATTTATGGGCCATGGACCAAGACTAACTCTATTTTCACAATATTTGGTCGCGAAACTTGATTGAAACGTAGTTTGTAGCATTTTTTTCATTAAGCTTTTAAAAAAAATTTTAAATATTATATGTATTGTGGGTTTCTATCCGGTCAATTGTCAAAATTTGTAAAATAATTAATCTACAACATTTTTTCAAGTGGCGCAAGTTTTTTTATACCTGATTGGGGATTATGACTATATATACTGTAAACAAGTTTATTCCGAGGAGCAAAACTTTCACGGCAATACTCTTGGTCAAAACATTTGACTTAAATATTAAATTTAAAGTAAAAAATAGTTTAAAAAAAAACAAGCTACAACAACTAAATAGATAAATAACACAGTGAATACTTTAAAGATTTAACATAATTTTCTTTAAAAACATAATCTCAAAATGCTTTTCCTCCTTGAAATCTGCATCTCAATCCTTTTGTACAGAAATTGCAAAGACCTATAAAAAAAAATACATACATATATATATAAAGGTGACGAGCCCAGGCAGGCAAAACAGTCTGTTGGGCGAAATAAAATTAATGTTAAATTAAAAAACTTTGTGGTCTGTAAGTTAATTATATGTACATATATATATATATATACATGTATATATATATATAAGTTAGAAAAAAAAATATCAAATTTATCAAATAATTTTCACATTATCTTTCACCCTATTTAAAAGCTTGAAAAATTTATATTAGCATTATTGTTCTCAATTGGGTTTACTCATTATGATGATTTCGGGTGGGGAAAATTGGTCTTTCAACTTTCAGCCGAGATCCAAGAAAAAACTAAAGCGAGTGGTTTTTACGAGAAGGGTCTTCAGGAAATGTGCTATTCTATTATGAGATGTAAATTTGTTCCAAAAAGCTAGGCAAAAATCAAGCAATGCAAAAACTAATTAAAAAAATAAACTATTTAAAAAGCAAAAAACTCGTAATTTTTTTGAAGCTTATGTACAAGTCAAGGTGGCCTATTGTACGTAAGTAATTGGACCTACCTTTACGGCCTCGGCAAATAATTGGTTTCAATTTTTTAGTACGCGCATTGCACACGTTTCTGCAGAAATTCTGTAAGTAGAAAATGACGTCAGTATATTTCTTAAAATTATGGTAATTATTTTCAGTTTAGATTTTGTCAACTATTTTTTCAATTAGGTTTCAAAAAAAATTAACGCAATTTGTTTTCGCGACAATCTTTTTCGTTTAAATTGTTTAAATATATATACAATAAATAAATCAAATCATCTTACCAGCACTTTTTTGATTTTACTAGGTGAAACTGTCGGTTGTACTTTTTTGGTTAGATTAGGTGAAGCTGTCGGTTGTACTTTTTTGATTAGATTAGGTGAAGCTGTCGGTTGTAGTTTTTTGATTAGACTAGGTGAAACTGTCGGTTGTGCTTTTTTGATTAGATTAGGTGAAGCTGTCGGTTGTACTTTTTTCGTCACAGCTAAAAAAAGTTTAGAGAACAGTTAAAAACTTATACAAAGATTAAATTAAATAAATAAATGTTTTACTTGAGCAGACTTATTGAAAATAGTCTTTTTATTTTTGTTATTTTTACTACACTACAGAAGAAAAATATATTTATACTTACGGGAAGAAAAAACAGCAAAAATACAAAAACTAAAAACGAAAACGATTGCAAATTTCATCTTTGTTCTGTAAAGGCGTTGAAAACTGATAATTTCTGATTGAATAATTAACTTTTTCTTTCTTTGCTGATTTCTTTACTAATAAGCAGCGTTTGATTTGTAAGCTTTACAAAAAAATTTGTGCTTTATATAGTCGCAAAAAAAAAAAAAGTTTAATTTTCACTGAGTCATTCGTTATTTCTTGGAAATAGCTTGAAGTCATTGCACGAATTACAAAGGTACGCAAAACTTTTACTGTATAACCTTCACCTGAACAAAAGACATCGATTTGATTTTTTTTTTTATAAAAGGGAAACAAAAAATTATTGAAAGTGTGGATTTTGACTTAGTTCAGTAGTTCACAATATTTTGCTTTTCGATCCCGATTTGAATAGAAGTTTTTTCGATCTCTAATTTAGTACTTACTTCTAACTAAGTGAAATAAAGTGAAGACCGTTCGTTTTGGTCTCTTTCTCATGAAAATATCTTTATTTTTGATTAGATATAAAGAAAAACAAGTGTGAACCACGAAAAAGGTCTTTACTTGGTGCATAATGGTAGCTTCATTAGATTAAAACCTTTGCAGATAAAATAGCATGCAGTAGATTTTTTCATTCATTTAGTGAGTCCCAATCGATCCTTTGCTATTTACCGACATTTGATGAATCGGATCGACCACTTTGAAAGTTACTTACTTAAAGAAACGTTTTTAAAAAATACTTTTTATACGTCATTTCTTAATGCTTATTTTTTTATTATGAACATATTTTTTTTGTCAAAATATTCAAGTCGTTACGATTAAAATTGATTTTTAAACTATACTACGAGGTTATCAGAAAAATTGAATTCCAAAATGTTATGGACATTTAAAGGACCAATTTTCAGAACAATTTACTTGTCGAAGATTCAATATGGTCCAAAGTTTCTGAAAATTTTTTCAATGACACACAATTTTAAGTGGTTTTATCATAATATTTTTTTGAGGAAAACCGCACTTGACTTTTTGAGATTTCAGGCTTGATGATAAATTACTGTTTGAAGTGATTGCACGATAGTAAAGTTGAAAAAAGCGCGCTACCGTTCAAATTTTACTTGAAACTTTGTACCAACGATATTGGTTTGTTTATTTGTACGAAAGTATTTACAAAGCTAGTTTAACAGAATTCACACATCTGTTTTAATACAGAAACATAATTAATATTACCAGTGGGAAAGATGGCCCAATCTGTGATCAAGTATCAAAAATTACAAAATTTTCTGTTAAATTGGTGAATGACCAGCGCCCTTACTTCATGTTGTTGCCAATGCACATTTAGAGTAAATTATCATAATTTAATTAAAAAAAAAAAACCTTAGCGAGAGTGTGCTGTTTTTAATTTCACTACAAGTTTTACAGTTTGTGATATTACATCTTCGTTACGTAATTGATAACCATGACGTCATTTTTTCCGATAAAAAACCTGTTGTATCTTTGCACGAATACACAGGTTTATTAAAAAAACAATAGTAAATATTCACAAAAGTACTTAGCCAAAAAACAACCGTATTGAAAATAGAATGCTTTAGTTCGTTTGCTGTAGTAGCTTGATAACTTTGAACTGACTGAAGAACCGAAGTAAAGGCGCATATTTAACTAGTAACAATTATGCTTGGAGATGCGCGTGTCCAATAATTGTTCGAGCAGAAGGCGCTGATTACGATTAGAGCGTTTAAGAAAAACACTACGTCATCTATTGCACAATATCACAACAAAACCATTTTTAAAAATTTGCTTATTTAGTGTAAAAAATAATGATATTTAATTGTTTTTACATTTTAAAAAGTGCTGTTCTTCAATCATATTTTACATTACCATGAATAGGAGTAAATTATTCACTTTTTGCAGTGCTACAAATTATACTCAACCGGCAAACGGCAGCACGTAGAAAACTTTTTTCAAACTATGACTCAAATTTTTTTAAATAAATAGCAGCCTGGGTTAGTAAAAGGATAAACCTTGGCCCTAATCCTGTTTGTATCTGACCCGGGGTGGATGCCTTTTCAAATGACGACGTTGGATATTCAATAAAGTTTAATAAAGAAATATGCAGAAAAATAAGAATCAACATTTTTCGCCTATGGATAGAGTGCCATTGAAATAAACTGAAACCTTTTTGTATCTTATAGCCGCAGTTTTGAGTAAGAAAAGGAAACGGGAAAAAATCCACAAACAAACAGACAATTAAAGTTCAGCAATGCCAATCACGCTTTGCTTGGTCGCCATAAAACGAGAATCCCTTAGAAAACAAAACTATTTGTATTTTAATTTTTGTTTAAATTCTTTCTTATGATCAAAAATCTTGAATGCGACAGCATGTACATGAAAACCAAGCTTTGTTTGAAAAAGCATGTGGAAGAGCTTTCTCAATGAAAGAATGTATTGGGAATCTTTGTTAAAACTGCTTTTGAAACTTTGTTCTAATAAAATAAAAGAGATGATAAAGGTTGCGATGTATGAACGCATAGTTTCAAGCTGCTGTTCACAAAGCTCTAATAGTGCAAGGCGGTTATGAAATAAAAGAAGTGATTACAAAATTGAAAAAAAACTTACAAAACTTTATGTAATTTCAAAATAAAACAAAACAACATGGCGCGCAGGATAGTGTAGTTAGATGAAAAACCATCCGGAGTTTTCCACTGAAGCAATTGAAAATTTATTGAATTAAATACTTTTTATTACAAATACTTAAAGCATTTGTTACACTACTTAAATTTCAACAAAAGATAATATTGTTTTTAACTTGGTTTTTGCCTGGTTTCTTGTTCGGTGAGTTATTTGAATATTTTGATAAACTTTCTCTGCAAAGCCTGTTTTTTAGGTAAGATTCCTGGTAAATTCATAGCCGTACGATCCTGGAGGCAGGGGCAATTGCCCCCAAGTCGCAAAAATTTTTGGACAAAGTCAGGTCTTTTTGGGCATCGAGAATGAACTATTCAGGAAGTAAAAAGTTACTCAATTTTGAGCGATCCACATCATTGAACAAAAGCAACCACGATTATTGACCTTTGAACCTTTTATGAACTTTGAAAACCTTTTGGTCTTCATACGTTTATCTGGGAAAATTGAATCGTTTTTGCTCCGTTTACAACTGAAAAAACAGGTGAAGATCAAAAAAATTTTTTACAACATTGCATGTAAGACCTGTTTGCGGTGTCAAGATGTACGTAATTATTTTTTTGAATAGGTTTTATTTGTATTTCTTCAGTTGTCTTAATGCAAAAGAAACAACGTTCTACAAAACGATTAAAACCACTAATTACTTTCAGTAAAAAGTGCAAAATATATTATTTTAAGTTTCACAAGCAAAATTAAATCTTTCTTTGTAAAATCTCGTTTTTCGTCTTAAATTCAAGTTTGTTTTGCTGTGCTAAAAGCAAATTTTTAAGAAAGCGAAACTCCTAAAGTTAAAAAAAAAAAAAAAAAAAAAAGGAAAAGTTGATGCTTTACACAACACTATATAAATTTGAACATAAATTTTTTATTATACTAAACCATGCCATAACTTTATAAAATTTAGAATACGACTGTTTTCAAAGTATTATGTCTTAAAATAAGCTTTCACTCTATGACATTATATAGGTCTTTGATCATGAGATATTTTTAAAGTCTTTAAAAAAGTAAATAGAATAATTTAAAAGTAATTATTGTGAAACCATTCTAAATATTCACACTTTAAAGCATGTTTCCACCCAAAATAACATAGAATTACTGATAAAGCTGACATTTTTTCTACTTCTTCTCCCTGTTATCCAAATGACTTTTACTGTAAATTGTGCTCCTCTTCCCCAGACAACCCCCGCTACCTATTCTACAAATGTACCTCCACTAAACAGCTAATTTCATCACTAGAACCCCTTCTTTTCGAAACCTTCAAAAAAGCTACGATTTTATCTCAACACACTCCTCTATAACTTTACTAACACAACTGGAATGCCTTACATTATTCTAACTAAACATGCAAAATAAATTTTAATAATTTTAATAATTTTAATAGTTAGAATTCCAAATTTTACAAAAGAGTTGCATTGGAATTCTCATAGTTCATTATATTCTCGTTGATTTCTTTGGCTTTTCATCAAATTTTACCGCAATGAACTATTTCGGCTTGTTTTCATTTCCAATTTTACAGCTATTTTTCTACTTGTAATCGTAATTATATATACCTGACGAGATCAAACAAGATCGAAACAGGCGCTTGTCGTATATTATTATTACAATGTTGAATATAAATTGAATTTGTGATTATTATTATGTTTCATTGATTGGGTGGCTTCACCAATAAGGCATTTTAGATCCGTGTATAACCAAATAATTTTGTATACAACATCTTTAATTCGAATCTCAATTTTTCACCTAAGAAACAACAACTATCCTTCCTCCACCCCTATTTGCTGTAAAAATCTTCTTGGACAGCAATAATTTGGAATTTTTAAAACAGGTTCATGGTAATCGTATGCCACTTTCTCCGAGTTTCTCGCCTGATCCAAACTTGTCTGTGAGTCAGAAAATCATATATGATCGTGGCAATAAAATCTTATGCAAAAAATATTTGCTAAAAATCAGTTGCTTTTATTAATTTTTTAGACTTTAAGTTAATGTAATATCGTTTTAGAATTCACCGTATAAACAAAAAAAAATTTTAGATGTATCTTATTGTAAATTTTACATAAAAAATTACTTTTTAAAACTTTTCTAAAACCAATATGAAGCGATAAGAAATTATTTAAAATCAACTGGTTTCTTTTTACTGTATATGACAAATTTGGATCAGTTTCGTATTGAAACTAAATTAATATTACTGCAATGGCTATTTACGGTTCTGACAACAGCAATAAAGTAATTCGCATTTGCTATGCATGCCAAAATCAGCGATAATGAATTTGCATTAAAAGTTTTTTTTTGTTGAGCTAATAGTAAAAACAAAAATAAACTTTAATGCAATACTGTATTGAAAAAGTTTTGAAAAGTTTCTGTTTAAACTCTTACTCGTAAAAAGCTTTATGGCTATTGCAACATATTGATAAATCATTACGCTCAAAAATTCAATCATTCTTGCTTTCATATTTATTATTTGGCAGCAAAAATAAAAACAATTCAATTACAATTTAAGCTAAATTTTTTTTAACAATACGAGCAATTGTCAATGGGCAATTCGATCAGTTTTCAAAGAAAAAAATTGTGAACAATGTAACCAAATTACTCAAATTATAAAAAATGTTGTTGTGAACCTGTTTATTTTTGGAAAATTCTTGCTTTATAACTATTACTAGTACGTTAGGCTTGCTTGTGATAGGATAGTAAAATTAGATAGTTAGATCTTAGCAAGCTTTTAAAAACGATAAATTGCGAAAATCATGCTGTATAATATGTGAAAATTATTTTGTAAACATCATGTTTTTGTAAAAAGATAAAATTGAAAATGCCTCTCTTTGTATAACTAGATTTGGTTTACTGTGAGTTGTTGTATTTATAAATATAGGCTTTTTCACAAATAATAAAGTCAATTTCTTTCACAAACAATAAAGTAAAAAAGCGTCTCCGAAAAAAAATACGATATTTTCTGGTCAAACAGTTGTCAATTATTTTTTAATGCTTCTCAAAAATAAACGCCAATTACGATGGCCTAAACTTTGATTGCTTTATTTGATCTGGGGTATCAAACTTGACAAATTTAATTCTGTTGTATTTATGAAATTGTGAATTTATTGTTATAACAGAGATGATTAAAATTATATTCCAGCTGAATGCGCAGCTGATTTCCCTTGCCTGCAGCTGTTTGTTACCAATTCTAAATTTCTAAATCTTGTTTAAATAAAGTAGCGTAAGCAGAAGATATTTTTAAAGGTTTCTTTTCTCAATCAACTATACTAATAAATAGTTTAAGTACTTTTCAATTAATACCTCGTTTCAGGTATTACCATTGTTTGTTATTATAGAAACTGGAAAATCCTCTGATTTCATTATCATTGGAGTTTAATCCATTTATTAATAGTTAAGATAAAATTTATTGAGTCACCTCAATCAATGTGTTTTGAATGACTAAAAACTTTTCGATCTGCTTGTTATATTAAAAAATAAGTTTTGATGGTTTTGGCTAACTTTAACAAAGAAAAGTTAATATTTATTACTTATTGTATTGTACAAAAACTTACAGTAAATAAATAAGCAAATTTAGATAAAGATAATAGTTTGTTTTATCTTTCATTCAAATATTCTGTAAGTAAGCTTAACTATGCTAAAATAGTAAATTGTAATAATTTAAACATACAAATTTTTAACAGCTTTTCAAACTTCAAGTTTAGAAGAAAATTTGTTGCTATATACATGTATATCGATAATTGTTTTTGGCACCAAAAAATAAAAAAAATCTGCATTTTCTTTGATACAGTTTAAAGATGTCAAAGACCAAATCAAAATAGCTATAGCCGGTAGGTTATTTTTACTGTAAGCGCCGTTAAGTGGTTTATTGTAACCAAAAATGGATATTTCAGTTACGACTCGAAAAAAGTTTTTTTTCGACTTCGTTTGGGAAAATAAAAGAAGCTGTGAGGTGAACTAAATGGCCGGATATTTTTCCTTTGTCCAGGTTACCAGACTCTTATCGACATCTGAGAGAGCACGGGCTTCATTTGGATGGTGATAGATTAAGAAAAATGTTATTACGAGCTCAGCTTTTTGCTCCTTTGCGCCAGATTTACAGGCCACCATAGAAAACAGACCAACGCCAGTTTGGAGGCGGTTAAGCTTGACCCACTCGGGTCTGGGAAAGTTAAATCCCAGTGACGATGGGCTGACATCGTTAATAGATATATGGAGTCGAGAGGCGTTTTCTTGCCACTCCAAGCTTCATCTATTTCGCAATTGTGCTACACTGGAGCCTGACTGCGGGGTGTCCTTCAGCACTTACAAAGCAGCAAGCATAAATAGGTGTCTTGATTCAACTTTTTCCTGCTGTCCATGAAGTGGAGAAAGGAACCTTACATATTCATTCATTCATTTTTTATTCTCCATCATTATTAAACAGTTTAACACAAAAATTATAAATATTAAAAAGATCAAGAAAAGGAAGAAGTGTAGGTTATTGTAGGTGTTCGTATTGTAGGTATAGGTGTATTGTAGGTGTTCCGGCTCCTGAGCACCCCAAGCTGACAACCGCGCGGTTTTTTAGCGGCAAAGTTCATTGTTTGAATGCCTGGTAAGATAAAAGGTTCTCCATTGGTGTGGGATGCATCCATCTTGCGCAGTGACTCTAAAGTTTGGCAAAACGTGATTGCCCTATCCAGCTTTATGTCAAGTTAAGTGCCTCCTTGCTGTAAAGATGGAAGATTGCCCAAACAGTCTTTGTTGTACTGAGCTTGAGCTTCCATTTATAAAGGTAAAAGGATAGGGTTACTGCTGGCCTCAGTGCCAACGTAAACTAACTTGTTCAGCTTAATCGAAAATTATGCTCTTATTAGTGACTTGACGTCAAAAATAATGTTGGCATTGGTGCCAACGTATCGATTCTCCAGCTCAGAAATTTGTCTTCTGCATAAAAGAAATTTTTTGGAAAGTTAGTTGGATGATTCTCTCCAATCCTACCATCTAACTATAATTTACCAAATCACAATTTAAAATAAAATATAACCTTTATTTAAATGCTATAAGTTAAATTACAGGTCCACAGATAAGGTTTTAGATGAAAGTTTTCTCCAATTCAACCAAATTTGCATCTATAATAACGAACGATTTTATCGGGCAATTTAAACAACTTGAATGCCCTCTACACAACAACATAAGACTGCTTTTGCAAAGGAATAGATCTAAACAAGTTTCTATCTCTGTTCTTTAATGTTATAGAGGCAAGTGTTCATATAGCAGACTTCATAATTAAGCAGGTGGTGTTAGACAATAAAGCATTAAATGATGTAGCACGTGGTAGTGTCGATTAACAATAAACGAAAAATAATGAAAAATGTGACATCATTGCATTTCGCAGTATTGCAAACAATGCTAACCAATTAGTTTGCAAAGCGCAACAAAAACTGTAAAGCAAACACAAATGGACTTCAACAAAAAATAGCACAATTCTTAATTAAATTTCAGTGGTCTGAACCCGAACAAAAGATAATGACTTTTTACAAGCAATAATCAATTACAAAATTAGAGCTTCAAGAAAGGATCGATTGCAAAACAACCAGTTACCATCTCATAAGTAAGAGCCCTCTCTAACGCTTGCTAGTCGCTTGCATAGTGCAAAATGACCAGTTCATTAGCATAAGCAAATTTTTTTGTAACTGTTATTGGCAGGTCATATATGTAAATATGAAACAAAAGAGGAGCTAGGAATAATCCTTGTGGAAAGCCATTCTTAAGGCGTCCTAACCGGCTTTGCTTTGATGGAGGTGGGGGTAAAACTTTGATTATAAACAAAATCTGCTATCAATGAGACCATGTGACTGTTTAGAAGAAGACGGATTAGCTTGCAGCTGAGACCGCGGTACATAGTATCGTAGACTGCTGTGAGATTGACCGACACAGCGCCGGCTTTTTTTTGACCGAAATGCTATTTTCAATTTCTTGAGTTAGAAGAGTGACTTGATCTACGATCGACCTTCCGCGGCAAAACCCACCTTGCTTTCTAGTTTGCAGTAGATCTATAATTGGTTTGACGCGAGCAAGTCTCTCCAAGATCTTTAAGGGGACACAGAGCAAACACGTAGATCTATATCTTTTTGGTTCACCAATGGCTTATATGGCTTGGGGATGGCAACCAGTTATGTTATTCTCCAAGTTTTTGGAAGCTTAGGTTGGCGCATGCAGCAAGACAAGAGCTTGTTTAACCAGGACTTCAAAGCAGAGCCGGCATGGAGGATTAGCTCTGGGTATAGAGTATCAAGGCTATTAAAATTCTTCAGCTTTGGGACAGCAGTCAGTCAGTCATTTTATTTTGTACAATTCAAATGATAACAAATATACAACAAAATGCAGCAAAATAAACGAACTGTTAGATGAATTGCAACAGGAAGCTGCGAAGGACCTCTCGGTCAACGAGTCAGGCAGCCACCTTTTTAGCTATTTACATAAGCTACGGGACAATTTTAGCAATACTTTGTTTTTAAATTTCAGTTTTTAAGTAATTTTAAATACACTCTGTAAACATAAAAAAGAATAAAAAAATTATTTGTAATTTGACGATAAATAAGTATTATACTTCATTTTAAATTGATTAAATGACATTGTTTTTAGGTGGTGTAGTACCGAATTTTAAATTCTTGTTCCTTGAGATTTAAAATTTTTGTGTTCTGTATCTTGGTAAATATATGTTAAAAAACAGATGAACCGCGGTGCGTTATTCGTGTGTGCATCTTACTAACTGAAATAAAACAACATAATAAACGGCTTTTGTTTTACCCTCATTAATGATGAGTCTGTCTGGTAGTCTGACGAGTCTGGCGGCAGTAAGGCAGATGCGGTGTGTGTGTGTGTGTGTGTGTGTGTCTGGTTCCGCTGGTCAAGTTGTCAGTTATATTCTATGCCATTCGATTGGAGTGCGTAATGTTGATGCCATTGACAACCTCGGACCAGCAGTCGTTTAGGTTTTTTCAAGATGAGACAACAAGGTGGAAGCAGCTGAGCTATGTTGCTTTACCCTACGGAACCAGTTTGCAGTAACATTGTCGATTCCACGCGGTCGCAGAAAAAACTATAGACTGTGTTGGGATGTGAGAGGCGGAATGCCAACACTTCTACCAAGTTTTTTTACGGATAATAAATACTGATGCACTTGGTAATTGCAGTCGCCGTATTTACGATGAAAAGTTTAGTTTTGTTTTTAAAATTTTGCTCTTCTTTATGTGTCTACGTGATCTGGATTAAATCAAAATTTAATCGGACTTTCGAAAAAAAAATTAAATTACAGAAAGTATTTTTTGATTTCCTTAAAACAACTTTTACTTTGCTTAACACTCTTTAAAGAACAGTTTTTGTTGATTATTATTTGTAAATTGTGTAATGTTTTTTTGAAAACTTGAAAAAATATGCCATAAGAAGTATTTCGAAAAACTTTTAAGTATTTCGCATTTGTTATTTATGTTGATTAGGTTAAACTTTTATAGTTTTATCGCACGCACACACATACACAAAAAAAAAAATTCACACAAATGAATGTTTTTGAAATATTTAAAACGGCTTTTGCTTTATGTTTTTTTTATCGGCGATTTCTGTCTAAAACTGCAAAATTTCAACCGAGTTTTTCACATCAAAAAATTTAAACAACCTATTTTTGTCTTTTTTTATAACTTATTCATGTAAAAAAATTTTGTTTATTTTGGAATAAATTTTATGTAACAATAAATCTTACAGTATTTTTCTAAGTAAATACGTAGTATAACATAAACTAAAAAAGTCGTAAAATAAATATATATACATATATATACGGATAAAAAGGGCGGGACATAAAATCTATATGAACAAAATATTAATTTAAAAAATAATATTTTAAAATTGATTTCAAATTAAACATGTTCTAAAAAGCTTTCAAGTTTTCTTTTAAAAAAAGGATTAACATAATTTTTTTTCGTAACCATACTACTTCAATGAAATTATAAATTAAGAATAAAAGCTAGTGTGACAAGAAAGTGGAAGCCAAGCATAAAAAACCTGATTTCAAAGTTCTCAAAAAGCTTGTGTATGCAAATTAATCAAATGAGGTTAAACCTTTAAAATTTTTTTGAAAAATTTACGACCTTTCTATTGATGATTGTAAAAGCAAAATATATTTTATGTGTATTTATTTTATTGAGTAGTATTTTCTAATTGAGTTTCCCCGATCAATCATTTTAATTTTCCTACAGATTTTGTAGTGTGCAAGTTAATCAAAAGTTTTTGGATCAACAAAGCAACAATAGGTCATTTTTGCTCATCGTGCAGACAATCAAAAAAAAAATTCGATAAAGTCGATCAAATGCAATAGTTTCAGTTTACAATAGAAAAACAGTTACGTCACCAAAAGACTTTACTTATAATCTTTCAGCATTTTTCTTTTAAATAAAAACGATCAATAATTTTATCAACATTTCAAATTGCAAACATTTTCAACATTTTTACGAAGAAAAATTAGCATGCGGATTTACAATTATTTGACCATTTGTCATTTGTTGAAAGCAATCGCCAAGAAAACCAAACCGATAGAAAATTGTTAACAAAAATAATTTTTTAATAAAAATTTAAGATTGCTTTTTAGCAAGTATTTTAACTTTTGCAGTAAAATAAACTAGAGATTGCGTTAGGAATTTAGTTACGAGAATTAAACTCGTATCAATTATGCGTTTTTTTGTGGTAAATGAAAAATGTGAACTGACAATAAAACTTATTGATATAATGTTTCGGATAAATCAAAATTAAGTTTGGAACAAATTTTAGCGCGACTAAAAAGGCAAATTAACGTCAAGAAATCAGAAAAATAAAGTCATTCTATTGTATTTTAAAGGTAACAAAATTACGATTAGTCATTTTTTGTAGTTCTATTCTATGTGAGCTGAAAAGCAAAATCACGTGATTTCTTTGTTTCTGAACTGTTTCTGTAATTTTTTGATACCATAGCAAACATATCACATTTGAACTGTTGTATAAAGCAAAACCAAGGTAGTATGGCTTTTCCGTTAGCGTCTTATTATTACAGAGATAATTTTAGTTTTCTCATTGTTAAAAGTCTTTAGGCTATATCAGATTATCTCGCTCAGACCTTTTATAAAATCCTACACAGTTTGAAATGTTTTGAGAAAAGTGCATAGGAGAAAAAACCTTTTTGAAGTTTTTAACAGATGAAATTATTTTCCTGTTTACAATACTATTAGAACAAATATGGATGTCTTGTTGAGTAATTACGTGTGGCCTATGCAAAGATTTTGAAGTCATTACGTATATCAAGTCAAAATTATTGATGTTATGGTTTATTTGTTAAACTGTTTTTTGTAGTTGTTTACTTGAATAGCTGATACATATATATTCAGGGTTATTAAAAAAGAATATCCCAATAACTTTTAAATAGCTATATCTTTCCGACCACATACCGCCTGCAATAAAATACAGCACTTGCGTCTGCTCTGAGGCCTTAACAAGCAGTTCTAAATTTTGGTCATATCTCCAAATAGAATGCTAAAAAACAAAAGAAAAAATTCAATTAAACAAAAATATCTTGGCATCTTCAAAAGCAGATCTGAGTAATTGAGTTACAGTTGCTCTATACAGTATATATTTCCTCTTCTTTCATATGAAATATGTATCATTTGTATGTAATCTGTTGTTAAAGAGATATAGTTAGTTAAATTCTTTTCGTATAAACATTCTTTTTAAATTACCCACTATTACTGTATAATATATTGTGAAAATGAATCTATCTTCCTTTCAGAGTACACAATGAAAGGAAAGCCATCTACTGTATACATAAATAGGGAATTTATTTAAATTAATTTATTTATTTAAACCACTGGATACATTTAACGCTTACGATGCCTTTTTAGAAATGGCCACAATTAGAAACAGAAAAGTGATAATGCCCACCTCGCCCGACAAAAATTACAAGATAAAAAACTTTTGAATGTTTACCATTAACACAATTACCAGCATTTCTTTTTAATGTCCAAACTTCAATGTGTAAATAATATATAATTCTTTTTATTTAATAAATTTTAAATAAAATTAATATACATCATCTGTTGCTAGATTACTTTAAATGGAATAGAAAATATCTGTTTAGTAAGATTCTTTCGTATATTTTGGATTTGATTTATACATCAGTTAATGTTAACTTTTGAACTTGATAAACTCCTGGTGATAATTAACTTTTGTATGCTGAGAATGAGAATTCTAATGGATAAGCAATGTACACTAAGCGTACAATGCTTTGTATACGCCAGGTCTAAACTTGGGCTTGGACAATTTTCATGATACGTCTTAAAGCGTTCTTTAAATATCTGATATTCTCAATAATTTATCTCTTCACAAAATTTTTTAAGTGCTCAGCCGATGACCTTTATGTATTTGTTAATAGCAGCTTTGTGCTCAACCGACCTTGCATTGACGTCATCCGGCTAAAATTTCGACAGAACTTTGTTGACCGTCTCGTATTGAAAATCAATCTTATGTGTTAAATTTATAACAGGAAACATTGGGTAACTTATGACGTAAGATTTCAATGAATTTAGCAACTAAAATATACAAAATCCCAAATAAACAAATAAAAAACTATTACTCTTTATCTGCTTTGGTTAGTAGATGCTGTGAACAAATAGAGTAGTATGCAAATCCAAAATAAATAATGCTGAAACTGCGTAAACCTAGCCTTCAATAAACATCTAATTAAATAAATTATAGAATTATTTCACTGTAAAAACTGGTCATAAAGTTAAAACTAATCGAGCTAATAAACTTCAGCAGGTTTTGATTATAGTGTATATAGCGGAACGAAATTTAAAATTACTTCTTAATGATACATGCTTACGTCCACATTTAATTTTAAAGTCTATGAACATTTCTATTGCACTGACCATAACTAACATTTTATAATTTTGATACATGCAGTCGATACATAGGGAATATCATAATTTACAAATCAGCTTTTAATTGTTATAAAATTTTTAACATAATTCTTACATGATTCAGTTTCTGTGATTCAATAAATTCTGATTAATTGTGTTAAAATAACTTTTTGCATGCCGATGAGGACGCAATTCCGGGAGGAAACTTTTAGCAATAATAAATAATTACCTTGAAATTATCATTTAATGAAAAGTACTCAATTTTCACAATTTTTTTTATTGTTTCATGCCTGTTTGACTTTACATTTTTTAAAGAATCATACTGTTTTTATTATTTTACTTAGAGTGTAAACTTTCATGTTTCATCTTTGTTTTCTAAATTTTTTTTCATGAATGCCATATATTCATGAAAAAAGAAAGCAATAATATAAAGGCAATACTAATCCTAAGAATACGGATGTTGTTACAATGATGAAATTCGCCAAACATATTATCCTATGACAAAAAATAATCTAAAAAGATTTGCTTGAAAATACCGATTATTAATATATATATTATATAATATGGCAATTTAATGAGGAAGATAATATCACGTTGTGGAGTTTATGACAAAAAATTAACCCAAACCTTAAATAATTCTCGTTTTATTTCCTGAATAATGTCACGAGGCCGCGGTTCTTAATTGCACAATATTTCGCCCAGTCTGATTTAAACGGCAACTTACGTAAGACTGTAAAACGATAAAGAGCATAGAATCATCTGCAAGGCATATGCAGTACAAGCATTAGTATTTAGTCATAAAACCAAACAAGGTATCTAAAGAAGAGAGGGACGGATGAAGAGTTTCTAGATAATTAATAAATCGAAACACTTCGAAGAAAATTTTTGAAAAGTTGGTTTTAAATAAAATCTTCAATCCATTTCCTTTTTTTTTATCCATATTTGAAAAGCTAAAAGATAGTCATTTTTTATGTTTTTACTGTATACGAGATATGCATTCAACTTACATTAATAAACATTTTAGTTTCAATATTATGAAATAAATACACTTTTTTTTTTTTAAATAAAAAGGCACTCTTTCGATAACACATGGTTCTAGCCAGAAAATTTTAGCTAATACCTAGTATTTTGCGTCATCTTCATAAAAAATTGGTGTTGTAATCAGTGACCCTTGTGACCATGTTGTGAAACCCTTATCTTGTGAGCGTGACTCAAGAAATAAATGCTTTGTATTACTACGCTATGTTAAATGCGTTTAGTTTGTGTATATCTAATTAAACTTTTTTTATTCTCCGTTTTTGCATTTTTTGTTTTGTTTTGTTTTGGCACAGAAAAGCAAATTCATATTTTTATAAAAATATGAAACATAAAAACTATAAAAAAGGGTTAATGATTGATTTAAAACAATTGGCCCACAAATCGAAAAACAAAAACTAAGCCTTTTCCCGCATGTAACGTTGTGGGAAAGCTTTGAGTCAATTGTTCACAATTAATTTTATTAAGCCTACCTTAAATCAGAAGCAAAGGTATTTTTCTTTCTAAAATTATTATCTTCATTAAAAAAAGTTTTAATGGCTGTAAAAGCTAAATGTTTCATTGCAAAATCCTTTTATTTCCATAAATAGTGGAGTTGTGCATTAAACTTTCTCAATATTTTCATTTTCAAAATTATTGAAACAAAAGCTAAAAAATTGTTTAAATTATAAATAAAACTACAATCCCTAAATTGATGAAAAAACAACTATGTGGAAATTGCATACAAAAAGCGGAAAAACAAATTAACAGATTAATCTTCATTTGATTTAATAACATGTTCAAATAATTGCTACAGCTGCGAAACTAACTAGATTTTTTCGGTTTCATCAAGCAATTTATTTATAAAAAATCAATCCAGTCAAATCTTTGCAAATTAATCTTCAAAAGTCAAAAAAACTACAACTGAAATTATAATTATCTTACAGACTGAATTTTTGAAGATTGGAAAATGGTTTTTAATTCCAGAAAAAAGAAACCTTTGTAGCAGAACTTCTGCTTG
Source organism: Diplosoma virens (assembly GCA_963680785.1). Classification (NCBI taxonomy): domain Eukaryota; kingdom Metazoa; phylum Chordata; class Ascidiacea; order Aplousobranchia; family Didemnidae; genus Diplosoma; species Diplosoma virens. The sequence continues at coordinate 9,634,090 of OY796891.1, forward strand.
TGCTTAGATTGCGTCACACATTTCTATATCTTTAACTTAATTTGTATGGTGATTAATTGTGTGGCTGGAGTTATGCACAAGCTTTTTGTCAAGTCGTGTTTTATGCCAAGAATTTTTGGACAGCCTCATTCTGTTGGTGGTTTAAAAAAAATAAAGCAAATGCAGCTTGAGGAATATTAAACGTAATCTAAAACTTTTATGATTTTTATTAAATTTATTGATCATCACAATGGAATGCTACTAAAAAACTAAAAAACAAATGAGGCAAATATAATCGCTTCTTTTTATTTCGAATAAATGTTGGTGTTTTTATTTTCATAACATAACACTAGAAAGTTCTGCAACCAATGGACAGCGAACTCATTTACTCAAGAACCGTTTGTTTTGTATCAATATCAATGTTTCACTTAATCGTCGACCGAAAAGCATATTAATTTGTTCGTGGTTTCAAAATAAAATCGTAAAAGTTTTAATTTATACCTTTTTAAAAACTTTGGAGTTCTTTTTCATAAATTTTGTCTGTGTTCTAAATAATTAGATATTACATTCTATATAGCAAATGAATTTTTTGGAAATTTGTTAAATACGTAATAAATGCAATATTTTGTTGTGGAAATTGTTAAATATGATTTGTGACCGGAACAGCATTTCCAGGTTTTACTTTTTTGGTTTGTGCTATCAGTTTGCATAAAGAATTTATTGGTAACTCGTCATATTGTAATTTAAATTTCAGAGAAATAAACTAGATCTAAAAATTTTTTAAAATACTTTATTCTTTTCTACTTTACTTAATTTGTATCTAAACAAATTCTTTTTAAAAAATTAAGTTCTAAAATATTTGAGTAAAACTATTTTGTACTTGATATAGCTCACAATGGAATAATGAACCTTTTTAGTTGAAAATAAACAAAGATAAACAAAAGCATAATCATAATTAGATAATGTTAGCTTACAACACTATGACCAGTTTGTTTTAAAATTCTAACAATTAAATTTAACTGAACAAAACTAGTAGAAGCGATGTATTTTTTATTATTTTTTTAAATACAAAAAATTTTTCTCGCTTACGACATATTTTACTTTTGCTAAACAAAGAAAGACCTTAAAGACGTTTGATATGGTTAGTAGTCGAACTTTCTCTTACCAATCCAACTAATTTGGATAAACGTGCACCTTTTTCGCGCCTTGATTGTTATATGCTGCAGCAGCTTTCCATTTTCTTTTTTTATGCAGTTGCAGTTATGTTGTACTTGTTTATGTTTGTTTGGTAATCGGTTATCTGGAAGTCTTATGTTATTAATTCTTTTGTGTTTAGGCGTGTCTCATTTTTAGTGTATTAAACTTTAATTTTAGGCAATGTTGGGTGTAACAGTTTCGTAACAACCTTAAAACATTTTAATATTGTTCTTACTTTCGAAATAGATATTTGTTATAAGTTTTTTCCAAAGTAGAAACTAAATAAAAAATTTTTTTGTGAACCAATTACCAGTCAGCGGAATTTTTTTATGGCTTTCGTTTGAAAAGTATTCTTTGAACTTTTTGTAGTTAAGGGATAAAATTGTTTTTTTCACAAAAACACAGTAACAGCAAGCAGTTTTCTTACTTTACAAATGCTTTGGTGCTGCTTATTGTGACCATTGTGTATTAATTAGTAAAGTGAAAGGTTTTCATTGGCGAATATAGAATCTGATGATTAAATTAACCCTGAATTCATATCATGGGTAAAATTTACCCTTGAAAATTTTCTATATTATCATACATCTGGCATTTATAATTGGAAAGAACTCAGTTTCTAGGTATTCTCAGTTGAAGTCAGAGTGTTATAGGTGGTAGATGTCATTTATCTCTACAAGTGAGTATTAAAATTTTCGAGGGTAAAATATACCCATAATATGATATAACTAATTCTTTGGAGGGTAAATTTTAACCATCTTATGATACATGCCATTTTTTGGGGGGTAACTTTTACCCATGAAATGATATAAGGGGTGTCTTTCTGTTAGGTGAATTTTATCCGTATTATTACAATAATTATTTATTCTTGCTTGTAAATCACAATATGTTAGTTTTATTGTTAGTAGCTTATATCCATGTAATTTTATTAGTAACCTATTTCATTTACTTTTTTATTTCCTAAAAATAATTAGCTATAATTTACTTATTTCTTTCAGAAATTGTAATATAAGATGCCTAAAAGTAAACCACTTAGGGTTGATGAATTTCAATCGTTACTAGAAGAAGATGCTGATTTTTCGGATGATTTAAGTGATGATTCTAGCATAGAAATTGATGATGTGGATATTTCTGATAGTGATTCAGATAATGTACCATATTGTGATTCAGATAGTGACCAAGTTTATAACTGCCAACCAGCTAAAAAGAGATCGAGAAAAGAAACCATGCCAAGTCAAAGATCTGATAAAATATTTGAATTTAACAGCGATGAAATTTATGGAAGGAATAAATTTGCATGGAAAACAGTTGAAAATACTACTATAGGAAAAACACCAGCAAGAAACATCATAAAATTTAAAAGTGGTCCAACATATCAAGTAGGAACTGCTCAAGAAAGTTTTAATCTTTTCATAACAGACAGTATGCTAGATATTATAGTCAAGAACACAAACAATGAAATTGAATCAAAGCACACCACCTATAGCAAAGAACACTTTACAACATCAAAAACATGCATTGATGAAATAAAGGCCTTATTTGGAATTCTAATAAAAGCAGCTGCATTGAAAGACAATCATCTCACAACCCTTGAAATGTGGGATACTACAAATGGGCGTATGTGGTATAGATGTATAATGAGCAGAGACAGATTCAACTTTCTCCTTAATTGTCTGAGATTTGACGAAAAAAGTACAAGACTGGAAAGGAAAAAAACAGATTCATTTGCTCCTATTAGAGAAATTTGGGACAAGTTCATCCTAAATTGTAATCATAATTATTGTCCTTCACAGAATTGCACTTTAGATGAGCAATTATTAGCTTTTAGAGGGTGCTGCTCTTTCAAAATGTTCATTCCAAATAAACCAGCTAAATATGGACTGAAAATAGTCATGCTATGTGATAATGAGTCCAAATATATGTTCAATGCAGAGCCCTATCTAGGTAAATCTACAAATACACACGGTCTACCATTGAGTGAGTATTTCACAACAAATCTGACTACGCCAATATTCGGGAGCAATCGTAATGTAACAATGGACAATTGGTTCACTTCAATACCCATTGCAAAAAAGTTGCTTCAAAGTCCATATAAACTAACATTAGTTGGCACATTGAGAAAAAACAAAGCTGAAATTCCCCCCGAATTGCTGATCTTAAAAAAATCCGAGATTGGAAAGGCAAAATTTTGTTTTGCTAATGAATTAACTCTTCTTTCATATCAACCAAAATCTAACAAAAATGTTCTCGTCTTGTCGACTATGCATAGTGGTAAGGATTTCAATGAGACTAAGCCAGAAATCATAAAATGTTATAACTCTACTAAGGGAGGAGTCGATGCATTTGATCAAATGTCATCAGAAATGTCTTGTAGCAGAAGAACTAGAAGGTGGCCACTGTGCATTTTTTATGGAATGCTAACTACAACAATCATCAACTCTTGGATTGTATATAAGGAAAATAATTCAAGATCAGAAATGAAAATTAAAAGGCGAAAATATGCCCTAGAATTAGCTAATGACCTTGCTTCCAATTGGATAAAGAAAAGATATGAAATCCCTAATCTCCCTAGAATGCTCAAACAAGAAATAAAACTTCTTTTAGGTATCTCGCAACCATCAGTTAATAAAGAATTAAGAGAAAAAAAGATTGAACAACAACGAAGATGCACTGACTGCTTAGTAAGAAAAAATGATAGAAAAACAAAAATCCTATGCTTCTCTTGTGAAAAACCAATTTGCCTTGAACACAAACTAAGTGTATGCATTGATTGCATAGAAAAATTAGAGTAATAATATGAGTAAAATTAATAATAGGTTTTTTTTTTGTTTTCTTTACTACTAGGTAAGTACAACTTTTGAGTAATTAGATTTTAACTACTATAATTTTCTGTGCCAAAGGATTATTTGCATTTTATTTCCTTTTTTTGTTAGCTATAATCGCTTTAAATATTATAAATTGCATTGTAAAAATACAATTACATAGTTTTCTTTCTTTTGCTGTCCTAAAAAATAAAAAAAATGGCATTTGGGTAAAATTTACCCATAATATGATAAACGGAATTCTAATCATGATATGAATTAAGGGTTAAAGTACTAGTACAAATCTTGTACTTCTCAATCCGAAAAGTATACATTTTCTAATTAGTGAAGTGAGCATGAAAAGCAAATGGCACTTGAAAAATTTTTGTCGGTTTTGTGACGAATATCAGGACAAATCAACTGTCAACGCATTATTTTTAGATTACTTTTTTATAATTTTGATGATTTCACTGTTTACAAAAGAAGATTTACTTAATTTAGATATTAAATAGCTTTACATTTAGATTAGAAATAAAAACTTAATCTCTTTTTTAAAACTTGAAAATAAAGTATTTAACGTCATAGAATTTTGTGATAAAAATTGTCTCGCATAGATTTGAATCTGATGAAAATCAAAATTGAAACTGCGGCCAAGGTAGGTAAAAATCTTGTTAAAGTCCAAAACATTATTCTGCTTGAAAACTACTTTCTCGTTCAAGAAAGTTCAATTGTAGTTTATGACGCAGTTCATGAGGTTTTTACATACTTCCGGCTTGAAATATATGTATAATTAATTGGCGAGAAAGTTCATTAAGCTGATTATACAAAATATCTGTCTTATGACGTCACTCGCAAAATCTAATAAAATTCAAGTGAATTTTTAAAATATTTAAAAAGAATTGGAAGGGCTCAAGTAATTTTTTTTGACACAAGGTTTTTACTTAACAGTTCAATTATCAAAGATCAAAGGGCTTTAATACTTTAAACATACAAATTCACGCAGATTGAAATAAAGAACTTCAATCTAAATTGATCAGAAAAATTACTTATTGTTAGCACGTTCGAAAAAAATTTTACATTAGTTTCAATTTTATCTGGTAACAAGTAATTTGTCTGGTAAAAAAATTCTTGTTAATGGCGTGTCCAGGGGCGTATCGTCGACTTTTGAAAGACATCCGGGTTGGGAGGAAATTGTCAAAAGTTCAGTCAACTATATTAAAAGAGATTGTCGACATATTTAGGCATGAAAATTAAGTGACATAATTTTTTATAATTACTTTTATTATATTTCCTTGACAATTAAAAGATTTTTTTAAATTTGCAAATTACTTCCTACAATTAAGAATTCGGAAATTTTATTTATAAATCTCTTCGGCATACGGTATTTTTTTAATAAGAACCGGAGCGGACATTTTTGATTTCGATTTTTTAAAAATTTCTTCTGAGCAAGAATATTTTATAATTAGAGGTTCATTTATTTTTCAATCAAATCGATAAAAGGCGGGCTGTTGATAATTATAAACAGTCCGTATTTTATCATTATAATGGTTGTAGCCATTGCTCTAAATGAAACTCATTCTTGAATTTTCAATACCTAAAAGATAATTTTCACGCTTCTAATCTTGTACGTTATGCTTGCGTTTAATTTTTTATAGCTCTAATTATTAATAAAGGCCCAAAAGTGAAATTTAGTTTCCCATCTTCTTTCTTTCATCAACTCTGTAGAAAAAGCTTTTGCATGATACTTACGTATGACCAGAATAGAGAGTTAATCGGCTAATTTTTAGCATTGATTTGTGTTTTGCATTCCTATTACTTTTTAAATTTAACCATTTTAACCGCTTTTTAAACAAGCGTACATTTTATGAAAGAATTTATTTAAACCGAGAAAACTAGATATATAATACGAAAAAACAAATACCTACTCCTGCGCTAGAAAAAAATCAGAAACAAAAATTGATTTTCGAAATAATCTTTAAAGAGACTAAACTTTAAACAAAATGTGGATGCTTTAGGCTTAAAATTTTGACAGATTTTGAGATTTTCTACTTTTTTTTCTTTTATTGGACAGTATTTTGCATTTTATAAACGAGAAAATTTTATAGAAAAATTTTATAGGCAAATTTTATAGAAATATTTCGTTTTATAATATTATCTAAACAAACAAAACAATTATTGGGAGAAAATTAATACTTGCGTTTTTTATAAATAATCCCGAAGCAAAAGACGTCAAATAGCTTAACTTTTACGTATAAACTTGTTCATTTCAACAATGTAATTCATTGCAAAATAGCGTGATTAAAACTTTCTTGTTTTGGTATTTAAATTATTCGGGTGCTAGATTAAATGAAACAGTAATTGCTTTTTTCAGTTGTACTTAAAAATTTTTACCTAACTGTAAAAACTAAATGCCATGATATTTAAAAAAAATAAAACAAAAACTAGTCCAACAGCAATTATTTGAACAATTCAAAGTGTATGGGTAGTTGAGGTAATTTTAAAATTATTAGGTAACATAAATTTTTTGGATTTACCAAAACTGGTATGAATTCTGTATGTCAAAAAAAATTAATCAACCATCAAAACAACGCAACTTAAGAATAAATGAAAGCAAAAGCAATGCTGTGAATCAAATTTTAAAAAGTTTTGACCTCGGAAGCGATCAGTTTAGCATCTATAACAGTGTCTTTTTTCAAAAATTTCAAAGTTTTGAAATTTGTTCTTAAGTTGCGTTGTTTTGATGGTTGATTAATTTTTTTGTCATACAGAATTCATTTCAATTGTGGTAAATCCAAAAAATTTATGTTACCTAATAATTTTAAAATTACCTCAACTACCCATACACTTTGAATTGTTCAAATAATTGCTGTTGGACTAGTTTTTGTTTTTTTATTAAAAAATATCATGGCATTTAGTTTTTACAGTTAGGTAAAAATTTTTAAGTACAACTGAAAAAAGCAATTACTGTTTCATTTAATCTAGCACCCGAATAATTTAAATACCAAAACAAGAAAGTTTTAATTACGCTATTTTGCAATGAATTACATTGTTGAAATGAACAAGTTTATACGTAAAAGTTAAGCTATTTGACGTCTTTTGCTTCGGAATTATTTATAAAAAACGCAAGTATTAATTTTCTCCCAATAATTGTTTTGTTTGTTTAGATAATATTATAAAACAAAAAATTGTTTTTGATTATTTTTAACTTTACCTCTAAAAGATAGGCCAACTATTGCTTTGCACGAAAAATAAAAAAGAATCCAAATTAACAAATAACACGACTCTTAACATCTTAATCAATTTATAACTATAAGAAAAAATGTAAAAAAATATTTTAAAAATTTTATGCAGAAAAATTTATTAAAAAGGATACTAATTATAAAGTAGAACAAATGATTGATTAACACTTTTTATATATAGCGTGAGAAACGAAAATAAAAACTTTAGAATAAATTTTTCTTTGCATTTGCATTAAACTTAAACCATATTTTTAACTGCACACTTAACAACGAACAAAGTGTAAGTCTGCAGACCGTGGACTACCGAGGATTTTTAAAAGTGGGGCATGCAAACACAATCAATTATGCTTAGTGGAAAAAATTTTTCAAGTTTCTGATTTCTCGATTTTCGTCACAAATATTTGGTTTTGTCTAAAAAAAGTTTCCCACTTAGAATCTGTCGCTAATTTCTCGTATTAGTAATGTCCAAGAGGAGGAGGGGCCTGGCACGATGCCCTCCTACATAAACTACTGTTTACAACATCTATTATAAACTAATACACTAATCTTACATAAGAATGTTTATAGGTATAACACTTCGTGTAAAACGAACAAAAAATACATTTTGCTTAATAAATATATTTTTTTGAAAAGAGTACAACTATTAATTCTATTAATTGGTATGATTTTAAAACCAGATTAGTTGAACTGTCTATAGTGACTGGAAAAGAAATTTAAAATATTAGCACAGTATGGTATAGTTTTGTTTCTGATGTAACTTACGCCACCACTTTAATAACAGAGTTTTAACATAAAATTTCTTGACAAATATGATTTAATTTACTATCAAAACTAAAGGATGTCTGGCAAACCATGTTAAATACTAGAATTAAATTTTAAAGATAACTATTTGTGCCATGAAAGCAAAGAAGAATTAGAAATATTCAATTTTTTTAGTGGGAAGAATACAACAATTACAATATTGACAAAGACAACCGTAATTACAGCAACCGAAAGACTAAATTGTGGTAATAATAAAACTAAATAATTCATTATACTCTGTTGTTCTTCTGGTAAAAACAGAAAACTTTTTTTGTTAAAAACCTTTTTACGAGGGTCAGTCAATAAGTAATGAGACTTTCTCAATTACTTTGGTGTTCTTGGAGTTATGCAACTGAAATTTTATGTGATGATTATGAATGGAGTTGTCATCTTATTTACAACAAAACTTGTTTATTTTCAGATTACTGTAGGTGTGACGATAAATTGAAATGACTACTAGGCTAGGAAACAGCTCATGCTTGGAACAAAGAGGAGTCATCAGATTTCTGTTGGCAGAGAGTGTAAAATCATGTGAGATTCTGTCTAGAATGCAAAGACAATATGGTCCTTCCTGTATGTCTAGAGCAAACTTCTACAAATGGGTGCAAGCATTCAAAGATGGACGCGAAAGCATTACTGATGATCTGAGAAGTGGAAGACCTGTGGATGTCTCTACCCCAGAAGCAGTACAGGCAGTTGAAGACCTGATCAAATCTGATAGAAGGGTCACTTTAGATGAAATTGCTACAAACTTGGACATCTCCCATGGCACAGTGTACGCAATTGTGCGTGAGAAGCTGCGTTTTTCAAAAGTCAGCTGTCGCTGGGTTCCAAAGATGTTAACGGATGATCACAAAATGCAGCGCCTGATGGCTTCCAGAGCATCACTACGCAGATACAGAAAGGAGGGAGATGTATTTCTATCGAGAATAGTGACAACTGATGAGACCTGGGTCTTTCATTATGAACCTGAATCGAAACGACGATCAATGGAGTGGAAGCATGTTTCTTCCCCAGTGAAGAAAAAATTCAAATCTCAGAAAAGTTTAAGGAAAGTCATGCTCACTGTGTTCTGGGACAGAAATGGGCCGATCACTATCAGTTTCTTGGAAAGGGGCAATACTGTGAACTCAGAGAACTACTGTGAGCTGCTAACTCAAGTGAAAAAAGACATTAAGAACAAACGGAGAGGACTTCAATCAAGAGGTGTGATTCTCCTTCAGGATAATGCAAGGCCCCACACAGCAGCAAGAACCCTAGCCAAAATTGAAGATTTAGGCTGGAAACTTCTAACACACCCACCCTACAGCCCAGACCTTGCACCATCTGATTTTCACCTCTTCGGCCCACTCAAAGAGAGTATGAGGGGAATTCACTTCCAGACTGATGAAGAAGTGAAGGCTGCTGTGAGCAACTGGCTAAGGACCCAGTCCACGGAATTCTATGCCAAAGGAATAGACAATCTAATATCAAGATGGAACAAGTGTGTTGCAAAGGAGGGAGACTATGTTGAAAAATAAAAAAGCATTTTTTGATTACCAGTCATTGCAAACTTGAGTTATTAAAAAAGTCTCATTACTTATTGACTGACCCTCGTAGTTTATTAAAAACTAAAAATTAAAAACAAACAGTCAACGTTTCGGGTGCGGTTACAAGCACGCTTCATCAGGACCAAAGCTAAAATGAATGTAAAGTTAAGAAATCAACTAAAATTGTTTTTTTTCAAAAAACAGTTGTCAAAACATAGCGGAAATTACTCAAGCGTAGCATTAAATGATTATTTCAAAAAAACAACAAGTTTCGTGTAAAAAACAATGAAATACGCAACACGGAATCGAACAAGCGTGAGAGAACAATTTAAAACAGCAATTAAATTTTGAAAGTACAGTAAATAAAATACAAAAACAGGTTTCATTTTAATTCATTATATATTTTATTGTAATACACACCTTCTTTGTCATTTATCGAGAAATTAGTTTTTTGTATGAAATATGATTCTAAAAAACGGCGTTTATAAAAGTCAGGTTCAAAAGTGAGAATTGATGAGCCAAGCCAGTTGATTTTATGGTCGAATTTAACAATATGTTTGACAAGAGCAGTTTTTTTTATTTATGTTGTTATCATCAATTTTCGCCAGATTGCGTGGGTAAAGATCACGTTTGTGTTCCGCACAGCGTGTTTTAAAATTACGACCAGTTTCTCCTATATACAATGCAGAGCAATCTTGGCATGGAATTTGATAAATAGCTCCTTGTCGTCGAGTAGGTTCAATTCTGTCTTTGGTTGAAGGTAAGATGTCTTTTATATTTAAAAAGGTAAATTGTTTAACTATTACAAAAAGAAATTAGATAAACTGTTAAATACTGACGCAGAAATGCATAAGGACGTTAAACATAGAAAAAATTGGGTCATTAATTTATCCAAACAAAAATTAACTGAAAATGAAACAGATGTTTTGAGTCTTGGACTAAATTTTGCTGTTACTCAAAAAACTATACCAAAACAGAACATTATAGCAGAAATTGAAAAAGGAATTCGAAAAATACCAAACGCGTCAGCAAACATTATTCGTAGTAAGATTGTTAATACCCTCAATCAACCCAATGCACACCAACCCAACCTAACAAGTGAACAAAGGAAAGCTTTGCAAGTACTGAAAAAAACGAGATGATTTAGTAATAACTCATGCTGATAAAGGCAATTGTACCGTTATACTTGATAAATCGGACTATGAAGAGAAAATGCATAAAATTCTAAATGATAATTCAACATATATGCTATTAAAACATGACTTGACTGGAAATATTGAAAGAAAATTGAACAAATATGTTTATCAATTATTCAAAAACAAAAGTATATCTCAAAATGAATATTATCATCTTCACAGTTCAGATGCTAATGCTCCCCGAATTTACGGCTTACCAAAAATTCATAAACCTCACACGCCACTTCGACCGATAGTTTCCTTTATAAATTCACCACTTTACAATCTTTCCAAATTTTTCACAAATATTTTATCACCACTAGTTGGCGATAATGGATACACAGTCAAAAATTCATACGAATTTATCGATAGCATTGCAGAAAGAAATATAAGTGATGATGAATGTTTGGCATCTTTTGATGTTATATCTTTATTTACAAGAATCCCTACTGATATTGCTAAATCTGTCATATGTAAATTATTACACAATGATAAATGTTTAAAAGAACGCACTAATTTAACGATAGAAGAATTAGTTGAAGGATTAAATTTATGTTTAGACAACACATGTATACAGTTTCGTGAAAATTACTACAAACAAATCTTTGGTGTACCTATGGGTTCTCCTGTTTCGGTCACTATTGCCAATCTTGTCATGGAAAATGTAGAAAACAGAGCTCTCCAAACTTTTCCAAATCCTCCCACCTTATGGAAAAGATACGTTGACGACACGTTTGTCATAATTAAAAAGAATGTTTTAAATGCTTTTCATGAACATATAAACAACATAGAACAAAGTATAAAGTTTACCGTAGAATTGGAATCAGATAATTCGTTGCCATTTCTTGATGTCTTAATAGTCAAAGAACGCAATGGAAAATTGACCACGACTTTATATCAAAAACCTACACACACGAATCGATTTTTAAATTATAATTCACAACATTCCGTAAGTCAAAAACGCGGCCTCATTTGCACACTCTTGAACAGAATGAATTCGAAACTAATTACTAAAAAGAAAGACAAAACAATTGAAATGAAGAAACTAATGGAAGCTCTCAGACACAATAATTATCCGGACTGGTTTCTAAAACAGACAATAAACCGCATGAATATTTCAAGAACAAAAAGCAGAGTTACTTCAAATCATCAAGAAAAGAAAGGTACAGTCATTCTACCATATATATCAGGACTCAGTGAAAAAATTACAAGAATTCTAAAAAGTTTTGATGTCCAAGTCTGTACTAAACCTTTAAAAACTATAAAAGACATCTTACCTTCAACCAAAGACAGAATTGAACCTACTCGACGACAAGGAGCTATTTATCAAATTCCATGCCAAGATTGCTCTGCATTGTATATAGGAGAAACTGGTCGTAATTTTAAAACACGCTGTGCGGAACACAAACGTGATCTTTACCCACGCAATCTGGCGAAAATTGATGATAACAACATAAATAAAAAAAACTGCTCTTGTCAAACATATTGTTAAATTCGACCATAAAATCAACTGGCTTGGCTCATCAATTCTCACTTTTGAACCTGACTTTTATAAACGCCGTTTTTTAGAATCATATTTCATACAAAAAACTAATTTCTCGATAAATGACAAAGAAGGTGTGTATTACAATAAAATATATAATGAATTAAAATGAAACCTGTTTTTGTATTTTATTTACTGTACTTTCAAAATTTAATTGCTGTTTTAAATTGTTCTCTCACGCTTGTTCGATTCCGTGTTGCGTATTTCATTGTTTTTTAAACGAAACTTGTTGTTTTTTTGAAATAATCATTTAATGCTACGCTTGAGTAATTTCCGCTATGTTTTGACAACTGTTTTTTGAAAAAAACAATTTTAGTTGATTTCTTAACTTTACATTCATTTTAGCTTTGGTCCTGATGAAGCGTGCTTGTAACCGCACCCGAAACGTTGACTGTTTGTTTTTAATTTTTAGTTTTTAATAAACTAAAAAGGTTTTTAACAAAAAAAGTTTTCTGTTTTTACCAGAAGAACAACAGAGTATAATGAAGAATATACCTGGTAACAAGAAAAATAGTATAAACTAAATAATTGTTAATTTCTGTCTCATAATGCAATTTAATAAAAACTTGAATGAATCTAAAAAATTACTTACCGTAAAAATAGCCTAGTCCTGCTCTGGCACCATGAAAAATCACGTTAGCAGTGCCTTGCGGTTAATATGACTCCATCACCGAAAATACACTTAGAAACCAGTAGGAAAACTCAATTTGTTATCAAGCTGTGTTTATTGTTTAAAAAATGTATTCGAGTGCACAATACACGAATGCTTATAATCTCAAACGTTTGGAATATTTGGCCTATCAAAAAGCCTGGGGTCATATTGACCCCATGGTAGCAGAGCAGGGCTGGACGAATTTTTCCTTAAAGCTGAAGCAACTAACGCCAAAAAGCGGTTGCAACGGAATCTACATATTTTGCTTTTTTTAATCAAAAAAGTAATAAAAATATTATAATTTTTTTCGCAGGTTTAAATTTTTTTTTCCCATCATTTTGATTAAACTTTAAGTTTAGAGAAATGAAAGGTTTTCTTTAAATTTTTCAAAATACGTCGATGGTTGAAATATGTTCGACATGACGCTCTGAAATAAAGATTTTAAGCTCAATTAGCATTCGCTTCATGTTTGAGATAAGAAAAAAATTTTGATTGTAAAAACAAAAATTCCCCTAAAGTCTCAAAAATGTTTTAATCTTTTTGCTTTTGTGTTTTAATTTTATTTGATTTTTTACATAGCTTTCTTCTAGATTGCGGTAGAACAGGGATGTCCAACCTTTTTCGAATTTGGGTCAAATTTCATATCAAGCCGAAGTCGGTGAGTCGCAAAAAGCTGTTTGCGCAGAATCTTGCTCCGATTTCTAAAGTTTCGTCTCTAAACTCAGATGTTCTCTAAGAAAAAAGGTCTTCTAGAATCTCCTTTTATTTATTGATTTCCGCCAAAAATCTTTTTTAGCAATCTCGCGGAATTCTTCTTCGTAACCTTCATTATAAACAGAAAACTGGAAATCGTCGCCGGGCCGCACCAGAGCTTTAAGTGAGCCGCGGGTTGGAAATCCCTGCGGTAGAATAAGCAGTTGAAGAGATTTTTCAATTGTTATATCAGTCTTTTTCTTATTCTTTTCTTAAGGTTTTTAAATGTATTAAAATAAGCATATAAACGTCAGCTGTTGAAATCGAAACAAAGGTTTGTCATTATAAAAGCTAATTTTAGAAAGAATTCTTTTTAGCTTACTATTAATACTTAAGTTTGGTTCTAGGATTACATTTTTAAAATGTCAATTCAACAGCAACACTACATGAATAAAAATTCCTTTTGGCTTATTTTTATTTTTTGGTTTTATTGAGTGAATCCCTAGAAAAAATACACAAAAAAACTAACAACCGTAATTTAACGTTTATGATTCAAATTTAAAATATTCATTTCAAAGACTTTTTTTAGTAGCCAAATTTTGTTTTATTAGTTTTTTTATCTCTTGCATATAACTCTAATCTCAAAGAGTTACAAAAAACTAAATAAGATATGCTGTATGGAAACTAAAACAAATACACAAGGTAAAAAGAAAAATGGATTAAGACCACAATTAAACAGGAAGAAATACGTAATGCAACTAGTTTTGAAAGACAGAATTGTTGGAAAAAGACGTGTGGTAGACTAAAAATAGAAACTATAAATAAATTTGGTAGCTACAACAGGTTAAAAAAGATATGTCTACAAACTAGGACACTAAAAATAGACATTGAAACTATACCAAATTTACAGATAAAGTGATCCAGGAAAGTTGGATTTGACTTAGTTTTGACACCGACACACTATCTAGGATCACATAATGCTTCATGCAGCCATATAACGAGTTCGGATTTTCATTTTAAAATGCCGCACGATGGCGGCAGTCTAGGTACACTGTTAAAAAAAATTGCTGCAAGTTTTTTAATCGCAGTTGGCGTTTTGATATTTTTGGAATTTTGCAAAATTTTCTTGATTTTGCGCCCGTTTTTGGTTTACTTATTGAATGGACCACAGAGTGGCTTCATTTTGGCATCATTCCATACACCAACTGCATTTTTATCTTTTTGGCTTGCACAAAAAAAGCTATTATTTGGTTAGTCTTGCTCCACTTTACCTTGAAAATACCTAATCTTATTAAACCTTTAGGTCTATCATGCATTCAATTTATTCCCTTAAACTCAGTTTTTTTGGTTTTATTATACCGCACAAAATAACTTGATAGAAACTGCTTTTCGGTCAATAAAAATGGTTTATGTTTTGCAGTTTCGCTGTGATTTACAAAGTAGCATTAAATTTTATAAGATTTTATTTTTTATTTGCATCGTTTTATGCTTTTCAAAATGAATTTCAAATTCAAAAAATATTGCCAAAACCAAAAATCAAAAATTCATGACTTACGTAAACTTGATTGTGAGGTCACCATGATTTATTGGTCAAACATAAACACCTTATCTTTGGTTTAATAGATCCGATTATATGTAACGTGATTTAAGAATACAACATGGTCGAGTGGTTAAGAGCAACATGATTGTAATGGACATGGTCTCGGTTCAAAACCTAATCGCTTCATTCTATTGTGTCTTTGGGAAAGATACTTTGCGGAACTTTCTCCTGCTTCGTCGCCTCGGCAAGCACTTCTAAATTTCAGTAATATCACAATAAAACTAAAAAACTAAACTACAAACTTTTAACTGGACAGCAAAGTTTTGGCATCTCTGGAAGCAGGTCGGGATAATTGCTTGCCCTTTGTATTAGCGTCTCTGTTACTTTCCTGCAAGGCAGGAGGATAAATATAAAGATAAAACGAAAGTTTACACAGAGGCCTAGTTGTTATCATATTTATTTCTGAAAATTCCACTAGTCTTCCGTGCATTTCCTTATTAGTACCTAAACAAAATTTTTTTAAAAGATAAGAATCTAAACTGATAAAATATTTTTGATAAAATTACATTGTGCTTGAAATATTTTCACATATACAATAGTATAATCAAGCTTTTTAATTAAAAAGAACCAAATAAACAAGGGCATAATCATAATTAGATTACGTTAACTAATAACAACAAGTCTGGTTTGTTCTGAAATTCCAACAAATTAATTCAACCGAACAAAATTACTTGAGGAGTTGAGTTTTGATAAACTTTTGAATTTTTTGCTTACGATATTATATTTTATTACGATGTTATATTTTACGATAAGGACAACTTTAGAAACATTTCAATATCGTTTTTGGTTACGAAGTAGAAGTTTTACTGAGTTAAGGTAAAAATTAAATGACTAAATTCTTTCGAAAACAAAACTCGCTAAGTCAGCTGAATATTCTTGTTGTCGTTTGAGAATTTTTTATAATTAGAAAAGAAACTTCTTTTTTGTCATCCACAATACAGTAACAGCGAGCAGTTTTTACAACTTAGAAATGCTTTGGTCCTGCTTCAGAATCAGAATCAGTATCTTTTATTTCAGTTACGTCATAAAAAATATAGTGAAGAAGAAAATTTGCAAGTGGTAGAAAGCAGAACAGAAAAGGGAAAAGGTAGCAAAACGATAAACGTTATGGCTGGGATCAAAATAAGAAGAAATTTTTAAGAATAAGTTTTCATGATTGCAGCACCTTTTAAAAAAAACAGAAAATAAAGAAAAATAAAAAAAAACAAGGAAAATGAAAAAAAAATAAAAGCGTCATCTGAGTCATACATAGACACTGTTGTGTCGGCGGCAAAATGTCAGTATTGTGTATTAATCAATAAAATGAAAATTTTATATTGGCGAATGATGGAATGTGACGGTCAAATTAAAGCGCTAATACAAAACTTGTACTTCTCAACTCAAAAGCACACATTTTATAATCTGTGAGATTGTATAGTTAAACCACATACGCGAAAAACAAATGCCGCTTTAAAGATATTTCTCAGTTTTATTGGGTGACGTATATTAGATCAAGAGCACAAGACATTATTTCACGGAGTTTTTTACGGCGTTGATGATTTTACTGTTTACACAGAAAGTTTGAGTTAATTTAGATTTTTAATATCTCTATGTTTAGATTCGACATAAAAAATTAATCTCTTCTATAAAACTTGAAAACAAAGAACTTAACGTCATAGAATGTTTTGACGCAAGTCCGATTGCCGAAACTTGCCTTGCCTCGACGTTACCTGATAAAAATCGAAAGAACTAAAACTTCTGCCGAAGTAGGAAAAAAATCTTATTAAAATCCAAGACATTACTTTGCTTGCAAATCGCTTTTCAGTTTAAAAGAGTTTAATTGTGTTTTATGACGCAATTCACGTGATTTTTTCATACTTCCGGCTTGAAATAAGTATAATTGATTGGCTGGAAAGTTGTGCAAGATATTGCTCAAGATAAATGTTAAACGTGCAAGATATTTCTCTTATTGCGTGACGTCCAAATCTTATCTAATCCAAGCGGATTTTTAAATATAAAAAAAGAATTGGAATGCTCAATTACATACATCTCTTTAACAAAAATTTTAACCGCAACCGCTTTACTATCAATTATCAAAGAACTTAAATTTTTTGAATCAAAGATACAAAATTCAAGAGTTTTCAAATGTTAAATTAAGTAGAAAAATTGTTGTTGTTTGAATTTTATAAAACTTTTACTTTACTTTAAAAAACGACAAAAATTACACAAATTTTTTCATCTTAAGTAATTTGTCTAGTAACAATTTCTCGTTAATAGCGTGTCGTTTGATTTTTCAATGACATCCGGGTCAAAAGAAAAGTGTTTAAACTGCAACCAACTTCTTTAAAAAGTTCATTGACATACTGTATTTAGGCATAAAGATTGAGTGTTATAATTTTTTTATAGCTTTCTGCATATTTTCACTTTAGTCAAAGAAATTTTCTTAATCGTGCAAATTACTTCCTAATGTTAAGAATTCGAAAATTATATCTTTAATTTTTATGCGCATCCGGCATTTACAGTATTTACAAGGAAAAACCAATTTTAGCTAATTTTACTTTCAATCTTTTGTAGCTCTTGAGCAAGAATAAATTACATTTAGAATCTTAGGCCAATTTATTTTTCAATCAAGTTAGAAAAAGTAGGATTGTTTAATGTGGCATTAACAAGTACTGGAAATAAAACTGTCAATCTTCGACTTCCTTCAACTTAAAGAACGTATTTAAACTTTAAATATGCTCAGCTTGTATTCAATTTTGCAGGGCTACTTGTCAATAAAGACCATAAAACTATTATTAGTTTCTCATCTTTTGTCTTGATCACGAGTTGGAAAAAATTTTTGCATCATACTTCTTAATTTACAAAGATATAGTGTTTTTAGTAAGCAGATTCAAGCATTTATTTTAAATAACCTTCTAATTAGCTGTTTTTGATCTAACTAAAACAAAAAAATTATTTTTGAAATGGTTTACGAATGTGCTGCCACCAAATGCATATGAGATTACTTTAAAAAAAAGACTATTTTTACGATTCAGTATTTCTTTTAAAAAATTAGCAACTTTTTAATAATCACGGTCAAATGAAATCGCCAAAAAAAACTTTCACACTCTCCGAACACTCCTTTACGTAATTTTAAATCACACAATTTTGTTGATGCTTTACCTGACTGAAAACATACATGCAAAAAAAAGAAAAACTGAACAGTCGTGTTTATAGATGACAAAAGTCTAATGCTGTTTCTTCTATTTTTAAAAATCTTTTATTGCATTACGTAAACAAAGATGTACCTTCAAAAAATCTTTCAAAAACTTAGGTTTAATAATAAATGAGAAATGCTGATAATGTAAAAAGTTTTTGGAGTTAGGCAATTTAAGAAATTTTGATGGTAATAGAAAAACTTTTAAGAACAGTTTTGTCTCTAAAATGCTTTCAAACTTATGTGAAATCAACAAAAATCTTTTTTAATCTGCACTGAACTTAGCTACAAGTTGCGTTTTTCAGGCAAAGCCTCTAAATGTGATCTTTTATGCAAATTTACCAGTTTGATTAACTATTGTTTTGATGATGTACGTCGTAAATTTTATACTTTGAAATAACCAAATCGGTTCTTCTTTTTTAAATATCAAAGATTACATTCCGGTATAAAAAAATTTTATCCATTATTTTTATTATCTCATTGTTTGCTTGTCAATCTAGTCTTTCGTAACGATTTTTGCTTATATAGTCAAATATTTTATGTTCATAATTATATAATATTCTTTTTCGCTTGTGTCACAAACTTTGTTCGGGAATCCCAAAGGACCAGTTGAGCTAGGTAACCCGAATACCTGCGCTGAAACAAAGATGTGTCTAAATTTTATTTTATTCCGGCTCAAGAAGTAGTTTTGCTATGAGCCTGACGATTTATACGGTCGAATTAACGAAAGCTCGGATTGATTTTGTCGAAGACTTTTCTTCACAACAGACAGAGACCGCTGTCTCTAATAACAACAAATGTATTACAAAATCACGACCGACGAAATTCTATTTCACGCTTTGCCACACTGCAAAGCGAACTCAACGCTATAACTTGATTCGATCAACACAAAATAATTCTACCTCTGTAGAACAAAACTGCCAACCACTGGCACAAAATAAATTCAACAATTGTCCACCGACACAAAATCTAACGGTCCACCTCCTGTGGCCAAACAAATTCACCTTCGCTCGAGCCGCCACTCGAGTCGCTTCAAATTACTTCACAACGATAATAATCATCATAATAATTTCTCGCTACGCATCGGCTTTATATAGAAAACAAAATCACGTGACGTAAACTTTCTCGTAAATTCAAGATTCAGCCAGAAAGCCCTGGAGAGTTCGTTACGCGAATCAAGTGGAATATACGCGAATTTTTCAGTACAATGATGTTAGTCAAAACATATTACGTCAATACAAAGAGAAAAAAAAGAGAAAAAGATACATGTATCGAGCCATATAACAAATTGGACGTATATCGCAGACAGCGCTCAAAGAGCCGCATTTATTCTCTTATGATAAAACTACGAACTGCTTTTAACGGGGATACACTACATCGTTATGATTAAAATTATGAATGAAGTGTGACATACGCCCCCCGCAAAGAAAAATATTATGCAATAATATTTTTAACAACACACACGAAATACAAATAATTTTACAAAACAAAACACGAAGTTATTCACACGAAAGTCTATACGATTATGCGGCTGAGATAGTCCGCCATAACGTTCTCCTTGCCGGCAATGTCTTTTACTACGAAGTCGTACCCCTGCAATGATAGAGACCACCGGAGTATACGATCGTTCTTGTAGCGGGCCGTGCTAAGGAAAGTCAGCGGCTTGTGGTCCGTTTGGAGGACGAACTTCTTTCCGGCCAGGAATAAGCGAAATTTACCAACTCCCCATATTATTGCCAAGCACCCCTTTTCAAGTGTAGAGTACTTTGTCTCCGCATTCGTCAACTTCTTGCTTGCGTACGCGACGGGGTGGAGTTTTCCCTCGTGCTCCTGCATCAGAACAGCTCCAATTCCGCTGTTGGATGCATCCGTGCGTAGAGTGAAATTTCGCGAATGGTCGGGCAGTCTTAATATGGGCCGCTTCAGGAGAGCCTCTCTCAGAGTGTTGAAAGCTTTCTCCTGAGCCTCACCCCATTTGACAAAGTTTGGCTGCCCCTTCTTCGTCAGGTCCGTCAACGGTGCCGCAATAATCGCAAACGAAGGAATATAGTCCCGATAGTACCCGAGCAACCCACAAAATGATCGGACTTCCTTCTTTGTGACTGGACGCTTCGCTCGCGCGATCTTCTCTAGATTGTCATCGTTCGGCGTGATCCAGTCGTATCCGACATCGTGACCTAAAAATTCTACCGTAGATGCCCCAAAAATACATTTTGAGGGACGAGCAGTGAGGTTGGCCTCACTTAGTCTTTTCAACAATTCTTCCAAAGTTCGCAGGTGTGTCTCCCAATCTCTGGAGAATACAATCAAATCATCGATATAGCTCTCAACGCCAGATATGCCTGAAAGCACTTCCCTTATCCCACGAACCAGTGTAGCCCCAGAGTTCTTCATGCCAAAGGGCATTCGAAGAAATTCATACGTCCCATCCGGTGTCACAAACGCGGTCTTGAATATATCTTCTTCTGCTACGGGTATCTGCCAATACCCTTTACTGAGATCAATTTTCGAAAAGAACTTTGACTTCCCTAATTGTTGGAAAAGATCCTCCGAAGTCCTCATTGGCTCCGGATCCGAAATCGTTACTTTGTTCAATTTTCTGTAGTCGACGCAAATGCGATTCGAACCATCCTTTTTTTTCACAATAACCACCGGTGAAGCATACGGCGATGACGACTTCCTGATGACTCCCATATCTAACATCTCCTTTATTTCTTCTTTCAGTTCCTGCCGCAGTGCATACGGCAAAGGATAAGGTTTCAAGCGGACAGGCTCCTCATCTATCAAATTAATCCGGTGTTCAATCTTAGATGTTCTTCCCGGTACATCTGAGAAAACATCAGCATAATTTTCCATCAAGGCTTGCAGTTGTCGACTTTGGCTGTCGCCCAGTTCTGTGCCCAATTTGACGTCGCTTACATCTTCCTTTGTTTGTATGTTCCCAATTCTAACAACGAATCCTCGTCTATGCTGGGCATCTCTTCATCCATTAACATTTCCGCACCAGCTGACATCTTTAAATCTTCTTTCTCTATTTCGGTCTTCACTTCATCCTCTCGGGCATAATATTTCTTCAACATGTTAGCGTGGTAATTCTTTTCTTTGTTTCCGACCAAAATTTTATAACCATTATCTCCCATCCTTTGGATAATTTCGTACGGTCCCTTCCATTGCATTAAAAGCTTATTACTGTTCGTTGGTAGCATTACCAAAACTTTGTCTCCTTTATTAAATAGTCGATCCTTCGTTTTCTTGTCGTAGTTCCTCTTGTATCTAGTCTGGTTCTTCGTTAGCTCCTCCTGAGCAAGTTTCATCGTTTCCTCAAGCCTCTCTCTCAACTCCAACACATATTGATAGCTGGTCTTCACTTCGGTTGATTCACTTTCACCTGTCCATAGTTCCTTCAGAATTGCCATAGGTCCTCGCACAGTGCGACCATACAAAAGTTCGAAGGGTGAAAACCCAGTGGACGCTTGGGGAACCTCTCTATACGCGAACAAAAGTGGATTTATAAACCTATACCACTGCTTCGGTTGTTCAACACATAATCGCCTCAGCATCTTCTTCAGCGTACCATTAAATTTCTCAGTCAGACCATTGCAAATCGGATGATACGGTGTCGTCGTCAGCCTTCTGATCGACAATAATCTTGATACTTCTTGCATGCATTCCGACACAAATTGAGTCCCAAGATCACTCAATACTTCTTCCGGAATTCCAACTCGACTATATAGGTCTAAAAGTGCTTCTGCCACTGTCTCGGTGTCAATATTCTTCAGAGGCACGGCCTCTGGATAACGTGTCGCATAATCCACCAGAGTAAGAACATATCGGTGCCCCTTATCACTTGCCGGTATAATTGGGCCAATCAAATCCACCGCCACTCGCTTAAACGGCAAATCCATTAACGGCATTTTTCCCAGCGCAACTTTTGCTACTCTCCCTTTCGATACCGTTCTCTGGCACACATCACATGACCTGCAGAAACTCACCACATCCTGATGAATCCCAGGCCAATAAAAATTGGTCAATATCCTATCTTCCGTCTTCTTGACACCCATATGTCCAGCCAACATCGTATCGTGAGCGATCTCCATCACCTTCTTCCTCAGATCTTTTGGCACTAAAATCTGCTTCAATTCCTTCTCTCCTACATCAATGTTTTTGGTGATGCGGTACAAAATTCCCTTCCTCTTTATATAGCTGATCTCTCTTCCGTTCTTGACCAAGGGCGCTTCCATCGTCACGTACTTTAACAAGGATGGGTCTTCCCCTTGAAGTTTGATGAGCTCATCCTTCGTCACAGCCATCTGATTCGTTGCCTCCGCAACTTTTAAAGGTTTTGACTCGGTGCTCCTTTTAGCTTGCGACCGAGTAACTGCTGCCGCCTCCACGCACCAAGTTTCATCAGGATCATCGGGTGCTCTAGCTCCTGGAATATTTCCAACAATCAATGGATACAGCGGGTCTCTTAAGCACAAAGCTTCCACTGTTCCACTACAATAAGGCGTACTTATCTCTACATTTGCAAACGGGGCCTTCAGTAAAGTGCGCGCAACCGTCATTATATACCCCACCTTTCCTGTGAGCTGCTCTTCCGCGACCAACTCCCTCTTAACGATCACTCCAGAGCACCCAGTGTCTCTCAAAACGGTGACCGATTTGTTTCCGACCATTCCAATCGACGTAGGCATTTGATTACTTAAATTTTCGTCTAAACATGCGCCATTCAAAATTCCAATTTTTGTCCATCTTTTAGCTCTAAATACTCTTGTGATTTTTGATCAATTTCTTTTCTTTCTTTACTTACACTTCGGTAATTTTCTTCTTTTTGTTTTTCATTTCCGATCTCACTAAAACTCTTTATAGGCACGGCGCAAGCAACCTTGTATGCTCTTTCCCGCGCACCAGCACCACCACGCGCTAATCGATTTCTTTCTTCGCATTGCGTGAACGTATGACCGATTCCCCCGCACCGGTAGCAATATATTTTTCTTCTTTTGTCTTGCACGCGCGAAAAACACTCTCTTGCCTTATGTCCCAACCTTCCGCAGCTGAAACACTTTATTCCTTCTATTGCTGCAAGAGACACAACCGGCGTCCTGCCTTCCGGTCTTGGAGCGCCAACATTTTTCTCAGCATTGAAATTTTGACTTGATAGCTTCATGTCGTGCGCTGTCAAGTACTGCCCCGCACTCGCTGCCAATTCTCGGAGATCCTTATGCTTGCTCTCCATCAGATGTACCGACAATTCCTTCGGGCACGCGTTTATAAACTGCTCCTTAACCATTAGCTCGACAACACCTTCGAAGCTGCTTTCCATATCAGAAAGCTTCACCCACTGCGTGAAATAGTTTCTAAGCCTTACAATGAACTGGTCAGGGCTCTCAGCACCCTCTGGCTTGGCTTCTCTAAAACGTTGGCGATACCCTTTTTCCGTATAGTCGTATCGCTCTAGCAACGCTGCCTTCAATCGCTCGTAATCCAGAGCATCCTCCTGTGAAAGCCTGGAGTACACGCCCAAAGCTTCCCCCCTCAACAAAGCACTCAACTGAGTCGCCCAATTAGTCTGGGGCCAATTCGCAACCGTAGCATATCTTTCAAAGCGCAACAAATAGCTATCAAGGTCGTCTTTTCCGTCAACAAAATGAGGGAGATCAAGGGACTTTACCCCTCCAAAAGCACGTACGCCCCCCGCCTGGTTTGCTTCTCCCCCTTCTCCAGCAGAGCGATTGGCTTCTCGTTCCAACCTCAACCTCTCTAATTCCATTTGCATTTTCCTCTCTTCAAACTCCATTCTTTTGAGCTCTAATTCTCGCTCCGATTCAAGTTTCAACCTTTCGAGTTCTAATTCTCGTTCTTTCTCCTTCTCTTCCAACATCGCTTGTCGTTCTTTCTCCTTCTCTTCCAACATCGCTTGTCGTTCCTTTTCCTTCTCTTCCTTTTCACATAGTCGGTTCCATTCGCTCTGGAAGAAATCGGCTTTTGCCTTTTCCGACATCTTCAAATTTTCCACACGGACTCTCAGTCTTTCGAACTCTTCCTCAATTGAACTATTCGCCATCTTCAAGCTGTAGACACGTGTTCAGCACTCTTAAACAAAAATCTAAATCTTCCCGGACGACGAGCCCCCAGATGTCACAAACTTTGTTCGGGAATCCCAAAGGACCAGTTGAGCTAGGTAACCCGAATACCTGCGCTGAAACAAAGATGTGTCTAAATTTTATTTTATTCCGGCTCAAGAAGTAGTTTTGCTATGAGCCTGACGATTTATACGGTCGAATTAACGAAAGCTCGGATTGATTTTGTCGAAGACTTTTCTTCACAACAGACAGAGACCGCTGTCTCTAATAACAACAAATGTATTACAAAATCACGACCGACGAAATTCTATTCCACGCTTTGCCACACTGCAAAGCGAACTCAACGCTATAACTTGATTCGATCAACACAAAATAATTCTACCTCTGTAGAACAAAACTGCCAACCACTGGCACAAAATAAATTCAACAATTGTCCACCGACACAAAATCTAACGGTCCACCTCCTGTGGCCAAACAAATTCACCTTCGCTCGAGCCGCCACTCGAGTCGCTTCAAATTACTTCACAACGATAATAATCATCATAATAATTTCTCGCTACGCATCGGCTTTATATAGAAAACAAAATCACGTGACGTAAACTTTCTCGTAAATTCAAGATTCAGCCAGAAAGCCCTGGAGAGTTCGTTACGCGAATCAAGTGGAATATACGCGAATTTTTCAGTACAATGATGTTAGTCAAAACATATTACGTCAATACAAAGAGAAAAAAAAGAGAAAAAGATACATGTATCGAGCCATATAACAAATTGGACGTATATCGCAGACAGCGCTCAAAGAGCCGCATTTATTCTCTTATGATAAAACTACGAACTGCTTTTAACGGGGATACACTACATCGTTATGATTAAAATTATGAATGAAGTGTGACAGCTTGTCAAATTTTAAGAGTAAAGGTTCGTTTCTACTACGACCGTTGTCGGAAGCACTCTTTGTTTGCTTCCTAGATTTCTTTTTAATTCTTTTCGCCCTAAACGCTAACAGAAGTAAAAAAAAAAACAGGAAAACAAACAAATAATACTACTGCCAACGCTCTTAGTAAAGTGGAAACGAGCTTTTAACCCGATTTTTAACAATTAACGGTTACGTTTTGGTGTTAAGGCTCGGCCTTGATTTTACAAGAAAGTGCATCTTCTGTAGTCCTTGCATGGCAGAGCCGGAAAAACTTTCAAAGTGGCTAAGCTTCTAATAAAATCTAGATACCTCATGTTCATAATTATATCAAATTTTTGCTTTTAAATAAACTTTTGTTTTCTATTCACAGCACCCAAGCAATTGAAAACCACACACAAATGTGACGGGGCACCTCGCTTGAAAACCACTGGTTGAGCTTTTAGCGGCTTTTGACATTGCAGCACCTCCTCATTTTTTACCTGACAGCCGCCACTGCAACATTTACTTAATGAAGCAATGAATAACTTTTACTTATAGGAGGGTTTGATTATTAATCGAATTGTCTCCGAATGTCTGTGTGTTCTGCTTTTCATAGTGACTTGAGAATATATTTACAAACATCACTACAATAAGAGTGTAGTTTTGTTTTTAAAGAACTATCTCCATCACATTTACTTTCAAAGTTAACAATATAAATTTTTAAACAAAAAAATTAGCTTTTTTAAACTTATAAGTTTTATAGAAAATCATGTTAAGTACTTAAGTTTGATTACTAAGATGACTATTTGCGCAATAAAAACAAAATGATATCAGAAATATTAGAAAAAAATTTTTTTAAATTGAAAAAATTTACAACAGCAACCATATTGACAAGGGAAAACAGTAAGTGCAATAACTTAAAAACTAAAACGTGGTGATATGAAATTATGTCAATTACTAATATCGGTCTCATAATGAGACTTGTTAAAAATGACGACGATTCTGCAGAATCACCAACTGAAGCAAATTGCACATTAAATAAAGCAGTGCTTATTTCCAAATAGTTACATGTAGTTATTGTAATGGTACATGGTAGACCTACTATCCAAACTGTGAAAAACCGTTGTCAAAACTTTACTGGGTGTGCTAAAAATCAAGTCAGACTTTTTACACAATGATGAAAAAAAAAAATCACATTTGATTATTTTTACTTTTTTTATCTAAAAGAGTGGTAAGTAGAATTCAGTTTGGATGGTTTAGAATGGTCAAGTTTTTGGCTTGATAAGACTTTGGTGTATGCACACTTTATAGGCACATTAAATATCAAAGAAACTGTAAATGAATAAACAAGGAATGAATCAAACGAACAATTGTTGGCTCTTCAAGCAAAGAAACTGTGAAAGAAACTAATTAACTCCTGCAATTCCAAAGTTCAAAACAAAAAAATTTAATAATCGAAGGGTTTTGATACGATAATCTATATATCGCACTACTAAATGCTCTGTTATGAGAAAGGTTTTTTGAATTTTTTCATGAAAAATAGTGTAGACCAGGGTTCTCCCAACATTTCAAGCCGCGGGCCGTGTGTAGATTTTTTTGGACCTCCTCGGGCCAAAGCCAAAAACATAGTTTGCGAAAAACAGTTGATAAAATAATTGTAAACAAAGTGAAGACCTTATTTTTTTTCGAGATCATTATGATTTTGGGAAAAAAATACGGAAAGACCAGATCGATTCAAAGTGAAGACCTTTTTTTAGAGATCACCATGGTTTTATTTTTTTAGAGATACAAGAAACTGGCGCACATTTTCGACATATTTCTATCCAACTGTGGTTCAAAGTGAGTGTATATGTTTTTTAAAAAGAGCTCCTCGGGCCATACTTTGGAAACCTTTAGTCTAGACAAATGTTTCTTAAAACCATCAAGATGAAACGAAAAGAACGCCAAAATGTGGTTTTAATGGCGTCTATTTTATTAGGAAACTAAAAAAATATTATTTCTTTATTTCTAAAGTGTAAACCTTTTTTCACCTTATCATTTCAATTAAGATTTAAGCTTACAGAGTTAAAAGCTTTTATGTTTGAGAATGAATTTTTTTGGCTTTATGTCGGAGATGACTCTTTCAAGATTAGTAAGATTTCAACCTTGATTTTCATTGGCTTCATGTTGGAGATAAGAAAGCACTTTCGATGCTAAGAACTAAAAATATCAAACTTGGTAGTATCTTTTGCTATTTTTCCTTTTGTGTGTTATTTTGAGTTTTCAGATTACTTTCTTTAAGATTGTGGTAGATGAAGCAAAAAAACCTGACGCGCTTTCTATTCTAATTTGAATCTATGTTTCTTTTTTCTTTTTTATCGCACAGATTTATAAAAGTATTCATATAAATTTCAACTAATGTAATTGCAGCAAAAATTCGTCATTAATAAAATTTAATCTTAAAAAAAGTTCTATTTGTCATTTATGTTTGGTTTTAGGATTACTTTTTCAATTATATTTACTCGACAGCGACACCAATCAAAAAAAAATCGGACTAATTCTTTATTTTTTTGTTGATTGAAACCTAAGAAAGAATATACAGAAACACTAATACGCAAAATGGATCATATAATCTTTATGGTTCAAATATTTAATATTGATTTCAAAGTCTTTTTATTATTTCTGTGGTTTTTCTTTTTTTATCTTTGACATAGAAAAAGGACTATTATTGATTTATACTTAAAAATAAGAACTACAAAAAAAAAGTCTTCGGTTATTTGGTCGAAAAAATATTTTGTTCAAACGTCAAGTGGAAATTTTTTCTGTTCTTCACTTGACGTTGCTGGCTATTTGGATATTAACTGTTTTTATAGTTTGGTCAGTTCAATTCATAACTTTGTTTGTAACTTGACATTATTGCTCAAAATAAGATAAAATGTAGACGCAAATTCAACATACGAGTAATTACATTTCTTAGAAGTAAGTACAGTAAAGTTTTTTATGATATGGCTTTTAATAGACAAGAAAAAATTGTACAAAAAAGGTAGATTTGATACTTTTGCATGCAATTATAGTTACAATTTAGCTTTTGTGCTTACATTTATGATTATTATCTTAGATTTAAAGAATTTTAAAGTGATCATTTCTAAGAAATTCGCTTATTTTGGAGTCAATTGCTTAGATTTTATTCATATTGAGTTACTTTTTAATAGCATTTTTATAAACTTGGTTATTGTAAGATTTTCACTTTCTTTCAAAAAAAAAGCGATTGTTTTTTTTGGTTAAACCTCAACTGAGTAACTTTTGTTTCCTTTTCTTTTTTGTTTTATTTATTTTATTTTTTTGATCTTCACAAGCAAGCACGGCTCACAAGAAGTTTTGAAATTGTATTTACTGTGGTTAATTAGCCGTGCTTATTTTTGGTCAGTCAAATGGAATCTGGATAAATCTGGATTAACTCACTCTTACAGAATTTTCGTTCGACTGATTAATATTGGCAAAGAAACTTCTTTGTTTGCATAGTTTCAATTGCTTTACTTTTTCCTTTCTAGCATTACCCTTGTACCCATTATATTTATCTTGGTGCATTGCTTCGTAATGTCGACGCAAGTTATACTCCTTTATTACAGCGATCTTTTTCTGACAAATAAGACAATGACTTGTATCACTGGCTGCGGTGAAAAAATACAAATCCTCCCACTTTTCTTGAAAAACTCTTCTTTCATCTGCAATTTTTCTTTCTTTTAAAACTGAAGATATTTTTGCAAAGTAGAACTTTAAAACTTAAATTTTTTAGGAATTTACTCCTAATTTACTTAAATTGCCTCTGTGGCTTCGATTCTACAAGAAACAAATATATTTCTAAATTTCGACGAAGCAATTGGTCAAAAAATGCTGATAGTGTGAAAAACTGGCCGACATTCAAAACGAGACCTATCTACAAAATCTACAAACGTACTGAAAGAAGTGATAACAAAGACTACAGACTGGCTCTGCGTGAGACTGTGCAAGATCAAACAAAATAAAACAAATTAATGGTGCGGCGGAGCAACTGGAAGAAAATACAGTGTAGATGCGGCCTTCAACTGTCAGTTAGTTCTGACGAAGAAAACTACATGTCAAATAACAATCAGTAACGTTTGTTACCAATGTCACACTGATAGATAAAAATATGAGACACTGAAAAAACAATGCCCTATTTATTTGAAAATATAAAGTGCGTCGCGGGTCCCAAAAAAGTGTGTATAGGGGCCGCGTGTCTGAGACCCTTGCTCTAAGGTTTATGATCGGACCAGACAAGATAGAAGTGTTAAAGACAGAAGCGAAAAGGTTTAATTTTCTATTTTATGTGATTGTAATTTATATGTATTTTCTTGTAAGTTAAGTAAAACATTTTTATAACTTTTTTTACAAAAATATGGGAAGCAAAACAATATATTCAAATATGCTTTTTAAAAGATAAGTCCAAAATCTTGTAAGTCTTCAATGGTACAAGCAGCATTATATTCCGGGCAATCAATAACTCAGCGGATGTTATTTGATTCCCAGAAATTTGAGTGAAAATTAAAACCATCTATTATTAATTGCTTTGGAGGGATCCTAACTCGAGTGATCTTTTTTACCAGACGAATTTTACCTGCAGTACGTAAGGACGTTCTTCTCATTTTTCAACAATGTCGTATATAAATAGGTGTGCCACTGCGACAGTCGGTACGTGGGTCGAACGTCCCAACGTTTGCAGGACAGAATCTGCCAGGATGTGACGAAGTTTATTCGGAACAGAACCGGTCAAGAACGAAAACAACTAGAATGCCAAGTTAAATTAGCTGATTCTTTACCGCACTGTGACTCGGCGATTGGAAATCATTTGTTACACAACCAAAAATGTGCATCTCATTACAAGAACAATCAATTTTTTATTCTTTCTAAAGCAAGATTCGATTTTCTTTTATCAGTCTTAGAATGAATTTTTATTGCTCTCGGTAAACCTAATTTGTGTAGACAGAAAGAGTTTGTTTACAAACATAAACTATTCGTATAAGAGGAAAAAATTTTGTTTTTAGTTACAAATTGTAACACTAAACTTGCATCATTTTGTATCTTTTTTGGCAAAAATTTTTTAAGCCAACGAATCGTGGCTTTATTTTATTAAATATTTTCATTTATTATGATAACTGTTACTAACCTTAATTTTTAGCCAGTCAGAATCAGTCTTAAAGCTTTTCAAATATTACATTCAGTTCTTCAATTCATCTAGCGAAAACTCTTAAAGAGAGCTAGACTCAAACATTCGAGTTTTTCAAAACACCTTTTTTTAAGGCTACTCATTTAACAAAACAGTTTCAAATAAAGCTCTTGGTTTTAAGAGCTATTTTATTTTTTCTCTAATTTATCCTTCCGACACGCTGAAAGCCAAAGAGGCGCTGATGCATAAAGAAAGCACAGTGATGGCCATACAAAAGAGGGCCCGGTGCAAGAAAAATGGGGGCCACTTTTTAGTGGTTTAAAGCAAAGTAATCTTTAAAAAATAGTCATCATTTTGGGGGAGGAACATTTAGTGCTCCGAACACAAAGTGATCTTTAAAAAATAAAAAAAGAGCATCACTTTAAGGATGCCATCGTCATGGTGCTCCACGTTTTAAGTATTGCGCGGTGGCAGGGTTTTTTTTTGGCGGTGGCTTTTTACAAAAGATCCTTTTGATGTTGTAAAATGTACCTAATCGTTTTATAAGGGCTAAGCTCTAATAAATCAACTACAATCACGAGCCGAAAAATTAAGTTCAAATCCCAACGTTGCGTGCCTCCGTGGTATTATTTTGACTATCAATAAAAACAAATACCGTATATAAAAATTATAAAAGTCGTTTTTTCTCTTGTCTGTGCATTGAAATCTCGTTAAATAGGTTTTATATTTTGTGTAAACATTATTTTTTAATATATTTTCACCTAGATTTCAACCGTTGTTTAACTTCTTGTTACATAGAGAACATTCTATTTACCATAAAATACCTCTCTGGTCATGTGTTAGTCTCAGAGCTGCCGTAAAAAAGGAAAAGGTTTTCCTGATCGTCAAAAAACATGTTTTAGATTTTTCTACAGTGAGATGGGTCGGGGCTTTCAATCGCTCACAAAAAAAATATTTTATGTTATGTACAAATTTCAAACTTATGCGTAAATTGTATTTAGTTTTACCATAAACATATGGTATAAAACGGCTATATTTTACAGCAGTTTTAAGCTATCGCAAAGAAATCAGAAATTTTTTCATATGTACGTTATCAACAAGGATAGTATTATGTGTCGATACGTCTTTGGTAGTCCGTGCGCATTAATAGACAAAACTACAAGGCTTTTTATTTTGATTGTAGGAAAATGTACCATTGATCTTAAAGAGTGAACTCAGTAATAAATCAAGGTATTTTTATACAGCGCAAGAAACGTTTGAAAACAATTACATTTTCTTGAAGTACAGCAGAAAAGCTTGCAGTTTTCCTATGATTTATAAAACTACCATACATTTTTATCAATTTTTTTCTTATTTAAGTCGGTCAATGTCTTTTAAAATGAATTTCCAATTTATAATTACTAAAGAAGTCATAATTTTGAACAGTTATTTTTTTAGCAATTACTTTAAAAAGTTTGCAAAATCATATTTATGTAATTTTTTTTTAGCACTTGCACTTCACGTAGAAAAGAATAGTTTTGATGGAGGCCGTGCTCAACATTTTGTCTTCAACTTCTGCTTTAGTAATGCTGTTGCGTCGTTAGAAAATAAGCCTAATTTGACGTGACTATTTTCTGTTGGATTATTTTACAAGAAGATTTAAATTTTAGTTTTATCTCACAAAAATTACTGAAAATCAATATTTTAAAGTATGGACAACAATATTTTGGATTCTATGAAAGTGTACGTCAGAGTAATCACTTGACTTCTGTTCTAACCTTAACGTTTTCAACATTGTCTAGCAATTCAAAAAGATACGATTTCTGGCACCTGATTCCTTATTACTACCGGTGTGAATTTTTAAGATTATTTTCCATTTTCACATTTTGCGTGCTTTTTTCAATGGATTTTTAAACTATTTCTCTGGTTCAGATACTTTAAAATATTGCCTTTTCAAAAATGTTGAAAGAATTGCTTGTTAACAGTTGTATTACACATAAAATAACAAATACATTTTAGAATAAAATTTCTGTATAACTGCTTTTAATTAAGCTTTGTTTGGAAAAACGGAGAAAGGTTTCGATATCTTCATGTTTTTCTTTATCTCACGATGATTTAAGGCCCGTTTCCACTACGAGCGTGGAAAAAAGCATTCTTTGTTTCTTTTATTGATCTTCGATTGAAGCGAGCGGTTAAAATTGAAGCGAGCGCTAAAAAAAAGCAATAAAACAAACAAAGAATGCTTTTTTCCACGCTCGTAGTGGAAACGGGCCTTTAGCTTTCAACTTCCAACGGCTATTCAATTTCGGATCCCGAGATGGGCTGAAAAAATTTCTGATTTTTAAGATAAAGTCTAAAGCAGAAAATGTAGTTGTTTATTTATCTATCAATATTGGTTTTACAGTATATACTTTTGTTAAGAACAAAACAATTTATTTGTCTGGCAGTGTACGAAAAATATACTACGCAGGTTTTGCTATAATAATCGAACAAAACAACATCCATTTGTTATTGCATTACGTACAGATATTTACATGTAAGTAAAATTAATGATTGGCAATTTTTCTTAACTTTAAAAAGCTGTAAAAATTGACTTGTTACTTGTTAAAAAGATGAGTTAAATTCAACCGTATTCTTTCCCAGTAACGGGTGGCAAGTAAAAAACGAAGAGATGTTGCAATCAGACGTGGCAGAAAAAATTTTGGCCAGCGGGATAAAATTTTAAAAAGGACATTTTTTGATGGAAAAGACACTCTAAGCAAACGCAAATTTAAGCTTAGGTATAATGGAGAAAATTTTTATTGAACAATTTTGTGAAGGTCAGAAAATTAATAAATAAAAGTCTTTACTTTTCGGCTACGGCGTTTTGTTTACTTAACAGGTAAATATTCTTGATCTACTCAAAAAGGTGAAACGTTTCTTTTGCAAACGAACACTTTTTCTATTTTTCCACTATCATTTTGCACACTAGGAAAAGATTTACACCTTCAGTTGGAACTCAAACAAAAGTTTTTTTTTTTGGTCTTCACCAATTTTACTAAATAAAATTTTTCTCCAATTTGCTAATTGCGTTTGTTGAGAGTACTTTTTTTAACAAAAAGGAATATTTTTCTAAACTGTCTTTCTCTCGCTAATTTATCGTTATATCAAGTGGCTCTTTTCAAAAGAAATTAGTTGACTCCTTTCCTAAATCGATTTTCTAGCTTGGATTAAATTTTGATCGAAATTACGTAATTGTAGAGACAGATCTAACATAATGCTATCTTGCAAATTTTAAAAGCAGTTGCCCCTGGCCCTTACTTTTGCCACCCTTGAATCTGCCATCTGTAAAACACAATTTGTGTTAATTTCAAGGATATTAAAATTTATTACTCACTAAGCATTTTAACTAAAAAGATTTATGTCAAAGAAATTGAAGCGTTGTACTTGTTAAGCCTATGATTAGATAGAATGAGTTGGGTTTTTTGCTGCTCAACCGTACATTAAATCTTCCATATAAAGCGTCAATGAAACGCATCATTTTGCGTCACTTTGCGTGAGTTTTTGAGCTGAATTTAAAACAGTCAAAGAAGTTGTTAATTCAAAATAAAAAAAATTTTTTTAAAACCTAACAAAACTTAAATTTAATGGAAGAAAACTAAAAAAGAATAAAAAATTATTAAAATAATTAATTTTTTAAGTGTTGGTGATGATATTTAAAACTGCTGCACAGATATTTGGGATGATGCAGCTCTGCAGCTCCTATAGGCAAGCCGCCACTGTCCTTTTCTTTTAACTTTGAAGGGGAATAATGTGCTTATTGTCATCCAGAAGATAGCCTTCAAATAGAAATATTGAAGTGAAAACTAAAAAAATTGAAAAAAGTTTAATAAACTTTCTCCTTATACAGGCAGGATTCCGGATGTTAAAAACACAAAAATTAAACTAAAATTATTATGACGCCAAGTTTTTGAAAAATATTTTTTAAGTTTGGTTTCCCTGTTAAAACTAGTTGTGCCGCCAGAATAAATAAAAGATAAAGAAGTATTGGTTATTGAGACGACTAAGTTGAAGAGATTGAATTAGAAGCGAAAAGAAAAGTAACAAAATCAATACACAAGACTGCAATAAAGCAATCGAAATGCTTTCAAACATGAGTTTATGGCAAAAGCAAAATAAATATAAAAATAAATTAAAAATGTATGTATGTTAAAAACAGTCAGATTTGTAACTGTTTCGGTTAAAAGGGCTTTTTTTTCGAATAACATATTTTTTAACAGACAAAATAGTAGGTCTAACAATCTGCGGTTATCAATCAAGTTTGCTGAAGTATTGATAATATTAAAAATATTAGAGTTTATTAGCAAAAGTGAGTAGAAAGTAGTTACAATTCCTGCAACTGTAACTTAACTTCGTTACTTTAGCAAAAATCGAAGTTAGCGACAATTTTGACTTTATTAAAAATTAATATAATTAGTAATTTCTAATAAGGTTTTTTACTTCTCAAATTTTAAGCTGAAGCGGACTTTTAATAAATATAATACTACAACTTCAAGCGGACCATTTATAAAATTTTAGGGCGGGATAAACATTTCAAAGCCAAGACTTTGTGGAATTTTGAAATGCTTGTACTTTTAAAAGGAAACTATTTTTCACTTTGTCTACTTGGACAAGTCTCTTTAACTTGCTCATCCGACCGTCTAACGTCTTTCTCCCTCGACATTGCCTTTTTGCTCTGAGTTAAAACTAGCTCTATTGTTTCCCTTAAAACGCTCTCTATTCGCATGTATATTCTGGTGCTTTTTGTTTGTCACCACTTGCACTCGCTCTTCAACTTCAACTTTATCATAACAATCTTGTTAAAAGAGAATACTATATTTCCGCGCCTTTTGGCCTGCACAAGACATAATAGCACTTACACAAAAAAGTGACCCCGCTGACGTCTATCTTCGAACTGATAACTTTCTACATTTACCCACCACAACTTGTGGAGTCTTTAAAACTGTCTCAGGAACGACCTTTTATTTCTTCGAAGCCAAAACCTATTCTGATCCTACTTTTGCTGTCGCTCCTCCTTCGGTCAAAGACTGCTCTGATTGGTAGCGCACCCGTGAAACTAAGTGCTGCGGCCGTTTGTCACAACAAAATAGCGCCACCTGGGCAACTGCTAATTCCCGGACTCTCAAGTACGTTTGGCCCACTTTTAACAAAGAAATGGTTAACATCGACGTTGTTACAAAAACAACCGCTATATATAATCATCTACGTAAGCAAATCATAAGCTCTATCAACTCCCTTGCACATTGCGAGATCCAAAAAGGTTTTTGCCGCACTGGGACGAAAATCCTTTTTTTGGGCCGTGCTCCGATCACTTAACTGTCCACGTGTTACAAAGTTAAAGACGGTCCCGAACGTTTCGTTACACTTTACATCCTCTCATACTTTGTACCAAGCTGAAGTCAAAAGACTTGTGGGACTTTCTCTCAATTTACAGATCGATGTCCCATCTCTATTTTCATGTGTTTTTCCAGGCAAACGATTTGTGATCCCACGGAGATCATTCTTTTGCCTCACAAGTGCAGATGGCTAAAAAGTCTTTATTTCAAGCGCCTTGTTTATCGTGTTCAAACTTTAGCCACAGTTTTGCACCCGCAATTTGCTCAATTGGAGATGGACGGGCAACATATGAGTAGTTAGAGAAACAATCAGGCTTAAGTTGTGGGACATTGCAAAGAATAATTTACAAGAAGCTGAAAATGAAGAAGTTTTGTGCAAGATGGGTGCCTCGATTGCTGACAGGAAACAACGCCAAAGTAGCCATTATCTGTGTATCATGAATTCAAACATGCTTGAGGAGCTTGGGGACAACTTTTGTATCAAATCATTATGGCTGATGAGACTCCTCTTTCTCACTTTATGCCATAGACCAAACGCCAGTGCATGCAGTGAGTAGCCCCAGAAGAGAGCATACCTGTCCATGTCAAGTCAGCTCCATCAGTTGGGAAGTTTCAGCTGACTGTGTCTTGGGACTGTCATGGCATAATCCACATGGACTACTGCCCTCCAAAGCAGATAATCAATGCTGCCTATTATTCTATTTTGCTTCAAACAGTCCACTCCAAACTTCCAAGAATAAGGCCTGGAAAAATTCATTAGCGCCCCTTTTTTTGCACAATAATGCACATGTGCACACAGCGAAAGTTTCCATGGCTAAATTACGTGAGCTAAAGTGGCAAATACTTCCTCATCCAGCTTATAGCCCAGATCTTGCTTCTAGCAACTTCCACATATTTGGGCCACTAAAGTTCCTCTCCGAAACAATTTGGGTGTGAAAGTGAGCTGAAGTCAGCCGTGAATGAGGTGGTTAAGACAATGTCAAAAGACTGGTTTGAAGAAGGAATAAAGAAGGTTGCAGAGCGTTGGAGAAAGCGCATTGACTTGCAGGGAGATTATGTTAAAAAATAAACTTTGTTTCATTATTTTATAATTTTTTTCTTAAAGATATAACAGCTTGTGCAGAACTTTTGGTATGCCCTTCGTATTATAGGTGATGTTTTTCGAGAAATCGTTTGTCGGCCAGTTAATGCCACCTTATTGCATTCTTTACAACTCGGGCGACATTTCTCTTCACACCCATTCGTATGCTATGTAAACAGCCCTATGTTTTTCCAGATAACTAAGGAGCGTTTTGCTGCTTACTTCTCTAAAACCAGACTTACAGCAACTGTGTACTCTGAACATAACCATAGATTGGCTATTGCTAAAGAATTTTTGAATGCTAGTCATGAAAATAAATGGACGAATAAGCATCAAGTTTTAATTGCGGCGACAAGATGCAAATGTTTTTTTGTTGTCGGGCTTATCATGAATGAAAATACCTTAAAGCTATAAGTACTACTTGCTTCTTTTGCGCAAAGATTCTGGACTTTTCACGTGTATTTAAGTCAAGTATTACTCTGGAAAATGTTAAAATCTAGTAATTAAAGTCACACTTTTTTTCGCATTACTTTATATATACGGCGTGCCAAGGAAATCTGCTAATGTTATTTCAATTATTAACTAGAATTAAACCACAAATCACTTTTTAAATATAAAAAATGATATTAAATTTTTTATTAAACTTTTTATTGTTAAAAGTTTTTATCATACAGCTTTAATTATCAAATAAATATTGATTAAGTGCAGTTGCTCAATAACTTAAAAATACAAGTCCAAAAAACGAACAATTGCTTCAGCTAACCTTTTTTCTACTTCCCAAACTAATTTTTATGGCTTTTAAGCATAAGCGTACCAGCCGAAAAATCTTTTGGGGCGATAAAGTCTTGCACAAATTTAGTAACATTTGCCCAAATCTTGATTTTCTAGTACTTTATGGATATAACAAAACATTTTTCTGATATATTAGGGTAAAAGCCAAGCAAAGAAAAAAAAGGAAAAAAGAATTTGTCTTTAATTTTCCAATTTTCGTCCCAAAATCACGGTAATTTCTAAAAAAAAAAGACCACAATTCCATGTCGCTGCCAAAACAGCCTGATTTTGCCCTAATGTTTTCTATTGCTGCCTGAAAATTTATAGTTTAGCTTAAAAACTTTTCTTGTCGCTGCCCAAAAAATTCTACTTTTTGTCCAAATTTTAGAGACTTGGGGAGACAATCGCCTCCTGCCCCCCTCGGCGGGTCGGGAATGCTTTCAAGAAATTCAAGATAATTAAGCTCAGCTATTCTTGGCTTAATATAAAATTCAAGATAAAGGTTAAGTTTTGTTTTATTTGGGTGTGAGGTGAAAATCATGCTTTGAGACATAATAGTGTTTTAATGAACACTAAACAAGTCTTTCTAAATTTGCTACGGTCTTTAATCTAAACCTAAAAATCTGTGTTGTTAGAAATATAGAGTTAAATTATGAAACGAACTCGGACAAAAATTGTTCTTTATTGTGTCAAGTGCGGTGATTTCTAATTGACTCATACTGGGAAAAACTTGCCGTAGGGTTGCTTTTTTGTCTTCAATCAAAAATGAAACCTTTTTATATTTAAGATAAGTGACATATAGGCAGTCAAATAAAGCTTTTTAAACTGGCAATAATTTTAAAACAAGTTTTAATAATGCCTAATTTTGCCTTATTTAGATGATGTCACCTGATCATAAATTAGTTTTCAAAAAAAAATAAAAAAATAAATTTAATATGAATTTTTTTTTAAAATACAAAAACTGAGTTTTTGCTTTTTTGTTGTAGGAGTATATTGGCTCTTAAAATGTGAACACAAATCGTTTTAAAATTGACCGCTTACTATTTTAAAGCCTCGAATTAAGAATTAAGCTGCAAGTTCATATATGTATATATATATATATATATATATATATATATATATATATATATATATAATTAAAATCCACGACAGCCTGTTTCATCCTAAGAATCGTCATGTGGAAACTTATTCAAATAGAATAACTACTATTTTGTTGTGACAAACGGCCGCAGCACTTATTCTATTTGAATATTCTATTTGAATAAGTTTCCACCTGACGATTCTTAGGATGAAACAAGCTGTCGTGGATTTTAATTGTTAATTTTTAATCTGTTTTAGTGCTTTTATTAATAAATACTGCTCTAACTATTTGGTTATTGAGCTCTGTACCGGCGAAGTAAAGCAAACAGATATATATATATACGTATATTACTAACGTCTTAACACAGGAATTACATATGTAAATTTTTTTATCAGATTATAAATTAACGATGCAAAGATGTTTTTCATGAAAAGATTTATAATAGTTCTTCCAGTTTTTTTTTAAAAAACTTGCGATAACATTATGTTACAATTTTCTTGCAAGTTTCAATTTTTTAAAACCATCGCTAGTATGACGGAATAAAAAGATATCAAACCAACATTACTTAAAAATTTAAAAATAATGTCTACTTTTTTCTAACTACTATTTTTGTTACAGTTTAAACTTAATTTTTTTTTATTTGTGCGTTTTGCATCCTGTAACTATTTGTATTTGTTAAATCAAGACAATTTAAAATAATTTTCTTGCACAAAAACTTTGAGTAAGGTTTATTGTCAATTATGTACATTAAAACACAGAAAAATAAATATAGTATAGTGAGGAGTTTCTGAATAACTATTTTTTTACTTATTTTTGAATTATGCAAAAACACAAGGACAGAAAAAATATCTTTCCAATCTTCATATTCTTCTTCATCCAACAATAAATTTATACTAAACGTTAGGTTCTGTTATCGATTTCATTTCTGACGGCAACTTCAACTAAAAAAATTATTAGCTTTCAGTCTAATTAAAAATATTTGAATCTACCATAATTGAAACGATTATTAACGTATTTTATCACGGTCTGCACAGTCCACAAAGCGTTTTCTTTTGAAAAAAACAAAACAATTTTTCGTCTGGCGGTCTACAAAAAAAAAAAAAAACCGAGTAATTACCGTAGTACACTTGCAGAATAATTTACAAATATAAATTACAAATAATAAATCTAGGTCTAACCATTATTTTTGATCTTAGCAAAAAATTGACAAAATCGACTTGTTAGCGTCTTAAATATTAAATATAATTTTGTGCCAAGGGTAAAATAGTTTCAAACTTTTTTAATCACTCTCAAAAGTAAGCACTACAAACTAATGACTAAAAGAACTATCTACGTCAAACACTGGTTGGTTATTGACGACGCCGTTTTTTAAAGAAATATTTTACAAAAAACTATTTGAAAAAAATTCTAATAGCTTGGTCGTTCAATTCTCAGCAACACAATAGGAATTAGGTACATTGACCAAGTGATATTAGAAACGTTGTTATGATAACAAACGTTGTTCTTTGGTTGACTTTTGTCACAATTATGTCAATATTTTTGTCACGCAGTTATGTCATTGGAAATAAACCTTTCTGTCATTTTCTTCTACTAGGCAGTCTTAATAATGATAACATGATATGTTTTTACCTTTTGCCTGCCGCTGGAGACTTCGTTCGATATTTAAAAAATTGGCCTTGCATGCAATGGCCGACTTTATTCAACTTTTATAAATTATTTAGCCCTCAATATATGCTTTCTATAATGATGATAAAATAGTTTTTTTGAAGGTAAATATTTTTTAAAGAAGTTGACTAAAGTCGCCCGCTGCTGGCAAAGGGTTAAATTACAATTATATCACATAATAAAGTATTATAAAAACAAATGTATCGAACAGAAATTGACAGCTTGGTTTATTGAAAACAGGTCGGATTAATTGTGTAACGATTACGCCAAAGTTAAGCGTATCCAACGTGCCGTGCAGTTGGAACGATGAGTAGATAATGTTTGGGGCCAGCAGTTAAGAATTTGGTATAA
The DNA here is from genome assembly GCA_963680785.1 of Diplosoma virens. NCBI lineage: Eukaryota > Metazoa > Chordata > Ascidiacea > Aplousobranchia > Didemnidae > Diplosoma > Diplosoma virens. Next base: position 9,674,913 of record OY796891.1, read on the forward strand.
ACTTTGCTTTTGGTCTACACTTTGTCGAAATTAAACATTAAAGAAAGGGACTTAAGTCGATAGACCTATAGCTATAGTCTAAGTTGAATCGCATCTAGATTTCAAAAAATATACTTTAGAATGCATTTTCTGATAAAAACCATGACTTGCACGCCGCTTTGACGTAACGATGTGGCAATAAGAAATTTGAGATATATTGGCCACATGACGATACTTAGTTGATTTAGAGGCAAAAGAAAGGTGGCAAACAGAGAAAAACACATGAAATTATAAAAGAAAGTTTGATTTCAAGTAGAAGCTTATTTCAGGAACGAAACTTTTACTGCCTCTACAAAAAAATTTGAAGTAAATAGTGATAAGAGCAATCTTTGTCTTTTTGTTGGGTAATGGAGCAATATTGGTAAGATCATATTTAATCAGGACAATATTTGTTGTTATTGCTATTGTCAGTGAAATTTAAGCTAAAACAGTGACAATCAGTATGGTTTTTACTTTTTATAAACATTTAAAATGGGAAGGCAGGCTATTGCTCCAGTAAAGTTGGATAAATTAATTACAATTCCAAAGCAATGTATTTAATTACTGTGCTTTTTCTAGAATGTCTTTTAATTATTTTACAATAACCCGCCAATAATTGGCCGATAACGACATTTTGCCATAGATGAAAATTCATCCTCAAATTATAAAAACAAAAAATAATGAAAAAATAAAACCTCTCTTTAAAAAATACTGGTGCGTTGAACATTCACAATTATTTTGTGCATATTATAAGGGATATCGTTTAGTTGATGTCTTCCTATTCAAAACCTTTGCTCCATTTTGTTTTCTATTATCATCAATTGTTCGTCTTGGGGATTTTAAACTACATCCGATTGGAAGGCTTCAATTTAGGAGTTCTAAAGCTGTGGGGAAAGTGGAGTTATCCTTTAATTCCTATTATTTCCAGGTCCACTCTGACCCGGAGTAAAAGCACCTGTTAGGGTTCCAACTAGGGATTAAATAAATCAACCTGTTGCCTTGCAGATGTGGTCGTTTTATGCCAAGGGTACGTTTATAGCAAATAACTGTAGTTGGTATCAGCAAAGGCATGCAACCAACAAAAAATTGCTTCAAATTCACAAAAAAAAACAAAATTAAAAAAATGGAACCCAGTTCCTGCGGCCTTAAATGGTCAGGGGGTGTTTAAGTACCTTTGGGTATTTTAGGGGCTCTTTGGGTATAAATCTTTGGGTATAAATTAAAAAACATTCAAATAGGACTAAGACTTGGAATCTGGAGCGTCGGTAGAATTTGTGGTAGAGGGACAAAGGTGGGAGAGGAATCGAAGAAAGTGTTCATTTGTGGTCTACAAGAGGTACGACGGAAGGGTCCAGAAACTCGTTTTTATGGAGTTGAAGAAAAAAGATACAAGTTATGGTAGTCGAAAAATCATGGTGGGAGAGTATTGTCGGAATACTGGTCAAGGAAGAGTTGTGTGAGAGTGTTGTTGAGATTAGACGATGGCGTGGTAGAATAATGACAATGCACCTAGTTATACGAAATGATACGGTTGATATGTGCTCTATGTACCCCAAAGTAGAAAACTAGATATAGAAAAAAATAAATTTTATGACAAACTGGTTCATGAATGGAATATGAAAGATACAAAAGAATTGAATTACAGTAGGTGATTAGAGACTTTAATAGTTATGTTCGATAAAATGTGGATCATGATGTACGTGGGAGAAATAGGATTATAAAGCAAAATTTGGAAGATTTTTGCAATTAGAAGAATTTATGTGTGGCAAATACATTGTTTAAGAAGAAGGAGAAAAGGAAGGTGAATTACAGTTCAGGTGGTAATAAAACTGAAATTAATTTTGTTTTGGTGGGAAAAAAAAAAGTTTTTGAAAGATGTTAAGGTGGTTGCTTGGGAACGGCATTACAGACTAACGTTTGTTGATTTAAAAAAACAAAACCTGTTTAAGCACATGAGAATGAAACGAACACACGCAGTGGAAGGTATGTAAATTAAAAGTAAAAGAATCAAGGGAGAAATTTAACGACAAGGTGAAAAAATTAGTCAATACTGGACTAAAGGATTTGTAGGGTTCATTTGAAGATGGGGTTTTTGGAGGCTTTTGGAGAACTTTGTGGAAAAATAAAAGAAAGGAAGAAGCGAGGAACCACATGACAGTAGAATGAGGAAGTGCAAGAAGCAATAAAGAGAAAAAAGAAAGTATTTGAAAAGATGTGCGAGATTCGATTAAAAGAGAATAAAATGCTTTAATTATAAAAGAGAAAGAAATCTTTAAAAAAAATTGTCAGTAAAGCAATGAGGAAATAGACTGAGCAAGAGATGAATGATTTATGTAATAAACCAAACAATGTGCTTAAGCTTGTGAACGTTTTAAAAAAGAAAGGACAATATGTAAACGCTGAACATTGTTTAAGGGCAATAAGTGGAAAATTTTTGTTCAGCGAGAAGACCGAAAAAGAGTGAGGAAAAAACATAAGGAAAAGACGATAAATAAAAAGAATGCATGGCACCAAAAGACTGAGATATGTATTGAGGAAGGTCCAGTGAAAGAGGTTCCCTTAGAGGAAATAACCAGTGCAATGAAAAAAATGAAATTAGGAATAGCATCTTGACTTTCACAGGTGAGCATAAAAATGATAAATCCAATTGGGGAAAGTGAGAATTGATGTGATGACTGAAGTTTGTCTCAGAGTAATTGATAAAAAAAAAAATGCCGGAAGATTGGAAGATTAGTTTGATGATGCCAATCTACAAGGGAAAAGGAGATCTGACGAACTGCGGAGCATATAGAGAAGTAACGTTATTGGAGCATGGAGTGAATATCCTTGAAAGAGTATTGGATAAAAGTGCAAGAGCGATGGTGTAGGTGAATAATATGCAATTGGGCTTTATGCTAGAAAAAGGGACAACGGATGCTTTTTTATTGTCAAAAAAAGACAAGAGGAACAAAGGGAGAAGGATAAATTATTGTACATGGGTTTCGCAGATTTAGAAAAGGCTTTAACAGAGTTTCAAGAAGATTAATACAGTGGGCACTGAAGAAGAAAAGATTACCAGAGATGTTAGAGAAATCGGTGATGAGTCTGTATGAGAGCTCAAAGACGAAAGGTAAAGTTGAATCTGAATTCTCAGAAAAGTTCTTTGAAGCGGTTGGTGTACATCAAGGATTTGTTTTGTTACCTTTGTCGTTTTCAATTGTGGCGGATTTTTTGACATAGAATGTAAGAGAAAGCTTAATGAAAGAGGTTTTGTACGCAAATGATTTGGCATTGATGTGTGAAACAATGAAGGGTCTGAAGGAAAGGTTTCTAAATGAAAGAAATGCATTAAAACGCAAGGGACTGAAAGTGAATCTTGAAAGAACAAAGGTGACGGTGTATAGGTCAGAGCAGGGTTTCCCAAACTGTGTGTCGTAAAAAGGATTAAAGTGTGCCGCAAAATTTTCGTGCTTTGACAGAAAGCCGTAGAGTCTTGGTCTACAGATGACTTATATGTTTTATGTAATTTTAGTATGGCTAAAAATCTTACATATAGGCTGCTTCAGTAAAAATGTAAAAGGAAAGAGGCCATCTCCATAAAGTTGTTTGTTTTTTGGGATATTTAAAGTCAGGGGCCCGAGGCAAGGATTCCGAAAAATTGGTGTTCTCTAAAAAATAAATCCTTATTTTTTCCAAAATCATGGTAACTCTAAAAAAAAGGTCTTCACTTTGATTTGATATCTAATTTTGCTATTTTTCTCCCAAAATCATAGTGATCTCTAAAAAGACATATACAGCAAAATGAAACTATATGCCGTATTTTCAAGGGGGGGCGCGAGGCAACTGCCTCATTCACCTCATCCAATATCCACCACTGCCAATATCAAAACAATTTTGTAGGCATACCCTTTCATTAGGTGCTGCTACTATCATATATTAGATACAATTTCTGTATGTAAACTTGTAGAGTGCATTAATTAGGCTTTTGGCTTTATGAAATAAGTGTGACGCAGGCAAACTCAGTATTTATTAGTGTGCCATAGTGAAAAAAGTTTGAAAAGCACCGGGTCAAAGGGTGAAGTCATACCTAGTACGTAGCATACGAGGCGTATCTAAAAAGTAACAAGACTGGTGTTGTGTTATAAAACTTTATTGAAAAATATTGTAATATACCAAAGTCAAATTCCTTTAAAGTAATCCCCTTTTACTTAAAAACACTTGTGCATTCGCCTTTTCCACGATTCAAAACATTTTTGGAAGGGATTTTCTGGAATCTTTTTGAGCTCCATTGTCGCAGCCATTTTGATGGAATCAATGTCAGAAAACTGGGTTCCCTTCAGAACACATTTGATCTTAGGGAAGAGAAAAAAGTCACATGGGGCCAGATCGGGGAATACGTCTTGGCAAACAATGAATATTTGTTGTTTTTGGTATTCGTAGAAAATCTTTGGAACCATTTTTGTACACAACTTGCGCATTTTTAAGTTTTCAGTAAGGATTTTCCACACTGTGTCTCTGCCAATGGAAAGCTCCTCAGAAATCATTCTCACAGTCAATCAACAATCTACAAACTGTTCTAAAGAGTAGGATTAATAACAAAATCGATCGAGTGTAGCAACTGGTGCGTGTACATCGTCGACTGACTATGAGAATGATTTCTGTAGAGCTTTCCATTGGCAGAGACACAGTGTGGAAAATCCTTACTGAAAACTTGGAAATGAGGAAGTTGTGTGCAAAAATAGTTTCAAAAACAACAAATATTCATTGTTTGCTAAGACATATTCCCCGATCTGGCTCCATGTGATTTTTTTCTCTTCCCTAAGATCAAATGTGTTCTGGAGGTAACCCAGTTTTCTGACATTGATTTCATCAAAATGGTTGCGACGATGGAGCTCAAAAAGATTTCAGAAAATCCCTTCCAAGAATGTTTTAAATCGTGGAAAAGGAGAATGCACAAGTGTTTTCAAATGGAAGGGGATTACTTTGAAGAAATTTGACTTTGGTGTATTTTAATATTTTTCAATAAATTTTTTATAACACAACACCAGTCTCGTTACTTTTTGGACACACCTAGTTGACCTATGTGTATTATGTGCCAAAACGGTTACTGTAAACTTATGTATATTAGAAAAATTTGCAAAACTTTCTTATCCAATACAATTTCTCCGTATTTAAAGCCTGTTAGTAAAGGCACCTATCTTTTCTCTGGATCTAATCATGTTCATCCCTGTGCCCTGAATAAAGGTGTTCAAGTCGTTTCGGTGGCTGAATATATCTGCCAGGTAAGCCAGGGGCAATATAAACTTTTCTTTTTCAAAATGCTCTTCTATGCTACTACCTGGCTGTCTGAGAAATTTCTCGATTCCTTTGTGCAGTTCGAAAACACGAGTGAGCACTCGGTCACGGGACAGCTACCTTACTTCGGTGTGATAAAGAAGTACGTCGTGTTCAGTCGCAACTTCGTTACAAAAAACTTGAAACGGACGGTGATTTAAAGCATTTTGTCTTGTATAATTGATTGCACTCACAGCAATTCACAACACATCCTTCAATTGTTCTGGTAATGATTTAGCTGCAAGGTATGACGATGTAGCCCACAGTTAGTGACTGTGATGTGAGGTACCACTTTTTTCACACAGGCAGCAAAACCTGATATATTTCCAAGTATGGCAGGAGCACCATTGTTGCTAAGTAAACCGAACATGCTGAGAGTCATTCCATGATTCAAAAAGAAATCTTTGACAATACTGGATACTTTAATTGCTTTTGTGGATGTTGTCAGTGGTTCACAAAAATGAAATTCTTCCACTACTTCTTCATCTTTTAAATACTGCACAAATAACTGACTATAAAAACTGACATCTGTCGACTCATCTAACTGAAGACTCACTTTGATAGGACTTGCTTTGATATCAGCAATCACTTGTTGCAAGATGTCTTTACATATATCAGGAATCCTGGAATGAATAGCATCATTTGAAAAAGGTATTAAATTTATTTTTTTCTGCCTCAGTCCCAAGTACAATTTTCGCCATTTCCATTGCGCATGGTTTCACCAACTCCTCAGCAATTGTATGTGGCTTATTTTTCTTGGCGTACAAAAATGCAACCTGGTATGATGCATGTAACAATGGCTTTTCAACAGGTGAAAATTCATACTTTGGTAAGGTAACACTTTTATGAAAAAGGGCCCTGTTTATCTTTAAAGTATTGAAATCATTTCCTGATTTTACACCCCCGTGCTGATTATTAAAATGTTCATTAGACCTTGAAGGTTTGAGATTTGCATTTGCTAATACTCTGCAGTACAGCATGCATGCGGTCTCTAAGTTCCCTCTTTTTCTGTCATGCAAGTGAAATCATATCTGACATAACCTTCATTCCACTTGCGTTTCTTAGACATGACTGTTTTTGCTAAATTTCAAAAGACAATTGTAGATAAATTGCAACTTTTAAATATCAACTGAACTGGAATCTTACGTATAGAACATCAAAAATAACAATGATTAATGAGGGATAATACAGCGAAACCAACTCTTGTAGACAAAAAGTAACGTTAATTGTTATGTTACATCATTTTCGAACTGTAAATCACGCCTCTTATAATACAGGGGCAAACAGGTGTATTAATAGTGACGTGAACTAAAAGCAAATTGCCGATAAACTAACTAGCCTGTTTGATTCTGATAAATATACTGTCTAAAACTTATTAAATCTAGCACACTTAACTTTATGAATAAAGAATTATATTAAAATAAAAATAATTATAATATAATACTAGAGTACTATTTAACACAACCAATAGATTCAAGAAGACACGCGCCAAATTTGGTTTACGGTCTAACTAAAAGAAAAAAACTATTTTCAAAAAAATAGAACTAGATCTCAAAATAATTCTCCGAATTTATACGCAATCCTTAACATCCGAAAACAGATTTTAGCTCTCAACTAAAGTCAACTAAATTTTCTAATAAGTAACTACAAATCAGTTGAGAGCACAATACACTTAATACAAAACTCGCCAACTAGACAATAGTAAACTCTCAATGACAAGCTCCCCAAAGTGCTTTAAATACTAAATACGCTTTCATCAAAAAGTTTACGACGCTTAAACTCTACTACACTATACACGGTTTAACCCTATTCTTCTCAACGGCCGGGCTTCTCAAGGTGGTTTTTTCTCTGCTTTTGCTATTTTTTTTAGTTCTCTTTTGCTGAAAGGACATTTACCTTTATCACTACTAGTTTTTCTAGTAGAATTAATGTTTTGAATTGCCTTTTTGATTATTATCGCATCCCTCTTCAAATGTTTTGCAATTTCAAGAACAGTTTTATCATTTCCTAGCAGCTTGGTGATATTTTGCTTTTCTTGATCATCAAGAAAGGCCTTCTACCCATATTCTTTAACTTAAAATATTCTGTTTATATGTCAAAAAAGTCACCTGCCTAATATCGTCTGACACTGCAAATATATGAAATCGGTTAAAACACAAATTAATTATTTCTAACCATCGCTCTTTTATCTTAAATAATAGTATGAAGAGTTCATCGTCGTCATCGTCGTTTGAAGAGTATCCACTTCAGGTCAGACACAAACAGGACTGGGGCCGAGGGTTTATCTTTTTACTACCCCAGACTGCTGCACTGCCTAAATCAGATGCTTCCAGGCCCCGTGTTTTTGTAACCGGGACCGGTGCCAGGCCTGTTGGGATAGGCTTACTTCAAGCAGCTTGGGTTAAGCTCAACCGCCTGCGGACTGGTATTGGGCAATTCCATTCGTCCATGCACAAATGGGGTCTCGCATCTTCACCGAATTGCGAGTAAGGCGCCTCTGAACAAACCGCAGACCATGTTCTAACAGCGTGCCCCATACATCGGGCACCACATGGAGCACGAGGTCTGACAGTTTTGGATGACGAAACTCGATGCTGGCTTAATAACATCTGATTTAGGCAGTTTAAAAAAACAATTTTACTAATTTTGAATCTTCCTTGTGCCATTTCAGCTTGTATTTTTTCAGCGGAGCTCTAAGGGAATTGACTCACTCTCTTCCTAATAAAACGTTTATTTCCACTACTAAAAATGCTCAGACGGCCTGTTTTTTTGCTGTCCTTGAAAGTACTTATTTTTTGAAATTTTTTTGATAGTGTTAGGTACAGCAGTTTTTCTAACTTTCATCTGCCTTGATATTTCACGTTCTGAGACCTTCATTGTGCAACGACCGGTAAATTGAATACGTTTTTCAACGTTAACTGCTAAATTTTTTGCCAATTTTCGTGGTTCAAAATTTTGTATTTTTAAGCTAAACATTTAAAAAATTGAACGAAAGTAAAAATAAAAAATTAATGTGTGATAAGGTTTATATCCAAAAACTAAATATGCATTTTGACACAAGAATATTTAGTATTAGGTGATTAAGAAGCTTTTTTCTAAAATGTGCCTTTTTCCAAAGGTGGTCTTAAACTTTTGTCCCAGGCTGTATCTGAGGACCCACTTAAAAGACCACACAAGATATGATCGGGGTCCAGAGATCCACGGTAAGCCAAGGAGAGTGTCGCTCCTATTCGGCGAAGCTCAGCTGGATGGATGCCTGAGAGTATAGGTAGGTGGTCCGTTGGAGTGGGACGCAGGCATCGTTCAAGACACTGTCGATGAGGCGAGTGTGAGCACTGCGACACCAGACTGGCGCACAGTACTCAACTGTTGAGTGGACTAGAGATAAGGTGGCTATGCGTAGTGTTTTAGCACCAGCACCCCATCCCGAGCCCACGATTGGCCTCAGCAGTGTGACGCGCGAGGATAGTGTTTTGCGCAATAACACTAAATGGTGACGAAACGTGAGCGATCTGTCCAGTTTTACCCCAAGATTAGTAGGGGTTAGACAGAACGGTAAAAGTCTACCGTTGTTGTAGACCTTTAGCTCACGTTTGGCTCTCGGTTATTTAAGTGAAAGGCTGCCGTCACCGTCTTAGTGTGACTGAGCTTCAACCTCCAAGTCTGGAGATACCCTGAAAGTGTAGACATGTCTTGGCTTAAAGTCCCCTCCAAGTCCTTCCAGTTTCCAGAAGAATGCAACAATGCTAAATCATCAGCATAAGCAAACTTTCTGAAAATCATGAAAAGCAGATCGTATGTATAGATGTTAAATAGGAGGGGAGCCAAGACCGATCCCTGAGGAACGCCGTTTTTAAGACGGCGTAGCCTGCTTTGCTTGCTGTCACCGGTGATAAGGGTGAAACATCGATTTCGGACAAGCTCCATAATCATTCTGACCATGTGCTTATCCAGAAGAAGTCTCAGCAGCTTGCAGGTAAGGCCACAGTGCCAGACAGTGTCATAAACAGCTGTTAGATTGACAAATACGGCACCGGCCTTCTTTTTAGCCTCAAAAGAATCCTTAATGTTCTGGGTTAGCAGAACAACTTGATCTACGGTTGACTTCCCACGTCGGAACCCAGCCTGCTCTTCAGGGAGCAGTGGATCAACTAATGGTTCAACGCCGGCGTAGATAAGCTTCTCGAGGATCTTGTAGGGGACATGGAGCAGAGATATCAGTTGATAACTTTTTGGGTCCCCCACGAGCTTTGTTAGTTTTGGGATCGCGACCACAAGCGCTCTTCTCCACATCTTGGAAATTTTGAGTCGGCGCAAACAGGAAGAAATGAAGTCACGTAACCAGGACTTCAAAGTAGCTCCAGCATGGAGTATAAGCTCTGAGCAGATGGAATCAGGACCCGGAGCTTTACCTGGTTTTAAATGTTGAAGGGCAGCAGTAAATTCTCTTTGTGAAAAATTGTCAAAGATATTTACTGCGTCTGGTGTTGTGGCCCTCCAAAAGTCAAACACTTCTTGATAGATAAGTCGAGTTGACTTGCAATTAACAGCCTCGTATTTCCCATTTCTAACCAACTGAGATGCAATAACATCGGTTGAAACGGGACAGTGACGAGGAGAGTGTCGTGACCTACTAGTAAAGTTGTTCAAAATACTCCATGCTTTTCAACTAGAGTGTAAAAAGTTAATGTTTCGAACTGCCTCGGACCATCGAACCCTCCGTTTCCTGTCAAGCTTGGCAAGTAGAGCTGTAGCAGCTAAACTTGAGTCGTCTCCCTGAGAAGACTGCAGAAAGGTTTTATAGAGGGACTCACACTCCGCATCCCAACACGGAATATAGTTATTCCGATACCCGCGTGGAATAGTCTTTTTGGCTGCTTTCTTTATGGTGTTACAAAAATCCTGGTAAGCAGCATCCACATCAAGTGAATCAGGCGGCAACAAAGTCTTTGCAAATTTATTCGTCAAAGCAATGTATTGATTCCATTTGGCCTTGCGGAAGTTCCATTGCTTAACAGGCATGCTTGGCACTGCCGTAACAAACCTGGGTGATGTAATAAGCGAAGGTCGATGTTGCGATCTGCGGAACTTTTCAAGGACACGTCTATCCGGTAAGCGACTGTTTGGACCTACGCTAGCAAAATCTAGATTTGGATTGGTGCCAGTGTTTCAGCGGCCGAAATAAAAACTATAAGGGTCTTTGGCATTATATAAAAGAGCAAGATAATTAATACTTGTCCAGCCAGCCAAAAACTCACCGTCCGGACTGTTGTCATCGTAACCTCAGTCAGCATGACGACAGTTAAAATCGCCAGCGTAAAGACAGGGGTGAGGATACACTGGGAGATCCAGGGTTCACAATTGCGTTGGTGGTGGTTTGTAGACGTTGACTATTTTATAGCCATCAACGTCCACACACAGCCACTCGATCTCCGATGTCGGTGGAGATTGGTCCAAAACCGTGTATCTCAGTCGCTCGTTGACAAACGTGGCAAGGCCATGCTTCCTGCTTAAAGAAGACCAAGCTAGTTGTTAGTTTGTAAGTACCAACTTCTCTGCATCAGTGAAGTGGGTCTCCTGCAGTAGGATGAAGAGTGCCTCAGAATTCATAGCGAGGTGAAGAAGAACATTCGTCTTGCTTGCAGTGAGGCCTTCGATGTTCAGCTGAAGAATAGTGGGTCTTCGAAACTTGTTGGCAATGTGCCCTGAAAAGGGCATTTTTATCCTAGCATTGGCCCGTCCTGAAAAGGACGTTTGCCGACTAGCTGACCCACACTGAATATTGGAATGGTTGGATACCCCTCCATTTTGGTAGGTTTTGGTCTGTCATTTTTAACACCAACGAACAAATTTACTCATGGCCCAGGCTGCGAGAAAGCACCTACCATCTGTACCGTATGAAGAGTTAATACGTAGTAACGTATGGAGCAAGAATTTTGGCATTACTTAGGACTATATTTCAAAAATTAAATAATACACAGTTACATAATATCGTCTGACACAGTGTAGTAGCGACACTTGTTCTAGCTAAAGGTGGTGCTCTAGACCTGTGCTCCGCTACTTTTTCAAACCTCGCGGCACACTTTGAAAAATTTCAAAAATTAAAAGAGCTAAATATTTAACGCTTTCCATTACCTGAAGTTTGTTTGATTTGGCTGTCATAAAAAACTTAAAAATTTCAATCTAAACTCTAAAAATAAAGTGATGACTTTTTCTTCATCTGAAGTTAGCAATTTGCGTATATCGTGCACGATCGAGTCTGAGTAAAAATTGATAAAAAAAAATTATCAATTTATTTGTAGAGAGTTTTTATGTTCACTAAATAAAGCTTCATATGAAGATGAGCCTTCAAAATTTAGTAAAAACCAAAAAAGGTTTTGACCTTACACAATGAGTTGTACATTATAATGAATTTTTTAAGTTTTTCAGTTACTACTTCAGAGAACATAATTTTTTTTCTATTTCAAAGAGTATGTTTTTTGTTTTTCTGCAGCACACGAGTTGCAGAGCACTGCTCTAGATCCTGACTATGGTTTATTTATCGGTTATCAAATGCCTGCCGATAAACCTGAAGGTCTAAACGCTTGTTTTCGCCTGCTGCGCAAAAACTTAAACAATTTTGCTGAATTAAACTTCCGTTTTACCCATCACATGAATCATAGATCGAACATAGAGTACTATGAAAGTACATTCAGCCTAATGCTTTCATTACCAGCGCCTTGCCTTACCCGTTCGAAATAGCGTGCCTAGAACAGTTTGAGTTAGGCTTAAACGCCTTCAGAGGGTTTAAAGAAAACAGGACGCAGCCAACTGGTCGCAGCTTAATTAACCAGTAGGTTGCGTCAAGTTGGGTTGCGCCCAGTTGGTTGGGCCCGATTGGCCCATTCCACCTGCGGACTGTAGTTGCGCGTTTTCATTTGTGCATAGACAAATGGGGTCTCTCTCTTTTCTTTTATTGCAAATGCGGGGCCAATAGCAATTTGCAGTAAAAAAAATTAAACACGGGAGCCACTCCTATTTATGTGTTTTACTTGAAGTGAATACTTTTACATGCTACAACAATTTCGGCATAGAATCGCCTTATTTTACGTAATGTTAAAAAAGGACCTTCACAGCTTAACATCTCTTTCTCGAAGTTATCTTGGAAAGGCCTTGTTGTGATCAATATCTTCTGCAGATGATCAATCTAATCTTCTACAGTGAAAAACAAAAAAACGCACTTTTCAATTAAATAGATTGGATCCAAAATGTGTTATTTTATCCCGTATTTCTTGCAACACTGTTCATACTGCAAAATAAAAAATTATATCTATTTTTGTTACTCAGATTTGCTTATTTTCCAGTTTTGCTTTTAGGTTTTCACTTGTTAATTACTTTTTGCCTTATCGCAGGTTGTTTTTCAAACGGTTATTTTATCATAATTTTTTGTTAGTTTGAATGACACAATAAAAAGTAGCTGTTTGCCTAAGACATCTTATGCTTATTTCCCGGTCACGTTTTCCTACAATTATTCTCAATTATATGTTATGCGAATATTTGTAAATGTTTAGTGACATAAACAAATGTGAATCTTGAATCTTCGCAAATGTTAGAATATTGCTGTTCAAGAAAATTTTTATTGGGCATTTTAGTTTTTATAAACTGTAATTTAGAGTTGCTGATAAAGACTTTTAAATAGGGAAAGTGCCATAAAATGTTTTTTCTAATAGAACAATAAAATGTAATAAGAAACAAACATATACGATCTTAATCCGTTCCCATCAAAACGACACTTTCAACCTCTCGCCAGCCCTAATTGAACTCCTCGTTGAAAGAAGGCCTTTGACTGGCTTACAGTTTGATGTTCAACGAAAAAATTAAATTGATCTTGGGCGAAAGTCAATTCCGTGCGGGTGATTTTAATGTTGTAACATTTACACCGCGAAATTACGCTTCAAAGTCTAATTTTAGAAAACGTTGTTGTTTCGGCTGTGATAATAAAATTGGATCAGGCCAGAAAATGAAAAAAAATATGAACAGCTCACGAAATCAGTCTCAAACATGTGGCTCTTCCATGTGTTTACGGCACTGCTTACAAATTTGCGCTTTCTGCTTTGATCGATGCTCCAAATATTCCATGATTAACAGTAACATTTATATAAAGCAATATTATTTTTTTCAAGTGCTTTTTTTTTAAAGTAGTGCAATGGCGTAGTTTCATTTTAATAATTCAAAAACTCTTGTGTCGATGAAATACATCGCGAAAAAACAAAGCGATGTGTATGTAAACGATAATATATAAATGATAAAGTTTTGTCGGTTTTATAATACTTGTAAGTTGATATCTAAGCACTGCTAACATCAAAACATAACCAATATCAAATTATTTTATGTAAAAAAAATTCATTTTTGTTTTTTTATCCTTTTTAAAAAAAGCAGCGATAACTATTAGTAACTACAAAAACATGTGGACAAAACATGTGAATAATAATTGAAAATGATCTAAAATTAATTTCTATACTTCGACCATTCAAACAATGAAGCAAGCTTTCCTTAGCTTCTTTAGTGTTTGTAATCGTCGTGCGCGTTGACGTCACACTTTACGTCCAATTTTGAATTAAGTTTACGACTGTCACAACATCGAATCCATTACAATCGCATTTCACGCTAGTTAAATGAGTGTCTAAACGTAAAAATTGAAGTGACCTTGCTAAATTGCAATTTTGCATACTTTATCAAAAGAATTTTTAAAACTTTTTTGCTCCAACAAAAGTTAAGTAAATGATCTTTATTCTGCTTAAATTTCATAAAGATAGCTTAAGTAGTTTTGTAGTTATAAATCGTTAATTTGGTGGGCTTCTGAAGCCCGGCCGTTAAGGAGTCAATAGCTCGAAAAAGGTTGAGAAGAATAGGGTTAACCAATAATACTCCATATGAACAAAAGTTGCTTTTATAGCCAGCGGTAAACGTTCTAGATAAAAATAGATTTCCCAATAATTACAAGAAATTTTGAGAATATAAGAGAAAGAAAGAAACAACCAAGACAAAAGCACAAAATTATTAAACCAAGTCATGCCCAAGTCTACGAAAATATTCGAGAGAAAAATGTCTTGCTCTTAGGAAAAAAGGAAACAAGATTATAGTTATTCGAGCAAAATTTACATAGTAAGCATTTTGACACAGCATTTTCTAGATATTGTGATGCAATAAGTGAACTAGTTATAATATTAATAAAAATAATAATAATAAAGATTTTAATGCGTCGCATGACACTGTGACAGAAGCCAAAAACAGTCTTTAATTTTATACCGTATCTCGTACCTACTGGTTTGGTGCTTCGTACCCCCAGAAGGCAGGACAGCAATGGAATGGAATGGAATGGAATGGAAAATAAAATGCAAAGCAAATTTTGGTAGAAGATATGGAATTATTGAATGGAATGGAATTAAAGATTTCATTAACGAAATGAAAAAATTTTTCATACTTCCATACATTTTCCATACTCGCTCATTTTAAGGACGTTTACATACTACGTGCAATCAATAAAGCCGCCTTTGATCAGACACACAAAATGATGAAAAAAAATAGTATCTAAAGGTCTATTCAAATGAATAGGGTAGGAAAAAAGAATGAAACGTAAAAACCAGATTAGTGATATTTCAACATTGGCGTTTAAACAATTTGCAACTTCAATATAGGGCTAGTTTTAAAGTTCAAGTTTGGGTGACTAATTTGCTTGCGATGTGTGTCTCCCTTAAGAAATGCAGAGATAGATAACTTGCTTGGTTGCCCTTTCGGAGTATTTGCAGTTTAAATAATAATAATAACATGTATTTATAAATCACTCTATATGTAGAAAGTTCATATACTCTCAAAGCAGTTAAGCATGAATGAAAAACACATAACAATTACAAAAAAACAATACAAGTTTTAGATTATCTACATATTTAGATGCACATAAACAAAATAAATACTAAAATTACCGATTTATACTTGGACAAGTTTAGACCATGGGTGGGCAAACTACGGCCCATAACAAACTTCCGTGCAGTCTGCCAAAGCCTCAACAAATTATTAAAAAATTATTAATTTCTGTTTGTCTTCAACCAAATTCTTGGTTCTTTTTTTACCAATACTTGATTTTTATGTGCGAAAATCAAAAAAATTGAGACAAATTCAAAGTGAAGACGTTTTTAAGATTGCTACTTTTCAGGGACAAAATCAAAAAATCCGAGACAGATTCACTACAGTAGTGATTAATTAGATATCCCAAATATAATTTCATATTTTGACACAAAATAGCACTTTAGCTATTATCGGAATTATAAAATTTTGTTTAAAATGTTAAATTTAACTTCTT
Organism: Diplosoma virens; assembly: GCA_963680785.1. Lineage (NCBI taxonomy): Eukaryota > Metazoa > Chordata > Ascidiacea > Aplousobranchia > Didemnidae > Diplosoma > Diplosoma virens. The sequence continues at coordinate 9,690,583 of OY796891.1, forward strand.
CATGCTCTATTTTTATGCGTTCTTGTATTTAACATCCTGCCGATCCATATCGTATGATCATGTAATAATACGATCACTTCCATACAGCAATATGGATTAGTGACAAATCTTAATATATAGAGTTACACTCCGGCAGACATCGGTTAGACAAGTTAAGCTTCTGTTATAATCACGCTATATTAAATTGTCTCTAACATTGTAATTGTTTTAATTTTTCTTTTGTTTTTTTATATTCTATTTGAAAAAGAGAATACATGTGCTGTAAATAGAATCAAGTTAGAGATTAACCATCTGAGTTTGAACTGCAGCAATTATTTATTTTGTTTTATCTCTGTGTTTATCTCCTTGACCCGCAGGAAAGCGACAGAGGCGCTAATGCATAGGATAACCAATTACCCTGACCTGCTTCTGAAGATGTCAAGATATTGCTTCCCGCTTGTAATATAATACAGATATGAATTTTTAATTTAGAACTGCTTTCCAAGACCATCAAGCAGGGGAAAGTGCCGCAAAGTGTTTTTCCTAAGGACACAACAGAATGGTACAAGTAGGTTTTGAACCGGGACCATGTCGATCACTATCATGGTGTTCTAACCACTTAACCAAGCTGAATTACACTTAAAAAAAGCGCCCTTAGCTACTAAATAACCTTTTGGGTACAAAAATGAAAAAAACTACACTACTTTTTGGGTACAAAAAATCAAGAAAAATTTAAATTTAAGACCTTTTTTAGAGATTACTATAATGCGGCCCTCAAATAAAATCATTTTCTCGATGCAACCCTTGAGTAAAAATTTTTCCCATCCCTTTGTTAGATTTATAAAAAAACTCATTCAAGTTTACATGATATAAAATTGAGAATTTTGATATTATACAAAGTATGAAAACTGTATGGAATATGGAATGAAAGAAATTAAGTATGGAATGGAATGGAATGGAAGATTTTTCGATAGGGAATGGAATGAAACGGAATAGAAGATTTCTAGGGATATGGAATATGGAACATTTATATTTGATTCCATTCCATAGCATGCCCTTCCAAGGAGTACACGTACCCCAGGATAATAACCCCTGTATTTGTGGAAGATGATCTTTCCTCATTATCTTGCTCTACAGTTTGAGGCACTTGTCATTCTACTTCAGAAGACCCACTTGATTAATGTAGAAAAGTAAGAATTTCCAAGTTTCCAACTAGCTGGCTCTTTCTTAAGCAGAAAGCATGGCCTTGCACGTTTGTCCTCGAGCGACTAAGGTATACAGTTTTGGACCAATCTCCTCCGACATTGGAGATTGAGTGGTTTTGCCGAACGTTGATGGTTATGAAATAGTCGTTGTCTACAAACCTTCACCAACGTGACTGCGATCCTTGGCTCTCTCAATTTTTGCTTACCCCTGTCTTTATGCCGGTGATTTCAACTGTCAGCACGTTTATTAAACTTATGATGATAGCAGCTAGGACAAATAATGAGTGCTTGTTTGGATGGACAAGTATTGCCCTTTTGTAAAATGCCAAGAATGCCGACAGCTTTTACTGTTACCGCTGAAACACTGGCACCATTCCAGTTCTATCTTTCGCCAGCGTATATCCTTGCAGTGGCTTACCAGATAGATGTGTTCTTCAAAAGCTCTCCAGGTCACAACATTGACCTTTGCTAATCAAGCCACCAAGATTTGCTTGGTCAGTGCCAAGCATGTCTGTTAAGTCATAGAACCTCTTCAAGGTCAAATGGAGTCATTACATTGCTTTGCCAAAAATACACAAATACTTTTTGCACCTGATTCACTTGATGCGGGTGCGGCTTACAACAACTTTTGTAATGTCATCCGGAAAGCATCCAAAAAGACTATCTCACGCGGTTATCATAATTCAGCATCAAATCAAAACAACTCTATTTGATGCTGAAATGGGGAGTGTGATTCTCTCTACACAACGTACCATCATTCTCCTCAGAGAACCGACTCGTGTTTGGCTGCTACAGCTTTACTTGCCAAACTTGACGAAAAACGGAAAAATTGATGGTCCGAAGCAGTTCTTAGCATCGACTTTTCACACTCTAGTCGAAGCGCGTAGAGTGTTTTGAACAACCTTACTGATAAATCTCGACACGCTCTCTGTCACTTTACCGTCTCAGCTGATGCTATGCATCTCAGCTAGTCAGAAACGGAAGATACGACGCAGTTGATTGCAAGTCATCTCGACTTATTTTTCAAGAAATGTCCGACCTTTGAAGAACCACAACACCAGACACAGTGAATATCTATGAGAATTTCTCAGAGAGAATTCACGGCTGCTCTTTAACATTTAAAGTCAGGTAAAGCTTCGAGCTATGATTCCATCTGCCCCGAGGTTATAATCATGCTGCAGCTGCTTTGAAGTCCTAGTTAGGTGAATTCCTTTTTTCTTGTTGCGCCAACTCAAAATTTCTAAAATTTGAGGAATAGCACTTGTAGTCGCGATCCCAAAACCGATGAAGCTTTTGTCGAAACCAAAGAGTATCTACCGATATCTCTGGTCTGTGTCCCTACAAGATTCTTCAGATATACGCCCGCGTCCATTCAATTATTGATCCACTGCTCACTAAAGATCAGGCTGGATTTTGACTCGGAAAGTTAATCGTGGATCAAGTGCTTCTGCTGACCCAGAACATCAAGGATTTTTTTGTGATTAAGAAGAAGGCCGGTGTGGTATTTATCAATCTAACAGCCGCATATAACACTGTCTGGCACTGTGACCTTACCTGCAAGCTGTTGAGGCTTCTGCCGGATAAGCATATGGTCAGAATGATCATGGAGCTTATCCGGCAGAAAACGTTCATTCTACATTTCATTCAAAGAACAAACAAAGACCTTCATTCCAGACATGTAGTCCAAACAAGACCTAACAGTAAAAGCGTTAACATTTCTCCTAGACCAGCACTTGCCAAATTCTGCATCATTCGACATTTGTTTTTTACTATAGTTACAGTACATAAAATTTTTCAGTACGCCGGCAAGTTTTCAATAAAACTTGCAAATTTTCTTGGTGGAAAAATTCAAAACATTACATAGTATATGCTTTACCTTGACTTTGAAATCCTCGTTGAAGCATTAAACAGTGCCAAATGCAACGTGAGCACGATACTAAAAAAATTAAAACAGAATTATACAGTATAAAGTACTTGACAACTAAATATTAGGCTGAATTTTTAAAAACATTTACAGGTTTAAAAGTTGAGTAATAAAATTAGAACTATTTTGAGCTTTCTTGGAAAAAAGCTTTTGACAAAACAGAAAATATCTAAAAACAATTTCTTGCAGAATACTGCATGCCATATAAACTTCCACAATTGTTTTCCAATTTATTCTGTTGATCAATTTTTCAAAACTTTTTGCCGGAAAAGCTCAAAAAAACTTTTATTCTTATCATTAATTAGATTAAAGTCCAAACGATAAAACCAAACCATTCTTAATTTTTTTCGTTTTTACTTGAACAATGTTCCGACTACAATAAAAAAAAATTTAATTCCAGTATTTCTTGCTTGTTTTCATTCAGTTCGTTTTCAAGTCATAAAAAATTAATAAACACCAATAAAGCTTTCTAGAATTGCTTGTAACTTGCTTAAGTGTACCTGTGTTGCTCATTACAGACGAATTCCTGCACATTTGCAAACTTGTTTCCAGACCATATGCCAAAGCACCTTGGCAATGTGGGTTACATATTCCATACTGCAATAAAAAATATTTAATTAAATCATACAGAAAACTAACTCTGTTTGCTATATGCTTCAATCAAACATGTTAAATATCAAATTAAAAGTCCAATTATCATAATAGTAATAAGTTGGGCATAATTTGGGCGAACGTTGATAATTGCATTGAATCCCAAATTTTTTTTGAATGGTACGGCTATTCTTTTTTCAGTCTTACAATAAGTCTCCTGCATACTGCTGCAACATTGTAAAAGTTTCTTAATTTTTTTTTCTTTTACTTTTAGACAAGTGGTTTGTGGTACAAATTTTAGAATAGCCAGCGAGAAAGCGTATGGTAATAAATAAAAAATTCAATTGATTGTCTAATAAAGCTAAACAAAGATGATTGGATACTAGAAAAAGGAGTTAAAAAACCCGTAATCAGCGCAAGAATTTCAAGTTATAAACAAACTCTTTTTGACGGCTTAAATTTGGCTTGCATGATTTGATGTAAACGGCTTCTAAAGCAGATAAATGAAAATACAAACGTCCAAATGAAAGAATAAGTAAGATTTGGCATTCGCCCAGAGACTTGGCAAGACTTGTCATCCGCGCTTCTAAGTGGAAGATTATAGATGGAACGCAGAGTTGTGTGAGAATGCGTCCTGTGTTTTTATACTCATAACCAGTGCAGGGCCTGTTGCAATAAGCTTGCCCCGAATAACTTGGGTTAAGCTCAATTGGGCTATTCCATTTGCAGATTGATGTTGGGCTATTCCATTTGCTCATGCACAAATGAGGTCTCGCTTTTTTACCGAATTGAGAGTGCAGCGCCTCTGAACAAACCGCAGACCATGTCCTTATAACGTGCCCCATATATTGGATATAATTTTCATCTTCAAAAGAGAGCACTGGGAAAAATCCATCTACGTACCATAAATAGCTCCTCTAATTTCTCCAATCACCTTCTCAACTTATTTTATTTACCCACCCTCAAATTCATTTCTACATCCTACTCTTCTTCAACTTTTTACTCTTTCTTTGACACAATCTACTTTTCATCATTCTCCTCTCTCCCAAAACTGCCTACAAATTTTCCAATGGAATGCCAATGGAATTCGCGCTCGTCATGCTGAAATCATTCAATTTCTTTCACTAAATCAGTACAACCTCATTTTTATGCAGAAGTCACACCTCTCTTTGGACTCTACTTTTTCATGTCTCTGGCTATAAAATTTTCAGAAGCACCGCTCTGTAACGCGGAGATAAACCAAAAATTCTACGAGAAACCTAGGAGATGGTGTTTTATATTTGTCAGATGCGGTCTAACCTACTCCCCTCTTTCTACCCCAAACCCCTCCTTGTTGGATCCCTGCTCCAATTATTTAGCTATCACAGGCCTCTCTTATTCACCTTTTCAATTTCTATGTCCCACCTTTCCGCTTTTCTTTTTCTGAATTTTGTGCTAACTCTTTCTCACCCTTCCTCTTACCCTCGTCCCCTACAACCTTTATTTTCGTTGCTTTAAAATGCCATATCCCGTCCTGGATCTCTCACAAATAGGATGACCAATTAGGCAAACACTTTTTTGATTGGCTTTTCTTCTCTGATCTATTACCTCTCAACAACTCTGACCATCCTGTCCTACTACACCGCCCCACTGGAAACCTCTCTTCTCCAAATTTCTGTCTTCTTTCTTCCCTCATAGCCTCTAAATTTACAAGGCAGGCCCTGTAAGACCTAGGCTCCGATAATCTCCTGATTTGTATTGCTATTTCTACCTCTCCTACAACTACTTCAATCTCTCTCCCTCCCACATTTAACTATAATAAAGCCCGGCGAGACAAATACCACTCTTATATCAACACCGACTGCCCCCTCCTTCAAGCTTTAAACTACTCTCTCTTTCTGAAGCCATCCACATCTTTACCAAACTCCTCAATAATGTTGCCATTTCTGCTATTCCTTTTGGAAACTTCAACTGCCTGCTAAAGTTTGGTAGTTTTCTGAAATTGCAGAAGCGTTGCAAAGCGCCATAAAGCATTTACAGGAGCGCACTGTTCTGAAAAAGACCTATAAAACTATATCTCTGTCTCGAAGTATACCGTGATTTTAAAGGCTAACACTAAGTCATTGTAGAAAACCTGGTCTATCCTCTCCCCTAAAACTCTTTCCAGTGCAATCTTCTCTTTATTCTGCTTCATCAGGTTCCTCTTCCTCTTCATCATCATCTGATCTCTCCAATTTTTCAAACTGATACCTCGTACACTTTGCAAACCAACTTTCTGTTCATCTACAATTCCACTTCTCTACATAAACCTCAAATTTTTTTTAAAATTCCAAATAAAGGCCTTATGAAGAAAATTGGATCCGCTTACTGTAATCTCTTTTGCCCTACTTTTCGCTCACCCTTCACTTCCCTAAAAGTTTCCTTAGCTATCTTCCAACTTTCAAACTCAACTTCATCTGGCCCTGATTGAATCACCATCCCACTTTTAACCTACTTTTCTCAATCTGGTATACAACTTCTCCTGCATATATTTAACTTGTCTCAGTCCACGCACACATTTTCATCAGCCTGGAAACAATCAATCATCATTCCAATTCTTAAAGCAGTAAACCCTCGGACTTACCCTCCTCCTATGGCACAATCTCTTTTACTTCTTGAACTTTCAAACTCTTCAAAAGAATGGGTCTCGGACCACTTACCTATTTTCTATTGTACAATAATATCCTCTAACCAGTGCAAGCTGGCTTTAGGCTTGGTAAATCAACTGTAGATCAGGTTTTCTTCTGTACTTTTCAAAGTCAATCGCACACTCTTTTTACCAATCTAAACCAGGCGCACGTACTGTCCTTACCACTGTAGATTTTGTGGGAGCTTTTGACTCAATATGAAAATCTGACCTTCTATCTACTGTAAACTCCTCTTCTTTTGTCTTCCGCTCTGCTTTGTTGAATGAATACGATCTTATCTCGCAGATTGCCATTCAAAGTCCAAATCTTTAATTCTCACAATCGTCCCTTTCTTCTTCGCAGAGAGCCCCCAAGGTTTTATTCTTGGACAAATCCTTTTCTCACTTTTCATCAATGCTTTCGGCAGCGTGGTGGTGTGGTTAAAGCGCCGGGCTCGTGACCAACACGTTCTCGGTTCAAAACCCACTCGCACCATTCTGTTGTGTCCTTGGGAAAGACACTTTAGCGCACATTCCCCTGCTTGGTGGTCCTGGCAAGCAGTTCTAAATTACAGTCATATCTCTATTAAATTACAAGCGGACAGAAATATTTGGGTATCTCCGGAAGCAAGTCGGGGTAATTGCCTAGCCTATGTATTAGCGCCTCCGTCGCTTTCCTGCGAGTCAGGAGGATGAATATAGAGATAAAATAAAAAAAGTAAAAAGATTTCCCCGCCTTTCTTTCTTCATCCGTTAAAGTTTTTCTCTGTGCCGACGATCTTGCTATTTGGGCCTCTTACCCAAACGTTGAGCGTGGAGCCGCTGCTGCTCAGGTTGCCGCAAGAGACTGGTAAAATGGTCCTCTGAGTGGCGTCTATCTCTTGATCTTCTCAAATGTTAATCATCTTTTTTTAGTGTAGACCCCTACCAATCCCGTCTTAAACCCTTTCAATTAATTCTCAACATCCCACTTAACTTCAATCCAAATCCGACCTTTCTTGGTGTAAGCTTCAACCAAACCTTTTTTTTAAACACCATGTTTTATCTTTATGAAAAAAGTTTCACAGCCGATTTCATGTTTTCCGTTTTATCGCCTCCGTCTCTTGGGACCCCTCTTACAGGCGCGCAGTACTCAGCTGTGAAATGGACCAAGGTAAGAGTGGCAAGTATTGTGGTATTCACACCCAGCTTAATGCAGCTAATTGCTTTAAAAGCCCAACAGAGGTGTTAACTACTTGCGCAGTGACTCTAAATGAGAGCGAAACATGGGTGCTCCATGCAGTTTTATTCAAAGATAAATGGGTTCACCATAAAACGGTAGAGTTTCTCCGTTGACAAAGATATTAAGCTCACATTCTGCTTTTTTGTTTAAGAGATGAAAGGCTTCCGACTTAGTCTTTGTTGTACTTAACTTGAGCTTCCATTTGTAGAGGTAAGAGGATAGGGTTGCCATGTCCTGAGTAAGAGTTCCCATTTGTCCATACACGAATGAAAACGCTCAACGGCAGTCGGCAAGTGAAATGTGCAAACTGGCCGCAGCCGACTGGTTAGTTAGGATGCGGCCAGTTGTCCTAGACCCGTCCGCAGGCATTTAAGAGTTATTCGTGATATCATCAGTACGTAACAATCAGGAATATCTAAACAACCGGGATGCGAAACTCCGCTTTTTGCCTCACGACTTCGTGCACACTGTAGGGCTAAAATTATATTAAAATTTTTTAGTTTAAATGTTTATCATATATTTATATATCTGAATAATTTAATTATATTAAGATTTTTTAGTTTAAATGTTTATTATGTATTAACATATCTGTATAACTTTAACTTAAAAAAATTTTTTTTTAATTGGTTTTGCCCATTTTAAATTTTTTAATATATATATTTTTTGAGCATCAATAAAAAATTTTTTATGGATTTTAAAATTCTTGGATTATAGCTTAAATAAAGTATTATGCTCTGAAAAATAGTTTAAAATAAAATAGTATTGGTACATTTATAATGTAAAAAAAATTGTAATCTGTTTAATGTAGCGTTATGCTTAGTAAGCAAAATTAATTTTAGGTAAACTCTGAAACATAAAAGCTTACTTGTTGCTTTATGCAATAAATTTATTTTGATACTCGTACATGTAATCTATCTTAACAAGATTGATTGTTCAGTGACAGGCGATTTCCAGACAAAGTACTTCATACCAACCAGTGAAAAAACTTTTGCTTTGGTTTTGTAAGTATTTTAAATTTTAATTATCGTGATTTAAATTTTCCTTAGCTTTCTTTATATTTACCTAATACTTTCTTTTATTTTTATGATGAATTTAAATCACCAATAACTTACACTGATATAATTATCGATTTTTACTATATATTTGTACTACTATAGTAAGCTTTTTAAATTAATATTTGATTAGCTTTTAATAAGAGATATACTTGCTGTGTTCTCAAATGCAAAACTGGTTATCGTTCCGACAAAAAAAAAAAAAAAAAGAAAAGAAACTGAATCGTCAATCCTCCTCATCTTTAGATTTCCTTCAGAAGAGTTTAAGTCACAATTCTTAAATGGATTAAAGCTACTTTACAAAAAAACATAAAAATTTGTGATTCATATTGAATTTTACGCCAAACAAGTTATTGTCAGATATTCAAACTATTACTACAAATTTTCCGCAAATAAGAGAAAGTGGAAAGGAACTTGTTGAGTAAAAAAGAATTTGATAAAAATCATCTGCAATTTCTTTAGTTTTTCCTAATCTTCCTAAATATTTTTCAAATAAACCATTGGCTAAAATTTTCTATCCAAGCACTACACCATTCTAAAAAAGAAAACTTTTTGTTGCAGGAACAAGAAAAAAAGTATGTTAAAAAAGATTTATTTCAAGACCTAGAATCTTTAAGAATTAAAATGCGGTACTCCGTTCTGGTTATTTTAAATTGCTCAAAAATTATGCTGTGGAATTTTATTGCTTTCCAAAAAATTGTACTGATGTCAGCTCTGCAGCAAAGCGTATTGCATCAATTGTTATTTCTGAAAACTTGATACCAAATGCTTTTGCAGATTTTGTGTATCTTTCAAAGAAAATACATGAGCATTTATTAAGCTCTTCTTCAGTGAGCATTCAAACAGAAGCGTGTAAGTGCGTCAAAAAGATGTATGTAATAAATGCTTGAAAGTTTATGTCAATAAAACTGTACTTATAGAAATTGCTGTAAATCGTCTTGAAAACTACAGTAATTTTGCTACTGAAGTTGAAGATGAGAAAAACTTTTTTGGTTTAGTTTAATTTTTTGTTGAACAGCTAAAGTTAATACTTTACTCTTTTGAAGTGAAAAAACTTTGACTTTACTCATAGATGAAGCGTATACAGCCAATTGTGCAGAATACCAAAATTGAAATTTTTTGGTTCGACAGAAGCTGGTGCATGTGCAAAAACAGTTTCAACCTTTGCAGTGCAGTCAGCTTGCAAAAATTACAAAAAGGTTGTCTTTCTGGTCCCAGTAGAAAAACTAGATACTAGCTTGTTACATTACTGGCTTGATAAAGTGTTAAAATACCTCAATAAAATTTTTCTCGTTAGTAGCTGTTTCGATGTACAATCACATTTGGAACGGGTGAAAAACAGGTGAAAAATGTTCATCTTATTCTTCTTGATTTTTTGCGCCAATGAAAAAGGCTTAAAGATAATTTAATATATTTCTCGACTTGAATATTAAAACACGTTTTACAAATAGTGTTTTGTTTTTTTGATAAAAACCCAAGTCAATGCAAATGGTATTTTTTGCTTTTATTACGTGGCTTTACACTATAATTTTATTTTGCTCTTGCGTAACCTAAAACAAAATTACAGTGTAGAGTGTAGACCCACTTTTAAAGCCGTTTGAGTAGTGAAACAGTTATAGTGTAGCTACATACCTTATAGGCGCTAATTAATTGTTCAACATACTGTTTGGTTGTATACTAATTGCACATTTACAATGTTTGCAATACTATTACAGTTCGCTGTTAAAGGTTGAAGCAAAAGCTAAACTGTTTACTTCTTTAAATCAGTGCCCAGTATTTTTGTGTGCTGTTGAAACTGAAGTGAAAGACTCACCTAACTTTAAGTGTCTTGTCAACCTGCTTTGCTCGGAAGAACATTCCAATTTTTTACTCATCATATAGTCAATATTTAATTGTTAAACTAAACGAACTTAAACGCTTAAATGCTCCTAAGCGTGAAAACCCTGGACCAATAGTTTGAAAAAACCAAAATTTTGCTATTAAAAGCGAACAATTCTAAAGCTCATTAAATATTTCATTTTTAAGTATATTTTTTTATTGTTTGTCAATTGCTTCATACTTGTTCTTTCGTTTATATTGCATAAATAAAAACTTGTATTTATTCAATTTATTTTGTTGTTGTGTAAATTTGCAGTTAATTTGCTTTTAATACGGTTTATAATGTTTTTCCGAAAATTGCTAAAAATAAAGTATTTTTTACTAAGTACGGTACGCTCTACATATTGCTATCACAAGTTACAACATGATTAATGTATATATTTAAAGGTAAAAAAAGATTGTTTTGTAGAACTCGAAATTACAGCTTTAAAAGAAAAAAATCAACTAGCCCTACTGTGTGCACGCATTTTTTTAAGTTTCGCATTCCCGGTTGTTTAGGTATCCCTGATAGCAATCCTTCTACATATGTATAGACCGATTTAATTTAATCAAAAAACTATTATTCTCCACTGTAAAATAAAGAAATTAGTTATTTGTTTACTGCATTATAGACTCCATAGCTACAGTAACTTGAAAATTTCCTATAATTTTTATACATAATATATATTCATGCAGTGTTGTAATTTATCAGTTTTTTACTACTTACTTCTGCTGTTGATGTAAATTGTGATGTTGTGGGTTGTGCTGTAGTAAAATTTTTTGCAATAATTTTCAAACATTAAAGTTTTTTTGACTTTAAAATAATTTCATAAGTTTTCATATTATATCTTATAGTTTATGAATAACGTCGAAAAATGATAAAGTAAGTAAAAATTTTATTTGCTGAAACCAAATTTAAAATCGCTATAAAAACTTAAAAACTGATACTAACTTTTTAATGGATATCTAATAATCAAATAATTTTTTAAGAGACTTTTGGCTTTCATAGCTTTTATAAGTTGACTTTTTTAAATAAAAAAGTATTATAAATTCCGGTTACTTATAATTTTGTTTGAATTTATTTTCTTCCATTCTATAAAAACAAATATTAAAACTTAGGGTTGAGAACAAGAATAAAGTTTTCAGATCTTTTTATAATTATAGAATAAAACGTTTTTTTGTCTCTTTAATTAAATTTATCAAAAAAATCTCAGTTTTCAATTTTTTCTATTATTATCAAGTATAAAATTGCCTCGCATAAACATACTAATAAAAGCATAGATAATCAGTAAAACCAATAAACAATTATGAATAAAGCAAAATCTTCTCACTTATACGATTGCTTTGATATTTAGACATAGTTACTTTTGTGCAGATATCGTAACATTCCATGCATTCCCCTAAACAGAAAAAGATGATAAGGCGTTCAAGATGAGATTTAATTAACGAAACAAATTTTTCAAGGTTTTACTTTTTACAATTTTTTAAGAAAGTTTTCAATGATTTTTACTTGAATATCAATGTAAAATCTTAACGCTTCTCTTCCAAAATTCTAAAATTTGGTTCTCAGGTATTTTTTTCTTTAATTTTACTTTAAATCAAAATGAAGACCAAAAAGGTCGTATATTCATATTTTTGTTTTTCATATATATTACTAGAATTTGTAATTGTTATAAGCAGAAAACAATGAACAAAATAACAAACATAACAAAAATAACAAACGCGCGTCACTTAAAGCTTCGAACACAAAATATTTAAAACAATATAGGTTCAAATTTTTTTTATCTATAAACTTGTACGTTTATAAACAAGAAGAACACAAAAAATAGGTATGTATTTTATAGGAAAAAGTCACCAGACAGTTTATTTTTTAGTATTGTTTTTCTTTACTTACTAAAACCATCAACGTGTTGGGAATTATTATAGCAAAACTCCCAAGCTCGATCCCGTACGGTAGAATTAGCATTGTCCTCATACAAAATCTCACAGACATAACTGCATAGTGCATTCTGAAATTAAAAAATCTATCATTTTGAAGAATTTCTCAAACACGAATGAAACAATTTACAGCTCAAGTGGTAACATATCGTCGGTCCAAAACAAAAAAAGACGTCAATGAATTGTAGCACTTTTGAGAAAAAAAACAGTTTTGAAAAAATGTTTTAAGTGCACAAAAGTCTTTACTTTTGCAAATTGCCTGTAGTTATTAAACAAACTCCTTATCTCATTAGCCTAAGCATCAACTTCTTATTATTTAATACCCTCCTTTTTTGTCTAGTGCTGGCTTGTTAAGACTAAAACAAAAAAATATTGACATACCAAAAAGGACAGGTTGTATGTCCTTTCCAAAAAAAAGTTTTAACTGTGCAAATGTTTAAGGATCTATTTTTGCAGCGTTTTTCAAGGTGTCCGGTTCTGCCACTTTGTTTTCTCTATATTAAAGCCATCATTGCAAGAAATTGATTTTAATTTGGTGGTGGCCAAAAACAGATTACATTTCTAAAAATAAAAATTAATAGCCTTGATTTCTAAAAGGTATCACTTCTTTTCATTTTTCTACGAAATAAATGATTTTGATCAGTTTTACTAACTTTTTCTCGTGTACGGGTGACAAGAAAAAAAACTAAAAATTAGCATAGAAAAGCTTAAATCAATTTTGCGTGTATTGTAAGATAGGTAATTGTTTAGAAGAAGCTAATTTTATTTTACAATAAGAATTTTTTACCAGTAAGTCATCAAATCATAAATTTAAAGAGTTAGCATTTTTCAAGCTTGGGCTTGAGTTATTGTGCTAAGCAACTTAGCAATAAGATATATGCTGTATAAACTGATGTTACGAAAAAAGTATTTAAAAGTAATGATTGGTCTAATGGCAGTTGAGATCTGACAAAGCAATTTTTGTTTTATGCTTTGTAGAACATCATCAAAGTGTTCTACCAATTCAACTTTAAGTAGAAATTGCTATTTTCTGTGAAAATTGTTTATCATCTCTCCGATAGTCCAACTTCTTCGTGGGTTGGAAAGTGTCCCGACAAACAAGATTAATTGTTCATCGCTGGCATTGTCATTTTTTATAATACTAAAAATTGTGATAAAGCATTTGAAAACGTATTTTGCTACAAAAGTTTTTATCTCGTTGTTTGTTTAATGATGCCAATCTATTTTTTTAATGTTGTTATTATTTGTTAAATAATGTCTAATTTGCTTTGATACAGCTTTTTTATTCTATCTATTGCTTTTAAAGAAAACCACTTTTACCTATTTGTTGGTTTGTTTTTTACACTGTTTAATTCATTAGGACTGAAATTTTTTTAGTACTGTCTCTTGAAATTTACTACTATCTTTTTATTACTATTTTGTCGTGGTGTTAATGATGATTCTTTTCTTTTTCTGTTTGGTAAAATCAGGATATTTTAGTAATTGCTTGACTTAGAAATTTTCTTTTATAAAACTTTAAAGCATAACCACGTGACAGTGCAGCAAAGTGACTCGTGGTTACATTTAAGTTGTGCTGGTAAATTACAGTTTTAGTTAGTCATGTAAATAATGTTCTTGTGTTGCCAAATATATTTCTATCTGTGATTTTTTTTAATATTGTTTTTAGAGCGTAACCTGCGTGCTCGAAACGCAGGAGCCAGTGCCCCAGTAAAAGTGTTGGCCTCCAGCTCGTTATAGTGTGCTAAATTTTGACTAATAGTTGGTTAAATTTACGCTTGCTTGTGTGTTCTCAACGGAGAAGAAAAATATTTTGCAGATCCAAGTAAAAATTTATTCAAACAAAATTTAAACTAGTCATCGGCTTGTTTGTCTTTTGGAAGGGCATCTACTTCGGGTCAGACACAAACAGAACCGGTAGATGGTATATTTTTTTACTACTCCAGACTGTTGGACTGCCCGGATCACATCCTGGTTGCGGTGGTATTGAGTCAGCTTCAAATTTTGTCATCCAGAACCGTCAGATCTCGTGCAGCATGTGGTGCCCGGATGTATGGGGCACGCTGTTAGGACGTGCTCTGCGGTTTGTTCAGGGGGCTGCAATTGAGAAAACATGAGCAATCTGTCCAGTTTTACTCCAAGATAAGTTGGGGTTGAGCAGAACGGTAAAAGTGTATTGTTATTGTAAACTTTTAGCTTATGTTTGGCCTTTCAGTTATTTAAGTAAATGAAGGTTACAGCCGCCGTTTTAGTGTGAATGAGCTATAACCTCCAAGTCTGGATATACGCTGAGAGTGTATTCATGCTTTGGCTTAAAGTTCCCTATACATCCTTCCAGTTCCAAAAAAGAGTGCAACAATGCTGGAGCAATGGCATAAACAAACGTTTTGGAAATGTTCAAGAGCAGGTCGTACGTATAGTTGTTGAAAAGGTTGAAAAGTTGTTGAAAACCAAGATCGATTGTTGAGTAAACATCGTTTTTCAGATGGCATAACCTACTTTGTCTGCTGTCACCGGTACTACGCATAGCCACCTTATCTCTAATCTACTCAACAGCTGAGTACTGCGCGCCAGTCTGGTGTCGCAGCGCTCCCACTCGTCTCATCGACATTGTCTTGAACGACGCATTGCACATAGTCACTCGATGCCTGCGTCCCACTCCAACGGACCACCTACCTATACTCTTAGGCATCCTGCCAGCTTAGCTTCGTCGCATTGGAGCGTCACTCTCCTTGGCCAACCGTGGATCTCTGGACCCTGATCTTTTAAGTGGGTCCTCTGATGCTCGCCAAGTGAGACTAAGATCCAGACACCCGTTTGTGTCAGCTACGCGGAATCTTTTGGACAACCTTACCAGACTTGGCATCCGCGCTTCTGAATGGACAAACCACAAATGGAAAACGGAGTATTGTGAAAATGCTTCCAGGCTCCGTGTTTTTGTGCCCGGGAACGGTGCCAGGCCTGTTGGGATGAGCTTACCCCGAGCAGCTTGGATTAAGCTCAACCACCTGCGGAAGGGTGTTGGGAGATTCCATTCGTCCATGCACAAATGGGGTCTCGTCCATTCACCGAATTGCAAATGTGGCGCCCCTGAGCAAACCGTAGACCATGTTTAAACAGCGTTTCCTATACATCGGGCACCCCATGGAGCACGAGGTCTGACGGTTTTGGATGACGAAAATCGATGCTGGCTCAATAACATCACTGCCAGCATTTGATTCAGGCAGTACAACAGCCTGGGGTAGTAAAAGGATAAACCCTCGGCCCAGTCCTGTTTGTGTCTGACCTGGAGTGGATGCCCTTGTAAACAACGACGTAGAAAAGGTAAAACTTTGGATTTGTACAAGTTCCATGATCCTTCTGACCATGTGCTTATCGGGAAGAAACGTTAGCAGCTTGCAGTTACGGCCACAGTGCCAGACAGTGTCATTAGCCGCTGCCAGATTGACAAATACGACACCCGCTTTGTTCTTAGCCTCGGCAGATATCTCGATGTTCTGTTACAACAAAATATTTGATCCACGGTTGACTTCCCGCGTCAAAACCCAGCTTGCTCTTTAGGGAGCAGTAGATCAATAATTGCTCAAAACGGACGTAGATAAGCTTCTTGAAGATCCTGTAAGGGAAACGGAGCAGAGATATTGGTTGATAACTCTTTTAGTTCTACACGGGCTGCATCAGCTTTAGGATCGCTACTACAAGCGCTCTTCTCCAGATCTTGAAAATTTTGGGTCGACGCAAGCAGAAAGAAAAAAATTACGTAACCAGCATTTCAAAGCAGCTCAAGTATGGATTACAAGCTCTGGTCAGATGGAGTCAGAGCCCGGAGCATTACCTGGTATTAAGCTTTGTAGAGCATCAATGAATTCTTTCTGTGAGTAATTCTTAGAGACGTTGTCGGCATCGTGGTCCAGTGGTTAGAGCACCGTGATTGCGATCCACATATTCTCGGTTCAAAACCTACTCGCGCCATTTTGTTGTGTCCTTAGCAAAGATACTTTACGATACATACCTCTGCTTGGTGGTATTGGCAATTTTAAATTAAAAGTCATATATCAGTTAAGTTACCAGCAATATCTTTTGTCTCCGGAAGCAGGTCGGAGTAATTGCTTACCCTATGTAACAGCGCCTCCGTCATTTTTCTGCAAATCAGGAGCATAAATATAGAGATAAAAAAATAAAAAGAAATAAACATTCACTGAGTTTGGTATCGTAGCCTCCAAAGGTCAGAGACTTCTTGAAAAATTTATCGAGATGACTTGCGATCAACAGACTCGTGTCTTCCGTTTCAGACAAGCTGGGATGCATTTGTATCGGCTGAAGCGGGACAGTGACAAGTAGAGTGTTGTGACCTACCAGTAAGGTTGTTCAAAAGACTCTATGCTTTTAGATTTTAGTGTGAAAAGTTGATGCTCCGAATTGCTTCGAACCATCATTTTTTCCGTTTTCTCCACCTCCTGGTAAGTTTGGAAATTAAAGCTGTAGCAGCCAAACTTGAGTTGTCTCCCTGAGGAGACTGCAGATACCTTCTATAGAGAGATTTACATTCTGCATCCTAACGCGGAATATAATTTTTCAATAACCGCGTGGGATAGTCTTTTTTGGTGCTTTCCTGGTGACGTTACAAAAGTCCTGGTAAGCGCCATCCACATCAAGTAAATCAGGTGCAACAAAGTATTTACGTATTTTTTCGTCAAAGCAATGTAATGACTCCATTTAGCCAAAGTTCTAGCGCTTAGTGGGCATGCTCGGCACTAAAAGACCAATCCTTTGTGTTGTGATAACGAAGGTTGATATTGTGACCAGGAAAGCTTTTGAAGAACATATCTATCCGGTAAGCAACTATAAGGACCTAGGCTAGCGAAAGCTAGATCTGGATTGGTGGCAGTGTTCCAGTGGCTGGAGTAAAAACTTGCGGCATCCTAGGAATTTTATGGGAAGGCAAGAATATTGATACTTTCCCAGCCATCCAAGCACTCACAATCCGCACTGTTATCATTGTAACCCCAATCAACGTGACGACATTTGAAATCGCCGGCATAAAGGCAGCGGTGGGGAAATACTGGGAGATCCAGGGATTGCATTCGCGTTGGTGGAGGTCTGTAGATGTTGACTATTTTATAACCATCAACGTCCACCCACAACCACTTAATCTCCGATGTTGGTGTAGAATGGTATAAAAGCGTATAACTTAGTCTATTGTGGACGAATGTCGCAAAGCCATGCTTTCTGCTTAAGGAAGACTCAGTTTGTTGAAAACTTAAAAATACTAGCTTTTCCGCATTAGTCCAGTTGGTTTCCTGTAATAGGATAACGAGTGTCTCACACTGTTGAGTAATAATGTGAAGAACTTTCATCTTGCTTGCAGTGAGACCTTCGATATTCAGCTGGAAAATAGTGGCTCTTTGAAATTTGTTGGCAATTTTTCCCGAAGAAGGTTTTTTTTTCTGACTTTGCCCCGTCCTGAAAGGGACTTTTGCCGATTGGCAGAGCTGAACATCGGGATAGGTAAACACCTTTCCGTTTTGGCAGTTTTGATTTCGGTCTATCATTTTTAATAGCAATAGCAGACGTAATTGCGGCCCAGGCTGCTGGAAAACACTTGCCATCTGGGACTAGCCTAATTCAAGGAAGCAATCTTCTTAAGGAAAATAACTTTTAATATTTTAAATGACTTTTAAAATTGAATAGTTTAATAAGTATTTCTTGTTGTATTTTTTTCTGTTCGTACTTGAAACTGATATTTACTCTGTAACAAATGCACTTTATATTCTTAATAGATTACGTTAATCATTAAGTGAATTTAAATGCGTCTATATTTGTTTACTCGTTTGTACAAATATCATAGTGTAATTTTAAATCACAGTTTAATTTTAAAAAATAATCATAGTTTAATTATCATAGTGTAATTGTTTTTTTTCAAGAGTAAGTTGTTTCAAACCCAGTTGTTTTAAAAAGTTTCTTTTTTTGGGAGAAATTGAGAGTCAAAGCTGTTAATTTTTTAAAAGTAAATGTTAAACTACTATATTAATTTAGCAATTTTTTACTAATTTTAATCCTAACTTATTGTATTATTATAATTATCATTGTTTTTTTTTTAATACCAAAATTTACTTTAGTGGCTATTCATATATGATAATTTACAAAAAATAGACTGCTGCGTGACTTTAAAGTTGCTAGTATTTTATTTTACTTACTGGTTTATAAATGGCATTTAAATTTTCCAAGTACAGCCTTCCTTCGGTTTCGAACTTTTTGACCGCTGGAATACCTATCAATTTCATTGAAATTAAAATTTAAATATTTTCACTTTTCGACTCTAAATCAAAACCTCAAAACTAAATTTTTGCTTTTTGGAGATCAAATGACACTATGTACGATTACACTGCTTAACAAAAGATAGCTTTTTTCTAAACGAGAACAAGATCACCTAATTTTAGTTAACAGCGAGGCGCTAATTCCAATTCTGGTTTGTTTTTTTCTAGTACATCATGTTTTAAATATATGAGAGGATGCGGGCATTTTCTACCCATGAATGGTAATATCTTGCCACTAGTACGACAGTTCTTTAGATTTTGACATGCTAAACAGATTAACCCATTAATGTCCAGCGTATGATTTATCATATTAATGCCTTGAATTAAATTTTTATGTATCATAATGCCTTGAATTAAATTTTTATGTTACAAAGTTTAAAACATGTATTTTAACGTTGAGCAGTGAAACAAACAATTTTTTACGACCGATATTTTTTTATTTTAGTTTTAGGGAGTGGAGATTTTATATTGTCAAAATCAAAATGATTTCGCAAATGATTTTTTTGCTTAATATATTGTTATTTGAGTTGCTGAGTCATCTTTTGTAACCTAAGTGATATTTTGGCTTTGTTTATACATAAAGTTATTATTGTTTGTTTATTGCGTATTATAAATCATACCCTGGAAATTTGTGTGTATATTATATAACATTCAAAATAAAGTTTTTAAGATTTAAACAACAATCGATAATTCTGTAATTATAAGTCGAAAACATTAAAGCAATTATAAATTTAAAATATTTTGTTCTTTAATTGTCAAGTTTCTATATCTGATATTTATTCCTTTACATAGAAGTAGCCAATTTACTGACAAGTAATGATTGTACAAATGAAAATGAAATACAATATATATTTAATTTTTTGCTTCCAGATCCTATAAAAAAATGCCTAAGAGAAAATTATTTCTTATTGAAAGAAACTCTGAAGAAATCTTAAATATTATTGAATCTTGTGATGGTACTGAACATTTTATTGAAGAAATTGATAATGCTGAAGAACTTCAAATGGTGCTACTTCCACCACTAGATGGAGATGATTCGGATAAAGACGATGCCTCAAGTGACTGTGACGAAACTTTAGCAACTGTCCGAAATATTGGTAAAGGTATTCTTGCAGAGAAAGGTGAGATTAGAGCCTGTAGTAAAGCTGTTGTTGAGGTTCTGGATTTAGACAAGGAAGTAAAAAAAAAGCTCTGCTAAGAAGCAATGTTCACGTGCAAAGAAATGTTCTCGCAAATGGTATAATAAACCATTGAAACAGTCTTATGAAAAGTATAATTGTGATTTTAGTAAAACTAAATCTTCAATTATAACAAAAATTTAAGATCAAAATTTTGAACCAATTGATGTTATCAAGGATTGCTTCTCTGAAAATATAATAAATTATATTTGCAGAGAAACTGTTAAATATGCCGTACAAAGCGGTGACTTTCAGTTTACTCTGTCTGTAGATGATCTTTACAAGTATTTTGGAATTCTACTATTATCACGCTACAATAAATTGCCTCAGAAAAGAATGTATTGGGAGACAAGAACTGATTCAAAAAATTTTTGATTAGTCATGCAATGAATAGAAATAAGTTTGAGAAAATACATAAGCATCTGCATTTTAATGACAACAGTAAACTTGATGCTTGTGATAAGCTCTATAAGGTTAGGCCTCTATTAGATCCCCTGAATGATAAATTTTGCTAGTATGTAAAACCAATGGGAAACCATTTCTCTCTCGATGAAGCAATGGAGCCTTATTTTAGACATCACGGGATGAAGCAGTTTATAAGGGGCAAGCCCATACGCTATGGTTTTAAGTTTTGGTGCCTTGCCAGATTAGATGGATTTTTAGTGAAATTCTATCTCTAGACAGGTGCAGGAGTCAAAGTTGCAGGCAAAATATTGGGATCTTCAGTTCCAGAAAAACTATGTTTACAGTTTGTACCAGTGGGGTCATGCATTTATATGGACAACTATTTTACCTCTCTATTTCTGATAAATTCCTTGTCAAATAATGGGCTCTTTTGTGTTGGGACTATTCGAAATGACAGAACGGAAAAGGCACCACTACAAGATATAAGCTAAGCTGAACGAGGTACATGCTGTGCAGTTGAAGATAAAGAGAATGGAATTACACTGCTTAAGATGGCACGACAAAAGTCAAGTAAATCTTGTTACCAATTTGAAAGATGAGAAGGCTTTTCATGTTGGCAGCTGTAAACGATGGAAAAAATCTGAGAAAAACAGAGTATCTGTACCTCAACCAAACATTGTAAAGCTATATAATAAACAAATGGGTTTGTTTATTATATAGCTACTTGTTTATTATTGAGGTACAAATTGATTTTTTACAGAGTTAGAATTCGATCGAGGAAATGATATTGGCCTTTGTTTAGGTTTTGCCTCAATGGAAGTATTGTAAATTTATGGATTCTTTTCCACTTTATTCAGAGCAGTATTTCTCTACTAGAATTTACAGTACGAGGCAAATAATTATTGCATTGCTAGCGGCACCAGACATAGAAATTAGAAGAGGAATACGTCCTAAAACAAAGAAACAAGTTCCGCAAGTGGTACGATTTGATAACAAAAATCACCTTGTCAATAAAATTGAAACCCAACCACGATGTGTAGATTGCGGTATATGTGCCAAATTTTTTGCATCAAATGTAATGTAGGCCTACATCCTAATACATGCTTTCAAAATTTTTCATCAACAAATGGTATTTCTCTATACTGTATGTTAATTTCACTTCATATCAGAAAGTTTTTGAAATAAAAATTAATAAAACAAAAAAGTAGTTTTTCTATCATAATTTGAAAATTTTACTCATTAATTTCCAATGTATGATTTATCATACGGTCTTAAAAACCAATTTATATTTAAAATATTTTCAAAAAATTATGTAGGCATCTAAAAGAAACAAATATATACAACATATATAAATAAAATAAAAAAATTCAAAAATTTTAAATTTTGGGCATTGATTGGTTAACATGCTGTTATGGTTAGCAAAAGATTAAGTAAGCACGTTTAACGTACCGGTGTGAGTGTTTAGCGATAGGCTGAAAATTGGACAACGGACCACCTCTTTTTTCTACTGTAGTCTTAAAAAAGACTATTGATTGAAAGCCTTGAAACAATCTGTTCTTGGGTGATTTTGAAAAAACTGATAGAGCTGAAGGAATAGCCTTAACAAAGGCTGCTTATAAATAGTCTTAAAAATGGTTGTTTTGGACAAAGGTTGTTTTGGACGAGGGGAAGCTTGCTATTAGCGGATGGGACCATTAGACATGGGACGAAGAGTGGTCCAATGTTCTCTTCAGTGATGAGAAGAAATGGAACTTGGATGGACCTGATGGCTATCAATATTACTGGTCTGATAGCAGCACGCCTAAAATGGTGTTTTCAAAGCGTCAGAACTCCAGAGGAGACATTGTGGTATGGGGGGCCATCTCCGCTAATGGCAAGCTTCCCCTTGTAATCATGAATGGAAAGTTTAATGCAGCGCGGTATGTCAAGATGCTTGATGAAACCTGCCATTTCGAAGAGGGTTTCCGACTTTGTGGACAGGACTTCGTGTTTCAGCAGGATAATGTCCCTATCCACACTGCTTGGGCCACAACAGAGTATTTTCATGCAATGAAAATCAACGTCCTTCCATGACCTGCTCGGAGTCCTAACGTTAACCCAATCGAAAATGCTTGGGTTTGGCTTACACGTCAAGTTTATAAAGATGGCAAGCAATATGATACTGTTGCTGATCAGAAAACTGTTATATTGAAAGCTTGGGAGAAAATTTCTGGTGAATATCTGCACAAGTTGATCTCAAGCATGAAAAATAAGATTTTTGAGGTTATCAACAGAAATGGCGAAAATACCCACTATTAAATTAGTTTTGCCTTTAGTTCTAAGTAATTTATAGTGATTTATCATAATATTAGAGTAACTTGTAAGTTATAATGCACAATTTTTCAGGTTGTCATTTTAGTTTTGGACCTTATTTTTGAGTGGCTTTCATCTTTAACATTAATAAAATGTTTAAAACTATACTTTTAGTTATAAATCCATATTTGAAGTTAAACATAATTGTTTTTCATTTATATCCTAGCAGGAACAAGAATAATAACACTTAATGGCTATGTTTTGAGTAAAAATTTTGTGTCATTATAGTTTTGACGAGCACTTTAGCTTTTCAATATCATGACAGTAACAAAAACGTTTCTCAACTTTGAATTGCCAAGAAAAGTCCCTATAGCGTTTTCTGTAGTAACTTACTTTGACATCTTTTTCAACCACATGTCGTTCTTTTGAGCTTGATACAAGGAGCTCTATCTTTTCTTAGAAAAATATAAATCTTTAATTAGGTCATTTAAGTGTTTCTTTACAAAATAAAATCGGATCTTTTATGGTATCATATTCAGAATCTGTAGAGTTGGCACAAATAAATTTGTCGGAATTGTCTTCATTATTAATACAATCAATAGCATCCAGCCCATCTTGAAGAGGCACTGGTGGTAGCATTGACTCATCATGAGACAATAGGGTTCTTACTCAATTTGTATTGAGGTATGTTACTTTGTCTCTCTGTTTAAATGAAAAGCCCTTTGTTTTGGTTAGACAAAAATAGCAATCCTAACGGTGATCTTTGGGTTCACGCTAAATCATTGAGACGGGAAATGGCATAAAAGAATACCAATTATTTAGCCAGTTGTGCAAGCCTAAACAGAATTTCTTGTATATTTTAGAGGGTATCCAGTTCTTATTTTAGTCACCTGATGGCCAACCAAAACATTACTACATCATATACATCCTCCTGACATCATGAATGATATTCCATTGTTGTACTTTGCTCGTAAACTTTCCACAGACAAAGCAAAACCGATCTGGACGTTTAAGCACTTTCTTGGCATTATGAATATACTTGAAAATTTTAAAATAATGTAATGATGTAATAATGTAAGCCTCCCTATTTTACACCTGTAGAAATAAATGAATATAACATGTTGCCATGCATTATTATTATTATTCCATTCTTTGGGCCGGCTTATGCTCAAACATTTTTCAAATTCTCTACTTCAATAA
This sequence comes from Diplosoma virens, assembly GCA_963680785.1. NCBI lineage: Eukaryota > Metazoa > Chordata > Ascidiacea > Aplousobranchia > Didemnidae > Diplosoma > Diplosoma virens. Next base: position 9,714,384 of record OY796891.1, read on the forward strand.
GAACTTGCAAAACTATCTACTTTTATCCTTTCAATGACACTCATCACTTTCATTTACCTCGTTTTACCACTTAAGAATGTTATTCTACGATCTCATAAGGCAATGTTCTATTGTATATAAACTGTAACAAAACTTTTTTTATATTTTTTTGTTCTTTTTTTTGTTCAATTTGTTCAATTAATTTTTTTGTTTGGCTGCCAATTCATGGCAAAGAGGTCGGAAAAACCAACTTCAAGAGGTCTTGTTGAAATAAAGTTTACAATTTTGGAAAAAATTTTGAGTACACCAATGAGGTAAATCTAAAAAATAAAAGATTCGATTGGCTTTATTTCCGATGCTCTGCATCAAAGCTTGTGTATTACACCAAAACAAGCGGCATTGCACGGGTTCAATCATTAAACAGAACAGAATCTTTCTATTCAAGAATATTAATTTCAAAAAAGCTTTCAGAATAGAAAACAATCAAAATGCTCACAATTTTTGACATGAACTTACAAAATGCAATTTCGTGAAAATACTGTATTATTGTTATCAATAAAGAGTGTCTCTTTATAAGAGCTGGTCATAAAACAAACAACCACGTAAGAACTATTTTCAAAAATGTTGGCTACGATAAAGCTAGATACAAAAGGGCTATGGCTAATTGGGTAACCTAGTTTTACTGGGCCTTTTGGACTCCTGATTAAAGTTGTGACTGATTATAATATTGCATATAATGAAAATTTGTGGTTAAATATTGTTACAATTTAGAGTTTTAGTGTTAGCATGAAAAAAATATTAAATTGTTTTTACTGTTCTTAAATAGCTTTTTTGCGTCTAGTTCTGTTTTGACAAGCTATTTTGTAGCACTAGCTCTTTTTTAGAACTGTTGTTTTTTAGTTGCTAGCTGTTTTTGGATAGCTCTTTTACTACAGCCGCTTTTTTGTGGCAAGCTCTTTTGTACTAGCTCTTTTGTGGTATAAACCAAAATAAATCCAACTTAGCAAATTAAGGAAGCATCTTTATCGCTGGTACTAATTGCTGTCTCATCTAACCGTAAGCTGAAAGTAAAACAGTAACTGCTACAATTTGTTACTTATTTACGCGGTGTCCCAAAAAAAATCTTGCGGCACCTAGTTTGGCAACCACCGCTCTAGATCTCAGTTTTTCCCAGTTATGAATAAACTACAAAACATCTTCGCCAAACTAACTATCCGCGCTACCTAGTGGATAAATTATGCATATAGTACGTTTCACGACGGCATCCAAGCTCCGTAATTTCATTCTCAGAACCCAGTGCTATGCTTGTTCGAATAAGCTTGCCCAGAATAACTTGATTTAAGATCATTCACCTGCGAACTGGTGTTGAAAGATTCTATTAGTCAATTTAAATTAAGATATTGCTATTTCATTGGATTTTGAGTGCGCCTTAAAGCAAGCCGGAAACAACTTTGTATTAGTAAACTCATAAATCGGTCACAAAACCTGACGTTGACAATACCCAAAGCTGGCCCAACCCCATCGTTGACACCACCTGATCCTAGAAGTGCTGCAGTTTGAAGTTGGATACAAGATAAGCATTATGCCTCGCTGTTGTCTTCGTCTAAAGTCGGGTGAATAACTTTCTATGCGATTAGAGCGTAGCGTCATATCTTCTTGCTCAATCATTTGGAAAAAAATTCAAATTCATTATTTTATTCCGCGGAAATTTTCATAAATCTATCCATCAAATAATCAAATTCGATTTTTCAAAAAAGGTTAGTAATTTCCTCCTAAACACGCTATTGATTTTTTTTGTATTTTATAACGTTTTAAAGATAAAAATTTTTCCTTATTTGTCACATCGGCAGGCTTTTGTGATGAATAAAAACAATATGTTAATATTCATGCTTTCTGGCATATTAAAAGTAAAGCTTAAACAGCTGTTAAAATTTTAATGCAAAATTTAAAAAATTAAAACTCAACGTTTTGGTGTACAGTGAAATCAATACGTCTTTCTTTAAAAAAGAAAGCAAACATTAACGGCAATAAAGTTATAACGATGTGAAAAAAAGCAAAAAATTATCAATATGTAGCAAACACTAACGAAATTAATTTATTTTAAAATTTTATGTCTATTTTGATTAAAACTATTAGTTTTTTGATTAAATAAATAATTATTTGAATCAATAAAATAACGATTTTAATTTTTTTTTGTAATAAATTTTTTTTGCTGAAGATTTGAAATTATTTCATTCCATATGATGATTTTGCGAAAACTCATGTTTTACTAGGACAGATATCATGTAAACATTATTAATTTCTGGGCGTGTTAATTTTTCTAGTTTCCATCACGTGTGTGTTTTTTACATCTGGTGGAAAATGTCCTGCCAGTTTCACCAATATAAACAGAACGCAAGGATGGAATTTCATAAACTACTTCTAGCTGTTGCTTTGGTTTAATTAGATCTTTTAACTTCGGCAAAATTTGCTTAATTCTTTGAACAGGTTTTGTATATACTCTGATACTTTGTTTTGCAATTTTACGTTTTAAAATTTAGTTATATGTAGTAATGAGCTAAGAATTAATATTTTAAACGTTTTGTTCTTCTCTTGTTCTTTTTTGTTTTTCTCTTCTTTTAATCGATTGAATGTTGTTTTTTTTATATACCGATATGGGTAACTGTTGTATAGTTTTTAATTATTGTTTTATGTTTCCATGAAGATTTTAACAGCAGTTTAGAATTACGCGAAGAACATAAGTACAAGTTTTTATGATTTACTTGTTATCAACAACAGGAAAAATGTGCAAAATTTTGGATGGAAAAATTAACTAAAATCACTTTCGTAAATCTAAAAAATATTTTTCCTGTTTGTTGCAACCTGAATTTTTAGAGCGATTACTTTTCCTTGTTGACGAATAGCTGTTCAAATATTTGTTTATATTATATTACCAAAATTATACCTTGACTAAGAAAAACCCAAGATTTATATACTTCTTACTATTATTACATTCTAACTCTTAGTTTAAATGGACTGTCTACATCTTCAATCTATAGCTCAACTTCATTTTTTTGAAAGACTGATATTGTGATGATTGAGCATATCTTCAATTACTTCTGAATATCTATCTAAATCTGAGTTAACTTCTTAGTTATTATTTTTTCTGTTGTTTGTGGCCATGTAGTCATAATGTTGTTTTAAGCACACAATGGTATAAGAGTCTTATAGATCCTTTTATGCATTAACAGAAACAAAAATTGTCCTGCTCTTTAGAGTTTAAAAAATAGTTTTCGGCAATGAATCAAGTTTTAGAAGATTAATCATAGCTTGTATAAAAAAAATAAATGTAAAAATAAAAATAATATTTTACTGTTGCTTTCGCGAAAACGTAGAACCAAGAGATAGTCGCAGATAGAATAGCAACGTAAGCATTCATCTAAAAATACAAAAAAAATACGTATTTAAAGTAAAGTTTGACAAAAATTTACAACTAATTCAACCTTAAAAAATATTTGTTTTCTCAATAAAGTTGTTAGCTTTTTTGTAGCCTACGAGTCTTAAAAATTACAGTAAGCCCTTGTAATACGGATAAAGTATTTCATATAGTAATAAATGAAATACTTAAAAGCTGTTTCATTTAATAACAGAGCAATTTTTTTAAAACTTTGAACAAAAAAGTAAACCAAAATGCAACACGAAAAGCGCTTCATTTTATTATTGATGTTTTTTTAACCTATTAACTTCAAGTGCTTTTATTTGCACCATAAACCCAATTTAAAATGTAAGAGAATGAACAAAAAAATAGCAATAAAAGCTTTTAAATTTCATTTATGAGTAATTGAACTACGCCACATAAGGATGTAAAAAACATATAACGTACTAATAAAGTAAGCCTATTATTATCGATAAACTTATCTTTTTAAACTAAAAAACAAAAAACTTCAGTTTTATCCTATAGTTTTGTTTTTCGTTTAAAAGTCGAAATAAAATAATTTAGCACTTTACTTACCATAAGTATCAATGTCGTTTTGAGATGTTGTGTAGCAATAATAAATGTCCGGAAAACGAGAAATATTGTCAAAAGAGTATAGGCCAATGGAGTTGCAAATTACATGACAATCTTTAACCTAAATTTACAAAATTCAGGACTCAGCAACAAAAATAATCAACTAAAGAGACTAAAAAAATTTTTTCTTTCTATTGGATTTTTTAAAAATTTGGGATGGATTGATTCAATAAACTACTGTAAATATAACTATCGTTTAAATGTCTAATTAACACCTGCAAACGACATTTTTTATCTGAAGTGTTTGAGATAATTAAGCGCAAATTTTTGTGTATTATATTTGCAACCTCCTGCAGCTTATAAATTTAACTTTATTATTTGCAATTTCTACAGTATAAATACGGGACTATTTTGAAATAAACGAAACAAAATGGTTTGAGATTAGTATATGGCTAGTTAGGCAAGTTAATAACTTGGCTAGTTAAAAGTTCTTGACACATTCAAGAGGAATAAATTCGACTATCACGTAAAACTTTTCTTTTTAAATTAACTACTGTTTTTTGAAAGACGTTTTAAAGACAGTTTCAAATTTCTAGAAATAAGCCAAGCTATAACTTTGCTATGTGATGCAATACAATATTAACTATTTATTTTTTTACGTTAGATGCGGCGGAGACACTATACCCAGAGCCATCATCATGTTACTTTTGAAGGTGCCAAGATATTTTTTTCCCGCTGACGATTTTTTTAAATGTTAAATTATTTTGAAGTGATATGACCAAAATTTACAATTTCTTTTAAAAACTAATAAACTTTAGAAAGTTACATTGTTGAGTGTCTTTTTTATGGAAGCAACAAGACAACAAAGGCAGGAGCTCAAGCAAGAATAAAATGTTGATCTCAACAGACTTAAAGATTTTCTTAAAGATAAATCTAGGCTTTTCTTTCAACATACTTTATGCTTGTTCTGTTTGATATTTTTTGGTAGCGTGGTCAAGTAGTTGAAAGCGCTTTATTTATGACATACATGATTGACACAGTCGAAGTTCAAAACCTATTCGCGTTATTTTGTTGAATCTTCAGGAAAGAATTTATTACGGCTCTTTCTTCTGCCCGGCAGTTTTAGCAAGGAGCTCTAAATTTCCTTCGTAATTCTAAATAAAAAACTATTGTCGAGTTAAGTCAATTGCTTGACGTTTGCTCAAAGTGTAGTGCCTCAAACACTTCGACTGCGGTGGATAAATAAAAATAAAAAAATAAAATTATACTGCTCGCAGTTCAAGTAGGATCGTCGGAAACATGGTGGAAGAGTTTGAAGTAATAGTTTAAATCTTATGATGTTGTAAAAAATGTATTTACTTACATAGTTGTCAACAAAACTTTGCAGTTTCGGTAAAAGTTCTGCAAAACTTGTCGATGTCTGGGGTACGTTTTCTTCACGAATGAACAATAAAGATGCTGTAAAAGTAAAAAACATTGGTATTAATTTTGAAATAGGCATTAGATTACACGCAAAACGACGGGGTTTAATAGAAAGTCAAAAATTTGAAACACAATTTTCGACGTGAAGATTTATTTATTTGCCTAGTTTTATGAAAATTGATCAATTCGGGTCTTTTAAAATAAGAAAGTTGTCCATTTGTCACAAGAAACACCAAAATGGTAAGAAAGACAAGAAAATCTAGGTCATTCTTAATACTGTTTATTTCATAATCAAGTTTTAATAAAGCTTACACAATTTGTTGGCAACCGGATTGCTCAATGTGCCAGTAATCTGGCTTGAGAGCGTAAGACCGCAAGTTTGGTGCTTAGCCTATCTGAACAAATTTTTGTGCATTTTTAAAATAATTCACAACAAACGTCTAAATAAAGTTATACTGTTTAACTTCAATATTAGCTTCGTCTAAAACAATTTAAAAAAATTTATGGTAACCGAAAATATACTTGCAGTTAAAACGTAATATACTTTATTTATTTTTACTCTTACTTGCGTTTTTAGATGGGAAAATAGGCAATGTCCTGCAGACTTTAATGCACTTTTGGCAACTATCTAAACATAAACAAAAGTGAAAAGTTAGAAATTGATAAGAAAAAATATTTTTGTAAAGAAATGTAAACATAATTTTAGCTAGCACAATATATTTTTGTGTTTAAATTATAAAGTTAAAAAAGCTCGCACAGTACAAAAACAGCTTTCCAGTAACTTCAAGCTTTCATTATATTAATGAAAAGTTTTTACAGAGCTATTAATCAATCAAAAGTAATCACACAAAACTTTTATTCAAATATTCAAAGCATTGTTGTTTTTTAGGTTTTTTATAAAAAATAATCAATGAACAACAAGCCATAAAATTAAAAATGTAAGTTTTTAATGGAAACTACTTTAAAACTTTTTTTGCTTTTTTCGCTGCATTAATTAGTAAACCAGTTAACTTATTGTTTTATATTTTCTTTCATCAAAATTAATTTAATGCACAGTTTAAACTTTTTAGAAAAATTTTAAGAAGCTGATCATTATTTGTCACAAAATAAATATAACATGTCTATAAAATTAGCATGTAATGCAGGGCCATAACTATTGCCGGTGTAGCTGGTGGAATGTACCAAAGCCCCAGCACGAGGAGGTCTTCCATTGCTACATTTTATTGAAAATATTTTTGTTAAAAGCTCAAGTAAACTTATTATTATTAAATGTTACATTTCATCAATGATTTTAATTTATATTTAACCTTCTAATTTACTTGAAATATTTTTTAAATAAATATAAAGTTTACATTGTGACGTACTCATTTTAATTGTGACGTAATTATGACGTAATAGGTAGGTTACCCCCAGTCAAGTCTGTTTAGTAAAATAAGTTTAAGCTGTAATGATCATATAGCATCATATTTTTCCCTTTTATTTTACCTTGTAATTGTTAATAAGTTATGCATTATGACGTAATTATACGTACGTCATGTCATGGTTTTGAGATAATTCTACAATTTTCCATCATAGTCCAGTAGCTTGATAGTATCATATGTTACATAACTTGTTTACCAGCCTTTTAACTTGGTGCTTTGTGACGTAACAGTAACTGTCTGGGTGGTTTGTATCGTCGTAAAATAATTAACCCATTAAACACCCTTGGCAGATTTTGTTGTCAGCGGCGTTTAATGGGTTAAAGTTATCGTTTTAAAGTTTCCAAAAATAATTTAGTTTAAAAATTCATATTAAAATTTTTACTGGGAATACTTCTTTTCAACAAAACTAAGGTTATTTAAATTCACCTTTTAGAGACTGAATTACGGAAAGTTTTACGAACACATTTATTGGCAACTAAAGTTGCCAATGGCGTTTAATGAGTATTAAGCAAATATAGTATCTTTTCGAGGTTGCTAATTTTTTCAGATAAATTTTACCCGCTTTATATAAATAGGCAAATTCGTAATTTGTGCTGTAAAAGTCACTGCTTTGTTGTGTATTGTTTTGCCTGTGTGGTAGGAGTTAGAGTTAAAAGATTAGTGAGATCTAATGCCTTACTTTGTGAAAAGAGTGATTATTCTATTTGAATAAACTACGTAGATTTAGTTTAGCCATCTGGGCACTAGACGTAATTCTATTATTCAGTGATCAAACTTGTAATTTCTGTTAATAAACTTTTATTGATGAAAAAATTGTGATTTGAGTGATTGAAAAGTCAGGTTTGAGCTTTCTATTTGAATCCTTTTTATTAGACATACCCAGATGGTTGGTTCTTTCTCGCAGCCTGGGCCATGAGCAAGTCTGTTCATTGGTGTTAAAAATGAAAGACCGAAACCAAACCTATCAAAATGGGAGGATATCCACCCATTCCGATGTTCAGTGTGGGTCTGCTAATCGGAAAACGTCCTTTTCAGGACGGGCCAATGCCAGGATAAAACTGCCCTTTTCAGGGCACATTGCCAACAAGTTCCGAAGACCCACTATTCTTCAGCTGAACATCGAAGGCCTCACTGCAAACAAGATGAACGTTCTTCATCACCTCGCTATGCAGTTTCAGGCACTCGTCATCCTACTGCAGGAGACCCACTGCACTGATGCAGAGAAGTTGTTACTACCAAACTACCAACTAGCTGGGTCTTTTTTAAGCAGGAAGCATGGCCTTGCCACGTTTGTCAACGAGCGACTGAGATACACGCTTTTGGACCAATCTCCACCAACATCGGAGATCGCGTGGCTGTGTGTGGACGATGATAGCTATAAAATAGTCAACGTTTACAAACCACCACCAACGCGATTGCAAACCCTGAATCTCCCAGTGTTTCCTCATCCCTGTCTTTACACTGGCGATTTTAACTGTCGTCATGCTGACTGAGGTTACGATGACAACAGTCCGGACGGTGAGTGCTTGGCTGGCTGGACAAGTATTAATTGTCTTGCCCTCCTATATAATGCCAAGGACGCTGCCAGTTTTTATTCCGGCCGTGGAACACTGGCACCAATTCAGATCAAGCTTTCGCCAGCGTAGGTTCAAACAGTCGCTTACCGGATAGACGTGTCCTTGAAAATTTCCCCAGGTCACAACATCGACCTTCGCTTATTAACACACCAAGGTTTGCTATGGCAGTGCCAAGCATGCCTGTTAAGCGATGGAACTTCCGCAAGGCCAAATGGAATCACTACATTGCTTTGACGAATAAATTTGCAAAGACTTTGTTGCCGCCTGATTCACTTGATGTGGATGCGGCTTACCAGGATTTTTGTAACACCATAAAGAAAGCAGCCAAAAAGACTATTCCACGCGGGTATCGAAATAACTATATTCCGTGTTGGGATGCGGAGTGTGAATCCCTCTATAAAACCTTCCTGCAGTCTCCTCAGGAAGACGACTCAAGTTTGGCTGCTACAGCTTACTCGTTGGCTAGTCGAGTTCGCGGCTAAGTCGACTAGAAATATTTAAAGCGGATAAGCAAGACGTCAGCATACGTGAGACAGAATCTACTTCCCAGCTTGTTGACGTTAACAATTTCAACAATAGTGCCAATGAAGAAAATTCCGACACTACTAAAGATAGATCAGATGCAAGCCAGAATAACAACTTTCCCATCATTATTGTAACCCTAGATATCAAGAAAGTAGTTATTGCAGTGGGTCCCAAATAACCTGAAAAACCTTTCCCTAAAAATCCGATTCAAAGCGGTCGTTCATTTTCAACCAATTATTATCATTATGTAGCACAATCAGATCTAAAACTACAATGATATTGGTTATGTTATTCATCAAGCATGGACCGTGTTTGCTGCCAGCCTTGCTGGTTATTTTCTCATCAAAATGTTTCTCCAGAGACTTCTTACGCACTTCCAAACCCTTGGAGTACAACAGGTTTAAATGACTGAAATCATTTATTGCAGCAACTTCGAAGCCATGAAAGCTCCACGTATCATGCGGAGGCGTGTGTCATATATGAGCAATGGAGAAACAGGACGACAATAGAAGAATGCGTTGCATTAGTCTTTGCTGGAAAAAACACACTTTGGAAAAATGTTTTGAAAAAATTAGTGAATTTTTTTTTTATTTTATCTCTATATTTATCCTACTGACTCGCAGGGAAGCGACGGAGGCGCTAATACATAGGGTAGGCAATTACCCCGACCTGCTTCCGGAGATGCCAAGATATTGCTGTCCGATTGTAATTTGATACGTAATATGACTGTAATTTAGAATTGCTTGCCAGGACCACCAAGCAGGGGAAAGTGCCGTAAAGTGTCTTTCCCGAGGACACAACAGAATGGCGCGAGTGGGTTTTGAACCGAGACCATGTTGATCATAAGCTCGGCGCTTTAACCACTCGACCACGCTGCCGACTTTGTTACGTTGATGTTAGCAAAGTGCAACTTACCTTTTCGTGGATCCAATGAAGAACTTTCGAAGGATAACAAAGGCAATTTTTTCTCCATTATACAGCTTCTTGCCAAATACGACACTGTTTTATACAAACTTTTACAACTACCTAAAAGTTTTCTAAAATATTTAAGTCCTTTGATACAAAGTGAACTAATATCAGTACTAGCTGAAGAAGTTCTCCGTAATATAAAAAGCGAACTTCAAAGCGTTTTTTTATGCTGTTTTTCTTGATACCACTCAAGATGTCAGCAAAAAAGACTATTTAAGTGAAGTATTTTGTTACGTTAAAATCGATTACCACGATGATGGAACGCAATCAGGATTGAAAGTTGTTGAAGCTTTACTTGATTTATCGAAGTTGAGGATTCATCTGCTATTGGATTGCACAAACTGATAACGAATTCCATTCAGCAGAAGGAGCTTGACATAAAAAGACAACCGTGGACAAGGATATGGTGGCGCTGCAGTGAAGTACTCCGGCTTGCAAAGAAGATCCAAGATGTGGCTCCAAATGATTACTACGTGCATTGTACTTTGAACAATTTAAATTTGGTGTTAAAAGATGCCATGGAAGTTGTGAATGAGACCCGTCAATTTTACGACACCATTCAGTCAATATGTAATTTTTTCGGACATAGTATTGTGCGGCGGCAAAAGCTTCAAAATGTCCATAATCGTTATTGCTCAAATCTTGCATTGAAAGCGTTAAATCCACATCAGTGGTCTGATCTATATGATGCTGTCTATGCTTTGAAGGAAAGATTTTGTGACGTTATGATATGCTTGACTCACGTAATACTTACCACAACAAAGTCAAAGGAAAGAGATGAAGCTATGGCAATAAAGAAACAATAGAAAAGTTTGACATTGTATGCATGCTGGCTGTGTAATGCAAGATTTTGCAGATCATCAATATTCCTTCAAAACAATTCAATGTAAAACAATTGACTTAATTTTTGCCGATAAACTTCTGCAAACTGCTGGTGAAGACATTGCTCAACTCAGAAGGAGTTTTGACGCTGTACTAAACGAAGCTTCCATTATTGCTTCTACATAGGGTTTGGCAAGACAGTTTTTAAATAAAAGTCTGTTTCAGTAAAATATCTGAAGGAATAACGTTAAACAATTCTAAGAAGCGATTTTGCGTAACTGTGTTTCTTCCAATGACGGATATATTTCTTGCCAACTAATTAATCGATAACGTCTCTCCGTTGTTTCCTAGCCAAATGCTCTCCATCAAAACGTCGTTTAAAAAAAGATTGCCTATTTAAAATCTGCTAAAGAAATGGCTTCTTTTTTGATTGTTGAAAATGCATCACTTGCTACAACTTATCCTGACATTTGTACGGCATACTTGATGTATATAACAGTACTTGTAACAATTGCTACGGCAGAGAGGTCTTTTTCTAAACTCAAATTGATCAAAAGCAAATGTTCAGCTGAAGATATCTTTAAAGCTTCATGTCCCAAGACTTGGCTCTGCTATTGATAAAAAATAAACGAGCTAAAAATTTAGATTTTAAAAAAGTTGTCCAGCAGTTCGCTAGTGCAAAGCAAGACGAAAAACTTCAAGTTTTTAACCACCGGGAAGTAAATCAGGATAGCCTACTTAATTATTTATTTTTATTTCCTCTCTATATTTATCCTACTGATTCGCAGGAAAGCGATGGAGGCGCTAATACATAGGGTAGGCAATTACCCCGACCTGCTTCCGGAGATGCCAAGATATTGCTGTCCGCTTGTAATTTAATAGAGATATGACTGTAATTTAGAATTGCTTGCCAGGACCACCAAGCAAAGGAAAGTGCCGTAAAGTGTCTTTCCCAAGGACACAACAGTATGGTGGGAGTGGGTTTTGAACCGAGACCACGTTGATCATAAGCTCGGCGCTTTAACCACTCGACCACGCTGTCGTCAATTGGCCTCAACGTATTGTGTTTCATTAGTTAGTGTCTTTGTAATGATGTCAGTGTACTGTACGTTAACTCTTTTTGGGTTAAACAATTTATCCGCATTGCATAGCACATCTCCATTTTGCTGAAATATCGTTAATAGTGCTCACAAAGCACCTTGCCTCAAACGGTTGCACATAATTTTTTTCTCTATATAAAACAATTTTGGTTGGCGACATTTATTTGATTCAAGTTTTATTAAACAATCAAAAAATTGTTGTTGCAGTCTACCCCCCACGAAATCCTTGCTATGTCATTATCTCGATTTGAATACACTGCAATCACAAAAATTATGTTAAACAGTGCACCTTTGAAGAATTTTATTACAATTATAGCCTTTCATTTGCAGGCACAGTAAACTTAGCTTTTCCCCTTTTACCTGTTCAGCTCAATGCTTTTTTGACTCAATACTTCAATTGAAAAATCTTTTTATAACACGGAGTTATCAATGACGTCCGTCTTGAGAAAAGTAGCTCAATTGAATATTAAGTGCAAAAAAATATGGGGGCCCCATAATAGATGTTTGCACCGGCTCCCCACCTAACAAAGTTACGTCCCTAATTTAATGTCTACATTGGGTGACGTTACAAGTTTTTTCAAGCAAAATTAAGAATATTTAATTTCGTAAGTCAGCTAGCTTTTTTGTTGTTTTAAAGCAATGATAAAAATGAACAGAACCTTGTGCTTTTACAAGCATTTAACTTTTGCCTACTTGTAAAATTTGGGTTTGAAAGGAAAGAAAAGATTCGACATTGCTCTTCTGCCTCAGCGAAGGTTGATTCGGTGGGAGATGTACTTAAGATATTGCAAATATCTTTGCAAATTACAACCTGCAAATAAAATATTCTAGTTTAAAAAATTCCTAATCTGGCTTATGATAAACTTATTTGCATCCAGCTTAAAAGACCAATGATAATAGCAGTAAGCACGTTTAAATCAATTGTAAACATAATTCATTGCAATTCAATTACTTTTAACTGCAGAGTTTCACACAAAATTGAAGCGAGATAAAGTTAAAATCGATTCAAAGTTTTATTAAGTATTAGCTTCGGAATATAGTGCAGAGTAAGTCAAGACTCTTCTGCAATGGTCAAATAAATTTTTATTTTTCGATATGGTTTTGTTCAAATAAAATAATTTTTCTGGAGTTTCTTTTGAAAAATTTACTTTGCGTTATGATTCAAAATGGTGGAAGTTTAAAAATGGAAAAAAAATTTTTGGGGGAAGTAAAAAGTCGCACAAAATTTACACCATTTAGCTAAAATGCACCTAAATGGATTTAAATATTTAAAAATTTTCACGCTGTAAAAAATTCTAAAATCAATAAAAGTTTTATTTTATTGCGTGAAAAGCAACCACCTTCAAAAAAGTAGGATGGAACCAACTTTGAAGATTTTTTAAATAACAATCAGTTTAGACTATTTTAACTTGCAGTTCTAATTTCAAAAGCAATATCATTTTTAAGTTGTAGTTTAAAGTTCTAAACATTAATTCTAAATTGCAGTCACATTAAATGAAAATTAGATAACAAAAACCAAAAGCACTTTTCTACTTTACCTGACGTATAATTCAGTTAAACTTTTAACGGTAACTCTAAAAATAGTGCGTTTGGCACTATACCCTAATTTAAGTAGGTGTTTAAAAAATTTCTGGCTTCTTTTTGTAAAGTAGCTTCAATTTTAAAATTTGTTTTGTTTTGTTTAACTTTATCGCATTAACTAAAATAAGTATTGTGTCCAAGTACGCTTTCACTTTTTCTCAAAGGATTTTATCGTTGTTAATGCTGCGTTTGGTTTGAACAACTGTAAATGAATATAAAAAGCAACTGAGATCAGCGAATAGAAAATATGAAGCAATTTCCGCTTCAATCTGCAAAAACAACAATTTTTTACCAGCTGCGCCCTTGTTGGCTGCGTCAAATGTTTAATTATATTAGCTTAAAATTAGCCGTACAAGCCTTATGGATATGAAATATAACCATGGAATTTTAGTCGTAAATGTTACTTTTGCCTTTGTTGAGAAACAGCTGAAGTTATTCCGTGCGAATTTAACAAATTTATCTAGAAACAATTAAAGATTTGACAGATCTATTTGGTAACTGTAAGCAGCAATTAAAATAAATGTGTTCATGAAAAAATTGCGCTTGCTTAAATGTATTTGCTTACCATCTAGATTCTAGAAATTCGATAAGAATAATAAACTATGCACTAATACTAATAATAATTACATTTATATCATCTCAAATGAAATTTATTACAATTTATTATTGCAAGTAATTTATTTGTTATTGCGAATTTAAAATAGAAATGAAGTAAACTTACGTAAAAATCTGTTCATATTTAATAAAAAAAAATAGAGTTACATACTTGTAAATTATAAAAATTAGAAAGAAACGAACTTTTGACGAAGATAATTTTTATATGTTGAGAAAACTTGACCACTACTTAGTAAATGTAAAAATTCGTGCTAATATTCACAATAAATTAACTAAAAAGTTTTTGCTTATGGAAGCGTTTAAAATCATGCATCAATAGTTAATGAGTCACATTTTCCCGCAATCAAGTAGTGAAATGTTTGCATTAATCTTGGTTCTGGGTAGATTCCCCCGCTGTAAGTTCTGCATATTCTGCATATGTTGCAATTAACAATCAACCCTAACCCTATCCCTAATCCTAAACCTTTCAATTATCATGGTTTCTTCAATCAGATAATTCACTGCCATTGGTGGGACTTACAGCGGGGGAATTTTCCGGTCATCTTTATCTTAAACCAGAGTTTCGTTTATCCCCTAGCATTTCAGACAAGTTTATGATGAGCCTTTTTTTTTATTTGAATCAGATTTATTAATGTCAGAGGACAAATGTGAAAGCTTTAATGACATATTTTGCCATTGTGCAGTTTCGACAAACTTTTTTTTACTGATAAATTGTCGTTCGATCAACTGTCTGGTCACGAGATGTAATGATGATGATATTTTTGTTTTTTCTAAAGACGAGATATTATGGAGTGATGAAAATGTGTGTCCTTAAGATTTTATTTACAATTCCTATGTATAATGTCCGGATTTGAAATTATGTTAGTGTAATCATAAATGTGAAAATTTGTTGTTTTTATACTTTTAAATTGCAAGAAATTGGAAAAGGATGTTTATCAAAACACATTAGTTTTTTTAACCTTTAGTATACCAACAGGGATCCTGAAAAACCCAAGATAATTTTTTTTAGAATTCCTACCTAACTTAAACAGATAATCTACTCCTAATTTTTATGTGTATTTCATTACTTACCCATAAATACCATGTGACAAAACTTCTAAAAAATTATTCTAAACTAAAAAATATAAATACAGCAAGTGGAGTCTTACCATCACCCCTTTTGGTATACAGTACAATAATCGTCACATTTTTTATTCTTATTCTTTACAATCTTTGAATATCTTTATTTGTGTAGAAAAAGCTCTTTTGGTATATTATGCAGAAATAGGGATATTTGTCATTATTATTTTTACACACTTCGAACATTTCTTTTTTTAGAATTTAAAATTACAAAATTTAAAATATATTCCACATAAAATATGTTTAGCAATAATTGGAGATTTAGCTGTATTAGACTCATATAATGTAAGTGTTTGAAAAGATGGCTTTAGTGACTCTGATGATAAATGTATCGTACAAGGACATGAAGACAACCTAGAATTCTGGTAATCGCTTGTCTCTTCGCTACCGAAAGAAAAAATATCAGAAATGTGGACAATTGATGAAACAATTTGCCGCTCTATATTTACTGGCTCTACGGCTCGCAACAGATTTTCATGCGTTCTTCAGTTTATTAGGTTTGGCGGTAAATCAACACGTGTCCATCGAAAAGCCAAAGATAAACTAGCTTCCATACGTGAGGTATGGGATCAGTTTGTACAAAACTGCGCTTTTCAAACCATTTGAGATAATACAGTGGATGAGCAACTGGTAACATCTTGTGGGAAACGTCCAATGAGGCAGTACATGAGATCTAAACCAGCAAAATATGGAATCAAAATTTGGGTAGCTGCAGATGTAAAAAACATCATACTTTTACAACTTGCAAGCTTTCTTGGGAAAACTTCC
This sequence comes from Diplosoma virens, assembly GCA_963680785.1. Classification (NCBI taxonomy): domain Eukaryota; kingdom Metazoa; phylum Chordata; class Ascidiacea; order Aplousobranchia; family Didemnidae; genus Diplosoma; species Diplosoma virens. The sequence continues at coordinate 9,730,270 of OY796891.1, forward strand.
TCGATAGAAGCTTGAAAAAAACTTGGGGCATCGAGTTGTGTGTGATTTGATGGAACTACTATTTCAAATTGGAAGAGGGGTGATTGCAGACATTTTTTTACGGCCGTTTTAGCAGTAGAATTTTTGCTGCGGAAAAATATAACTATGACAGGTACATTGAGATTCAAAAAGCCTGACATCTCAGCAATGATGGAAGTTACAAAAGGTTGAGACATTTCTTTTTCAAAATTAATATTTTCAGATAGAGTGGCAGCAATGAGGTATGTACCAAAAAAAATATAAAACAGTTTGTGTGCTTTCAGCTCAATTTCTGGATAATTTAGAATCGAATAAAGAACATAAAACGCGCACGATAATATTTGAATATAACCGCACTAAAGATGCTGTGGACAATGCAGACAAGTTGATAGGGGAATACTCTTGTGCTAGGCGCACTTCAAGATGGCCTTTGCAACTTTTTATTAATATAATAAATATTGCAGCACAGAATACGTTCATAATTTGAATGTTGAGACACACATACTAATATAGGAACATAACCAACTGTAGATATTGATTCCTATTGGAATTAGAAAAGGAACTTAAAAAACCTAACATTCAAAGGAGGGCAAACAATCCAACTAGTCTCCATCAAAAAATCAGCACATGTTGCTCTATATGTAAACACTTTATTCGTAAGAAACACAGGAAAACCTCTAGCATTTGCTCTACAAGCTATTGCGACTATGATAATTAAATGCGCCTCAAAATATTTTTATTCATAAACTGTTTGTAACAGAATGTAAAACATTAAACTTAAGCAAAAATTCTTCGTTTTAATTATTGCTTAAACGGAAAATTGCAAGATTCAGTGAAATTATTTTGTTGCTTATGGTTTATCTGTATGTCATTTCTTTTTGAAGCAATAAAATATTTTTAGTGTAAAAAAAAATTTGTCACAGACTTTGTTTTGAATCCTAAAAGACCAGTTGAACAAGGTAAACCGAATACTTGCGCTGAAACAAAGCTGTGTTTAAGTTTATTTTTATTCTGGCTCAAGAAGTAGTTTGCTGCGAGGCTGAAGCTATATACAGTTGGCTTCGGCTAAGTTCCTATTAATTCGCTGAAGACTGCTCTCCATAAACAAACAGAGACCACTGTCTCTAATTACAACGAATGTATTACGAAATTCGCAACTCACAATTGACGAAAATTCTTTTCCACGCTCTGCCACTGCAAAACGAAATCAGTGCTACAAATTAATTCGTCTAATGCAAATAATTCTGCCTCCGTAGAACCAATCTCCAAACACTGGCGCGAAAACAATTACAACACTTGCCAATCCACGCAATGCAATTAAAGGGTCCTCTGCCCACGCTCTGCGCCCAAACTAACGCTCAACCAGATTACGTTACTCTTTCTCAAATTACCTCTCTCAAGTCGTCTCTCTTTCGATGCGATTGAGCCAGCATATATATAGACAAATGTCACATGACGGCCAATTTCGTAGTGAGCTGTAGACTTGTCTGGAATCCCCTAGAGAAAACGCCTCGCTCGAATGCGCCAGAATTAAAACGTGTGTTTTGTTGTATACGAGAACGTTCAGTAACAAAGTTCACACTCGGTCATGCGTTGAGGGAAAATAACTCGACAAAGCGCATTACGTCATTACTGTCTAGCGAAAGAAAAGGGAAGATTCGTTGAAACAATCGTAAGTAAACCGTAGATATTCAAATAACACAATACTAGAGCGATTATACCTCGTTCAAGTGATTTTACGTCATAATAAAACTTTAAATTGCTTTAAGACAAAAAATATAGAACCTTTTAACTGAGTTTTAAAGTTTTTTTTCTTTTTATTCATATATACTGCCTTTGCAGACTCAAGTCGTTTGGTGGATGACCAAGTGTTTATTAAAATCTAGTTGACTTGTATTTGAACTAATTTGTCTAATTCAACTAATTAAAATAACATGAAATGCTATGAACTAGCTTTTAAAATAATTGTATTTAATCACAAGTTTATTAGAGTTTTTCGGTTTCATCATTCAACTTGCTTTGTATCAATTAAGTAAGATTAGTTTTGATTTAAGTTTTATTACGGCCTTATCAAGGGCTTCATCAAAAACGAAAGAGCTTTACAAAGTATCTAAACGAAAACCCTATTAAATTGAGCGACGCCTGACGCAGCATGGAATGCAAGGTTCAATTTCATATCATATCTTTTTTTGCAGTATAACCCTACATCAAAGGTTTTCCATTAAGAGTTCCTTCTCCTAGACTGTTTGCTTGCCATGCTGACAAACAAAATCTGTCGGAGTTTTATATATACATATATAGTTTCTATTTACAGACTTTTCTATCATGAGCAGTATTAAGTGTTTAAAATATCTTAGGATAATGCATTTTAGCAGGTAATTAAAATCTTTAAGTTTACTCACCACCAAATTAAACTTACGCATTTGTCATGTTGTTTTGTATTGTTATTTTTTATAAATATAAAACTAAAAAAGTTCAAAATTTTCAACGGAAATCAATATCTTTTCATCTACGAAAGCAAATCGAATTAAATTGCTTGACAATTGATTTAAATATTTATATAAGGCTTCGTAATCAGCATATTCAACCACTCTTAATCAGAAGGCTACAATTTGAATGCTTGCATACAAAAAATATACATATTCTACTTACTAATACTTCTGAAATTTGTACTGGAAATAGACTGGGAATTGCTTTTGTCGGCAATTTTAAAGATTGGTTTATCTTATTTGACGATTCATCAGTGCATTGCGAGATCACTGTAAAAGCAATTACCAGCTTGGATTGATATTCAATAAATCATCAGTTATTTAGACTGTAAACTAAATATAAAAGCAAAACGTTTGAAAAAAACTTTCATTTGATTACTCTTTGTCAAACAAAATTAACCATAGAAAAATGCTTATTAACTAAGTACCTTTTCATTTTGATTGAAAGGAGTCGTGCAGAATTTAAGTGAAAGGTTTAAATTAAATTAAATAATTTTTCAGCTGTTTTATTTGATATTTTATTGTATTTTCGTAGTATTAAAGAACAGTATAGTTTTAAACTTTGTTACAAAAATTGGAGCGCAAGGGTTAACAAATTTCGGTCGGCCTTGCTTGCAATCATTTGTTGTCAATTAATGGGGACTTTTTGAAGTAATCAAAGCGTTCCTTGTTTAGATTTAATTGTTGGACGTCCAATCGGAAATTAAATAAAACAGAAATCCGGAAAACAAAGGACCGATTAAATACGTAGGCCTTATTAACAGATTAAAGTGTGAGCAAGCGTGATTTAGTTTACGAGGGTCAGTCAAAAAATAATGAGCCCAAGTCTCTCCTGGCCATATTTGTTGCAATAAAATCAAAAGTCATACATCAAAAGAAAGCCCAGGGATAGGAGATCTCAGTTCTACTTTTCAATGTAATCTCCGCACTTTTCAATTCCAACTGTCCATCGATGAACAAGGGACACTATGCCAGCCTTGTAAAAGTCAGCAGGCTGCATTTTTAACCAGTTTCTTACAGCGTGCTTGACTTCTTGATCATTAGTGAAGTGCTGCCCCCTAACTCCTTCTTTCAATGGTCCAAAAAGATGATAGTCAGATGGTGCCAGGTCGGGTGAGTATGGGGGATGGGTTACCGTCGTCCATCCAAAAGAAGCAATCACTTCACGAGTTTTGAGACTGGTATGGGGCTTGGCGTTATCGTGTTGCAGCAAGACCTTAGACATGTCCAGGTGAGGTCGTACTCTTCTCAGTTTCGCTTTCAGTTTGCGTAAAGTGTCAATGTAAGCATCTGAGTTGATGGTAGTACCTTTAGGCATAAAATCTACCAATATCACTCCTTCAATGTCCCAAAACACAGTCGCCATAATTTTTCCAGCTGAACGTTGACTTTTGAATTTCTTGGCTCTTGGGGACGTGGGGCGACGCCATTCCATGGATGATCTTTTCGACAGAGGTTCATAGTGATGAACCCAGGTTTCATCTCCTGTCACTATACGGCTGAGAAAAGTTTTGTCACTTCTGTGACACTCAATAAGCTTCGAACAAGCTTCAAAACGGGCTTGCTTGTGAAAATCCAAAAGTTGCCTCGGAACCCATCTGGCGCAAACCTTTGCAAAGCCTAGCTCATTAACAATATTCACAGCACTTCCATGGCTAACTCCAACACGTTCAGCAATGTCATCAATAGTGATTCTGCGATCATCTCTAATCAATTTCTCAACCTTATCATTGTTTCCAGGATTGACTGCAGAAGATGGTCTTCCACTTCTTGGTCTGTCCTGGAGGCTACTCAAACTTGGATCATCTTCTTCGTGTTTAATCCTGGATACCCACTTTTTCACAGTTCTGTAGGCTAATGAAGCATCTCCATAAACATTTACCAATCTTTCGAAAATTTGTTTTGGTGGCTCCCCTTCCGAAACAAGAAATTCAATCACAGCTCTCTGCTTCTGACGGACATCCAGTGATGACGTCATTTCCAAAACACAATACCAAAAGTGGACACGTTGAAACAATTTTTTTTTACAATTTATCTTTAAAGCAGTAAATTTACTAAACACCCTTAAAATTTCTAGAAAAAATATGAAGGTTAAAGCGGTTAAAGTTAACAGGGCTCATTACTTTTTGACTGACCCTCGTATCATAACACGTTTTAAAATCAAAAAATGTCTTAATAATCCTTTTGTAACAAAACCTTTTCTCTTAAAATTTACTTGCAATTAATAAATTATTCTTCAAACTATTTGATTTTACTTTTGTTGTCAGGTTGAGAAGAGTTGGCAATACGTTTTGTGCAGTTGTTAAGACAATCAAAGCATTTAACTGAAAATAAATAAAAAACAGCAAACAAATAAAGCTTGAAAAAAATATGCATCTAAAGTGTTTACATAAAACAATATTGGGCATAATTTTATTTTCTTGTTGGGATATTAGCTGCGCAATTTTGTAAAAGGTGAAGTATATTATGTACGTTTATTGAAAGCTATTGTTTATTAATTGAACATTTTACCAACTCGTCAATCAAAAATTTTATTTAAAAGCGCATCTTTTCAAACGAAACCAACAAGCATATAAAAATTAATTTTAGTTTTTATATTACTTTAAGTTGCTTTTTTGTTTAAAAATGTTTTTTTGGAAAAAAATTACTGATCAAGCAAAGAACAAAACTGCTTCTTAAAAACAAGTTTATTTCAACTGATAAAGTTAGGACCACAGTGTTGTTAAATGTTGAATTAATAATAATCTCTTTCTTTAAGATTAAAATGAAGGTTGAATAGTAAAATAGCATTTAAAGAATATTTTTAACCTTGCTTTGCCATATGCAATAACCTTGCACTTTGCCACTACAAATAAGCTTTGCATGCTAGAGATAAATTTTTGTATCTTTATTAATCTCATTTTGCTTTCTTGTACGTTGATTGAATAGGTACAAATGCAGAGAAGGATAGAAGCAAAACAAAATGGAAAAATGATAATTCTGACTACGCAAAATTACTTGGATAGTGCAAGTAAAGTCTTCATTTTGGATGATGGACCTTAAGATTTTGCTGGACAAAAAAAGCCAAATACGAATGTAATAATAAAAACAAATTTATTAGCTGTATTTATGCAATGATACACGGATAAAAATAGAGGTAAACTATTGTCATTGCTTATACTTGATTGAAGTTGATCTTCGATCTTCGTTCCGTGGTAACCACAAACGTAATTAATGAGGAGTGAAGAGCATTTTAAGTCGGAGGTGCTTAGAAAATTACAAACACTTTTGCAACGTTCATTCTGGAATTAAAAAAGTGATTCTTTTTAGCGTATGTTTCAATTTACATGTATATCAAAAATAAATTTTTTTTTGTTAAATCTCTGCCTCTTGTTCAAACAATCGATAACGATAATACGTAATAACGTTCATCAAAATAAGCCTTTTTCCAGCCCCAATTGGACATGTCTACCGCTGCTAAGCCCAACAAGCTTTGGTTTTATTTACTGTAGTTTGTTTGAACAGCCAACTCATGAAGCGGATAACTTGTTTTGGTGATTTGAGTTTGAGTAGGACTCTAAAATTAATTTAAATTTTACAATCTATTGGCTAAGCAATGAGAATTAATTTCTTGCACTTATTACGTTAGACTTTGCTTGTATTTAGAAACTGTACTTTATTTTTTTTTAATTTTTTTGAACATGTTTTACTCGGTAGTTCGCTGTAATTTTGCTTTTGAAATTTATTTGTCCAATGTTGCATAGCTTAAATTAAAACCAAAATTAAGTAGACGACCAAACTATTTTGTAACTGTATTATTGCAAGCAGATTTTGTTAATTTGATTTACAAATATTAACAATTCATGTGTCTGTGTCAACATTTTTTATGAAAGTGAGTAAAATAATACAATTCTTGTTTTAAATAATAGAGTTTCATCTGGTTTAATTCTAGTATCTGTGTGCTTTCTTGTAATTTTCGTATCACAAATCTAATCAAAGTTAAGTTACATGACATAACAAATTTCAGTTAATTTTTGTTAATTTGTTCAGACAGTTTTTCTATTCAATTATTTAAGAAAATTACAGATAGCTTATAACAATATTTGCTCAGTGCCTTTCGATAGGCTATGGCTTCTTTTAGCCTTCATTTTCTACAGTTGCTAGCTAAAATTAATCAAAAAATAATGTTAATAATTTAATACTGTAATAACAGTTTTTGGTACCATACTTTTTGTGCTTTTTGAATAACTTGGTTTTTGCATTAAATAACACTGAGAAACGTAAACGCTTACAAATATGCATAGTCTATCAATCAACTTAAAATGCTATTTAATGCAAAACCAAAATGTTACAGTACAGTATGTGTTTTTTGCAAAAAGTAAAGGTATAATACTTTATGTGCATTTTTAAATAATACTGTCATCACTCCAGTTTCAGAAAATTTTAAAAGCTTAAGCGAAGTTTTATAGAAAGAAGGTACTAAAGTTAATTGATATCCATGAAATCAAGTCTGTCGCTATTTCCACAAAATTCTTAGACTGGTTGGAAGATTTCCAGCACAAAATTGGTTGTAAAGACAACTCGTGAAGTAAGCAACATAATCAATAAGACATACAAAATTTTTCTCAATTTTATGCTTTTTTTGCTCTATCTAGTATCTTAATATTTTGGTTTGTTCCACAATAAAAGAGAAAAAAGATAAAAAAAAGATTGTCTACTGCTGTAAACCAATTTTTGAATTCAATCACATTTTTTATATTAATTCTTGATAATTTTTGAATTCAATTATATTGAAATAAGTTGAAAAAGCTTGATTAAAGCATTAACATCTTTTTATTAGCATGCGTTCTTTTTTTGCTATATTCTTAACAGAAATGTAACGTTCTAAAAAGGGCAAACAGTTATACAATATTTGCAAGAGGGAGAACTGGAACGCCTATTAAAAGCGTTTGAAATCAAGTGAAGCAAAAAAGGTCATTTCAAAAATTACACACCATATTTCAAGCAAAAGTTTAAACTATCACCTGAAAAGTAAAGTAAAAACGCAAAAAAATTTATCACTTAAAATCCAAAATTTCGGGACATACAACAACAATAGTACTATTAGTATTATGTTATAGTAGCAAAGCTGCTAAAAACATATAGAGACGAAAGCAAAATCAAAATCCGGGACATTACGACCGGCCGGCTGGAACACCGGAACTGTTATTCCTTAAAAAAATTGGAATTCTCAAACTCAGTGATTCAACGGTACCTTTGGTTTTTAAACATTGAATTACTCAGTAAAATTAAAACTTTTTTTTTTAATTCAATGTCAAACAAAATTCAAAATCAGTTAATTAGTTGTACTGTATGGGCTATTTTGCAAATTTTTTATCAATAATATAGTTTGTTTTTGGCTGGTTTATTATGTCATTTTTGAATGATATGGTACGTCGCACGATTAGCAGCCATCATCAACAAAATATAATTCAGTTTAAACCCCGCTTTGTAACAATGTTTTGCTATTTATTTTTTATTTTATTATTTATTTATAATTATTTATAAAACCTATTTATAAAACTACTTTACAAAAATTGCTAGCAATAAGGTGCAATATGACGCACTTTTAAATAAGAAAAATTGTGCGTTTGATATTTGTAAAATGCTTTGGTCATTATGTTCATGGAAAGTCGCTTTAAGACTAAATTAATTTGATAGACTTTTTGTATGAATTTATACAAACTAAATTAAAATCTGTGTCAAAAACTAAGAAAATTTGCTATAAAATTATCTTTAAGCTGTAAAACTGTCAAACTTGATATACATGAAGCAAGTTGTAATACCTTGTGGAAACTACAAAATACACAGCACTTATTGCAGCATAGAAATCATAAACCAATCGCACTCACTGCATCGAAAGATAACGTTATAGATTGTGATGTGATTGCAGCTTTAGACGTTGCTATTTTTGAAGAAGCTTTAGTTGTGCTTGTTATTGGTCTAACGGATGAAGAAAGTTCTGAAAAAACTATTATAACTTACTATAAACATTCAAATAAATCAATAATCACTTATGCAAATTTTTTAGTAGTTAAAAAAACTCGAATTGTACTGTAAAAATGCAACTTTATAATGAAGAAAAGCAATAAAAAAAGGCTATAGTACACTTTCAAATTAAAAAGGCTTACACTTTAAGTGCTGTGTAGTTCCTTGTGTAAAACAGTTTTTATGGAAAAGTTCGTTGCTTATTATAAACTTACGCTTATTAAAAAAAATACCCCAATTGTTTTAGTGGCTACACAAAACGTTTTCCGATCCCAAATTATGTAGTGAGTCAATCACTTGATATAACCTAAACGTAGCAAGAGTTTTTGGCAAAACAGCAATTGTTTTTAGTTTTTCTCATTAATTTCGATAAAAACTTTTATGTATAAAATGACATTGCACTGAGTTCTGTTCTTGAAAAATGTTTATAAAATTTATTTGTCATATTTTATCAAACATACAATGTACATATTACTCGATAAAATTTCACGTTTTTGTTCAAAATTTACCTTAACTTTAATTACAGTAAAAGTATGGTCAACTGGAAAACATTAGACAAAAACCGCTGCTGAACAAGATTTTTTATCAAAAACGCTTACAGCTAAAGGCCAAATTTTTAAAAAAATTGGAAAACACAATTTTTTAAATTCAAAAAATAAAGGGAGAAGCTTCCAAAAATTAAATGCATCATAAAGCTATTGGCAGTACTTTTGGAAAGATATTTCAGTAAATTAGGAAATTTTGGAGTTCAAAAATTGTGTAGCCTAAAGGAAAAATTCTCCAGGGCCACATTTTAAAAAAATTTTAGTTTTGAAGCAATCAGCTTTGTTTGGAAACTTTTTTTAATTTTCATGCATAAAAAAGTTTGTGATTATAGCATCATTTACAATATTTTTGTTTAAAAAAAAGGCCTTAAAAAGTGTTCAAAGTGTTTTTTGAGCAAAAATTGAAATGTTCATGAATTTACGGATTTTATAATGATAAACGTATTTGATAATACCTTCATATTACTAACCAGTTTCATTTCTCAAGTAGCATTCGTTCTCTTCGCAACAGTAAAAGCACGTAGTATCTGGCCGAGTTCTTATGCATGGAGAATTCTAAAAATTTGATGTACACAGCTTTCAAATATTTAACCGTTCTGGATAATCTTTGCCGCAGTTTAATGCAAGTATTTTAAAAGACAAATCTTTTAATCTTATCAAAAAAGCAATAATTATAAGAAAGGATAAAATAAATTTTTGTTTAAAAAAATAAAATTATACGTATATTACCTCTGATTCTTGACCTATACAAGTTATATTATCTTTACATCGAGAGAAAAATTTCGTTATTCCATTATTATCTATACGAATTTCTGTTTGACATATTTGCTGAAAAACAAATTAAATTAGTTAGACAAAGTCTGTTTTGCTTAAAAAGAACTTTAGTCAAGGACAATGCTTACTGCGTAAAGATTTTTCTTCAAATACAATCTGTTTGAATTATTTTTTATAATAAAAGTGACTTTTACTAATTTTTAATACAAGTAAACTTTAATCTTTTTGGGAGAACTTTTGAAAACTAGGGGTTTTTAAGTTAAAAGCACAAAAATTATCAAACTTGATTTACATTAAATCTTTAGATAAGACAGACAGACAGAATTTCCAGAGTATGAAATAAAAGGTTAGAAAACCCTTATAAAAGTAAGTAACCTTATAATATGGTAAGAAACCCATTTATAAGGTATTAGCAAAATTAATAATGATATCGTACATGAAATAAAAATTTACTTGATTATCATTGTATGTAAAGTTTAAACTAATTCGTACGGTCAAATTACAGTAAAGCAAAACAAAATTATTACACGTAAAAATAATTAAAGTTTACTGCATTTCATCAAGCCTGGGCTAAATTTGAGTCCAAACATACGCTTAATCACAATTTACGAAAAAATTTTATTTCAATTTTTTGGTAAGTGTGGTTGCCGCGCTTTTATTAAGCTAAAGCCAACAACTTTATACTCGTGCGGAAAATGCAAATGGCTAACTTGCTAAAGCGCGCTTATCGATGAAGAAAGTAGCATGATTCGCAAAGCGAACACTAATTTACATACTAAACACTTGCTTGAGTAAAAAATTCAAGAAGAGCACAATTTCATTTTATAAAAGTTCAATTTATTATTATTATTAATTTTTAGCCCATATGTTAATATATAAAAAATAGAGATGTGATAAAGAGTTCCACATAATACGATTTTCAAGTTCAAAATCCTATTTGTCTTGGCGCTGTTGCTGCGCTCTTTCAATCTTCTCTACGTCTCTCGCCGTCTAAATTTTTGGCTCTCTGTCAGGTATCTCTCAGTGACTCTGAATCAATGTATCTAATGTTGTCGTGTTTAATTTTATTTGTTTAATAATTACTTTTGGCTTTTAACTAATTAATTTTATGTGTTTTATCATCTTAATTATGTACTGTGTTTGAAATCAAGGGTTCTGTTCTTCGATATTCAAGGCATCATTCATTTCGAATTCTTGCCGCAAAGCCAAACAGTAAACCCAACCGTCAATAAAGACATTCTTCGGCGCCTCCTAAGATCAGTGCGTGACAAGAGACGGAGCCTTTGGAAAGCCCACGCATGGACGCTCCATCACGATAACGCTCTTGCTCACACAGCCCTGAGTATTCGTTAGTTTCTCGCAGAAAGAAACATTGCAACTTTGAAACACACCCATATTTCCGCGATCTGGCCCGTGTGACTTTTTTCTCTTCCCTAAGATCAAATCTGTTCTGAACGGAACACGTTTTTCTAACATCGATTCCATCAAAGTTGCTGCGATAACGGAGCTCAAAAAGATCCCTAAAAATGCCTTCCAAGAATGTTTTGAATCGTCGAAAAAGCGAATGCACAAGTGTTTTTAAATGGAAAGGGATTACTTTGAAGGAATTTGACTTTGGTACATATCAATATTTTTCAATAAAGTTTTTATAACACCAGTCTCCTAACTTTTCGAACACACTCGAACATACAAACACCTCGTATATACAAAAATAAGTGTTAACCATTTAGCTTTAACAGTGCTCAATGATGAGCATCAGAGCAAAATTTGTTGATTAAATTAAAACACTGCGCATAGAATTTTTATTTAAAAACCGCAGCAGGTTGTTTCTTCATAGTGCATAGTGCCAGAGATCTGATGACGTCACTTGCCGACGTGTGCAAAAATTTGGTTTTATTGTGTGGTAAGACATTTGCAAAACTGCAGAAATGTATGTTAATGAATATTGACAAAAGCATAGAATTGGAAAATATTTCCATGAAACTTTAAAAATATTGCTCTAATCCAGATGTTTTTACATCTTACGTCTCGTTATGTACGTCATAACGATTCCTTTTTTTGTCTCAAATTGTTTTTAATTATGCAAAATTTTGTTACGCTAGCTAAAAGTAACTGTAACAATAGGTAAGTAGTATAAAAATGAAAGTAATTAGGTAGTTTTGTAAAGTAATTTGTCTCTTCGGTTTTATAAAAGTACTCGAGAAAGAAAGATATAAAAAAATTTTCTGTTTTTTTTTCTTTAGAGAGTGTGAGAGAGAGAGAGAGAGAGAGAGACGTTTTATTTTTCATCGTGCACACTTCGAAAAAATGATTTTGGACAAATACAAAAAATTACAAGCTATTCACCATGCAAAGATGAGGAAGCATCAAAAAACCTTCAAGATTATTAAATCAAGATGCTTCCTGATAAAGTAACAATCAATTATTATTGATGACGAATAAAAAACGAAAAAACGAAATCGAACCAAAAAATTAACAATCATTCCAAGCGTAGTAACAAAGCAAAAACATTCGCTTTTACACAAAAAAAGAAAAATAAAAAACAAAAGCATAACAGCGACATCATTCGCAACAAACAAGAAACAATTTATTATATAAAATTAAACTTGTAAACTCAGTAAATCTTTTTTATAATTTTTTTTAATGAAACCCTTTGCATACCCTTAAATTCAACATCTATTTGACCCCATGATAATAAACCTATACTCGTATAAGAAAGAAGATTCTTACTTAACTTTTTATAAATACGAGGTATAAAATATGTAAGAAGTTTTTTATTTCTTGTATTATAATCATGAATTGTAAATGCTTCTAACCAATAATACTGTGATTTATATTGTATGTCCTACTAAAAATATTAAATTTAAGATTATCACTTGACAACATTCTTGGAATTTAGAAAGTGCAAAGAATAGATTCGAGTTTCAAAATTTTAGCCCTGCTATGAAATGTACGTCGAAGCTCAAAAAAATCAGATTATGAAACAAAACATCGAAACCAATAAATGTATATCGTTAAGTACGCTTTTGTGTTGTGAAGCATTTAATATGTGTTAGTTTAAAAAGAAAAAAAAGTCGAAACCGGAAAACATGGAGTTTAACAAAATTTTTATAAATTGAATTCATCTAAGTAACAATAGGACGAACTTTTTATTTTGTTACTTTATTCATGGCAAATGTTTTACGTTTATCTTTTTACCGCTAAGTGCTTTTGTTTGGATCACACGTCTTAACTTTTCTATGAATGTCTATTGTAATGGACAAGAAAATAGATAAATAGATTAAACATTTGGTGGTACAGAATTTGAAGATTGCTTGAAGTAAAAGATTTTTCTTCCCAAAGCTTTTCATCTGACACTCTTCAGGGGAAATCGTCAGAATGAAGCAGAATTGAAACCGAACTAATTTATAAAGGAAGAAAGTAGAGTTCTCATTGGCTGAAAGAGTCAACCAATGAGAGAAAAGATTAAGAAATTTTTAAAGAGTATACGAATTCTTTTTGCTTACACAGAAAGGGATTGAGAGATTTGATGAAAGTCGCTTCAAGAGCAGAAAGGTGAAAGGAAGAGCGACCTCGAGCGAGAATAGAAAATTTTTCGTTGCTATAATGGAGGGCACATTGGGCGTTGTCAAGAAGATGTTGATCAATAGCGGATTCGTGAAATTGTTGTGGGCGTATGTTGTTTCCGCTCTTGCAAGAACAACATACGCCCACAACAATTTCACGAATCCGCTATTGATCAACATCTTCTTGACAACGCCCAATGTGCCCTCCATTACAGCAACGAAAAATTTTCTATTCTCGCTCGAGGTCGCTCTTCCTTTCACCTTTCTGCTCTTGAAGCGACTTTCATCAAATCTCTCAATCCCTTTCTGTGTAAGCAAAAAGAATTCGTATACTCTTTAAAAATTTCTTAATCTTTTCTCTCATTGGTTGACTCTTTCAGCCTGCTTCTCTTTTTTTACACTTATTATTCTTTAGAATCCGACAAATTATCTAAATATCAAAAGCTTTTTTTGGAAAATCAAGATGTTGACATTTAACATGTGCGTTGTTTAAAGTTCTTATTCTACTGTAAGTTTGATTACAATTAAATTGATTAATTACTGTACTTACGCCAATGGTACATTCCGTTGTTCCTCCAGTGTCAATACAATCTTGAGCGCTTTCTTTATCATTGCAATCCAAGCAAGTCAATCCTAGACATAATACGGTACAATTAATCAATATTTTTTGGATCATGCGGGTGTGTATTTTCAACATAATCCAATTTTTTATTTTTAATTTAAATCAAACTTTCGGATCATGCTCGAAACGCTCCCGGGGGCGTTTTTTTAATTGTGTAATTTCGGGGGCGTATATTTGGTATTTAGCATTTTTACAGTATATATAGATTATTGTAATCAAAGAGTTTCAAAAAATTAAAACCAAACTAAAACCCATTTTTGCTTTTGCTTTCCTGACCCAAAGCTTGTCTTAATTTGGCGGTGACAATCTACAAAAAAACATTGCTCCTGCGTAACAGTATTTCGTTTACTGGTTGACTTGTCACCACGATAGAAAGCATTTTGCAACATTGCCTCAGAGTTGGCCAACCCAGACTTCTACAATAATTTCAATGATGCTCGCCGATCATGCAAAACTATTTAAAAAACTATTGAATCTCATTACCTGTCTAATTTACGGGAAAAAAATAAATGAAATATTGTGTTGGTAGCAGATACTCGTTTCAACCCGTGCAGTATTGCTAAGACTTACACTACATAAATTTATTGAAAAAAACTTTGTATTGAGTTTTTTTGCTTTATTGGTAATCTGTACCATGACAAGATTCAACCATAGTCATAAACTCGTTGTAGACGCACTTCTTTTAAAACTCAGACAATATACCAACAACTATTTTATTTTCATTTCATTTATGCGTAGAAATCGATTCACTTGCGCAACCGTCAAGCGATTACCACGACCTGCTTTTGAAGATGCCAAGATATTGCTATTTGGTGAAATTTTCCATTGTTTTTGTCACACTTCATTCATAAGCTTAAACTAACAGTATAAATCTACACTTAATTTTAGTTTTTTTTTACTGTAATTTTAAATTTTATTATAACGTAATCGTTTTCACGTTAAGATTAGATGCGACATCTCACATCCTCTTAATTTAATTTAACTTATTTGCAAGTTGTCTTATAAGTGTATAATAATTGTTTTGTTGTTTCGATTTAATATGTGTGGCCAGTAGTTAATAGTCACATGCCTTTGATCTATCTTGCAGTTTTTTCTTTCTGGAACTTTTAAAAAACGGCTGAATTAAGTTTTCTTGGTTTATGCAAGAGTTGCTAATTCATTGTAGTAAAAAGCCTTGCAATAAGTTTTATGAAGCGCTTTTGTTGTGAGCCATCAACGCTTTTCTGACAACCTAATCAACACTTGACTATTTTTAAGTTTTAGTTCAGAGGTTTTCGTGGTTATATACTTGCAGCAGCGGAACTTCGAGTTGTGATAAAAATAATAGTTTACTGTTAAAGTTTAATTCTATAAATGTGTTTTACAATGTAGTTTATTTAGATGCCCGTACCCTTTAGTTAATTAAACAAAAACAATTACGAAGTAAAAGTATCATTACATCATTTTTATAGTTTTAGAGTACAAAGTTGTTAAATTGGTATTTGCAGCTGTTGACCCTGTAAATTATTTTGAGGTTTGGTAAAGCTTGGGAGCCATGTTTGAAATCGATCAAGTTTGGATTTCTATGAATACATGCTTTATAGTTGGAAACTACAATTTCTTCCCATTTTTCGAGAGAGTTTTTTAAAGAATTTATTTGTATTTAGCTAGAACTAACTGAATTAGAAATACTGCCTCGATGCAAATTATTTCTTGAGCCAGTATAAATAAAAATAAGCATATCTTTACGTATTTGAGTTACCTAGTTCAGTTGGACCTATTGGATTCCCGAGTAAAGTTGTAATATTTTTATTTTTATTTAAAAATATGAATGAAATTTCGAACTGCTTACTAGACCACCTACCAAAGCAAAACGCTGCACAGTGTCTTAAAAAATGTCGAATGTAAGTTTTAAACCGTGACTGCTTTGTTCGTGTTTGCCATCAAGACGGCGCTCTTAATTGCTGGGCCAAGCTGCCAGCAACCACTTGGCCATGCTTTTGTCCATGTTTCGTATTAAATTATTGCAATTGTTTTGAAATCACAAACAACAAAACGTAGATTGTTTTTTTGTTCTTACCTTTGCTTGATCCAACATAAAATGCCAACAGCAGAAATAGTCCGAGTTTTTTCATATCAGCTTCTAACTTGTGTTAAAAAATTTCTATAAGGCTTATGGCAATATACTACTTATTAATATCTACATAATAGCAGAATTTTGTTTACCCATTCTTTTCAATGGTTATGTTTATGTTGCTCTTTGTGTTTCGCTATAATGCTAATCAACTCCCAGCATCTTTTATTAAATACTTTACATCAATTGAATCAATTGCTCTGTAGCGGCTTGTTCATAACAGCTGCACAGCTGCAGTACCCCCAAATATTTGTGTAGCAATTTTAAATGTTATCAGCAACGCTTAAAAAATTAATAACTTTTAACTTTTTTTCAATTTTATTCCATTAAATTTAAGTTCTCTTGGTTTTTATAAAACATTTTTTTTTAAATTTTGAATTGGCACCTTCTTGCGCTGTTTTTAATTTAGCTCGAAAATTTCACGCGAAATGACGCATTCCATCGGATAATCAAATGTATGTCTGAACTTCAATAAACGCAACTCAATGAATTTTATTATATTCTTATCCCAGGGGTCCTCAACCGGGGGTGAGAACTTCCCACTAGGGGGAATTTTGTATTTTTTAGGAGAGAATTTGTTTTTAATGTAATTGAACGTTTTATATATTAACTGTGATACTTGTAGATTTTAATATCAAGAACATTTCAAAAGTTCAATTTATTTTGGTAAAAATTTTTTTTAAAGATCACTATGGTTTTGGGAAAAAGATCGAGAAATCAGAGACAGATTTTAAATAAAGACACTTGTTTTAGAAATTACCAAGGTTTTAAAATAAAAATCAAAAAATCAGAAAATTGTTTTGGGCTGGTGCGCCTATGATACTGATGTAAACATACTAATTACGAAATAAAACTCCTCTGAGGGAATTTAGTTTTGAATATCGGTTAAAGGTGTCCACGAAAATAAAAAGGTTGAGAACCATTGTCTTAACAAGTACAACCCTTCGCTTTCAGCATAAAGCTTTTTAGTTAAAATGCTTGGTAATAAACTTTTAAGTTTTTTCCAATTAACACAATTTGTGTTTTACAAATGGCAGATTTAATTGTGAAAGTGGGGCCCTGAGGGTAATTGCTTTTGAAATCGGAAAAATAGCAGCCAAAATGTAGTTTTAAATTTGCCTCCAAAATATATAATCTTGACTAAAATCTAATCAAGCAAAATTTGAAAATATCGCTTTAAACAAAGCTTATTTGACTTTTTTTCGAAAATAGCCACCTGATATAATCTAACAGTGATTTAACGAGAGGGACAAAATTTAGAAAAGAGATATTTTTAATATAAACACTGTTACCAGGGATATTACTTATTATAAAATTCATTTGTTCTTCTGGTAGAATCAGAGGCAAGTAAAACTTCAACAAATACAGAAGTTGTAATATATTTATTAAAGAAAAACTCAACGACGTTTCGTCCGTTACATCAGGCGGACTTCATCAGGTAAAAGCAGAACACAACGCGCACCGTATTTAAAAACCAAGAAGTTAAAAATAGCAACCAACAAACACAAGGTGAGAAGCGAACAAACATAACAATTTAATAAATACTTCGTGCAACAGAAACAAATTCAACAGGTTGAAAACCCACATTAGTTGAGATTTTTTATATTGCTATATATTTTTGGAAAAACATTACAATCTTTATTATTTATTGAATTTTTTGTATTATTAATATATAATGATTCTAAAAATTTTCGTTTATCGTAGTCAATGTTATAATTCAATATTTCAAAATTACCAAAATCAATCCTATGTTCACAATTAAAATAATGCTTAACCAATGCAGTCTTTTTTATTTGTATTTGTTGAAGTTTTACTTGCCTCTGATTCTACGAGAAGAACAAATGAATTTAAAAAAAAAAAAGAAAGAGATATTTTTTTGTTAAAAAGGCATTCTCAACAAACGTACAGTGATTATCGAATTTGAGAAAAGTTTTTTCAGAAATTGGGTAAAGACCAAAAAAAGGTTTTCACTTGTGTTTGAACTGAAAATGTAGGTCGTTGTAGCCCCGCTCCTCTACAACATATACACAAATGACCCATCACTGGATCCAGAAATCAAGCGTTTCGTCAATGCTGAGGATATTTGTGCTACTAGCCAGCATTCAACCTTCACTGCAGTCAAAAAATTGCTCACCAATGCTCTAAACGGTCTACAGGTTTACTACGCAGAAAATTCTCTCAAAGCCAACCCATCAAAGACCCAAGTGTGCTCCTTCAACTTCAAGAACAGAGAGGCGAACCGCCCACTGAACATTATATGGCATGAAAAGAAACTTAAAAACGCCGCATACCTTAAATACCTTGGAGTAACCCTTGATAGATCCCTGACAATTAAAAAGCCAGAACTGCGAGGCTAAAGTGTGCACGCGAAACAATATCTTGCGCAAGCTTACTTCCTCACACTGGGGAGCTAGCCCTCATACATTGAGAATATCAGCACTTGCTTTCTGCTACTCTGCAGCCGAGTATGCTTGCCCAGTATGGTCAAGGTCAGCGTATGCTCGTCGCCTAGACCCTGCTCTTAATGACAGTTGTCGCATTATTACAGGGTGCCTAAAATCAACCAACACCAACTGTCTATACCTGCTCGCCGGAATAGCTCCACCAGACATTCGACGCGAGGTGGCAAGCAGAAGGAAAAGGCAAAAAGAAAGATATGAACCAAGCCACATGCTATACGGATCAGAGGCAGCAAATCAACGTCTAAAATCAAGGAAGAGTTTTTTGCATACCACCCCTCCTCTTCCGAGGAGATGAGGATCGAGAAATGGAAGAACTGGCTCAGAGAATGCCCTTTAAAGCTAGCTCTTAACATAGAACCAGCTGAGGTGCTTACCCCTGGTCACCAAGCTCCTGGAAAGACTGGAGATGCCTTAACCGACTTTGAACCGGAACTGTTAAAACCCGAAGCACACTTGCAAAGTGGGGATTTCATAATGGCCCAACTCTGTGTTAGTGTGGTACTGCAGATGACACTGCAGCACACTTGCTTGGATGCCCTCTTCTCTCACAGAAGTGCAAGCGAGACAACCTTTCAGCCTTCAACAACATTGCTGAAAAAACAGTAAAGTTTTGCAAAGACTATGTTTAGAGACACGAAATATATATAGGTCTTTGTAGTGCAAAATGAAGGCCAAAAAAATAGAAAAAGTCTTCTTTTAAAAAAGAGACGTTTCAGCTTTTTGAGTGAAGCAAAAGTATCTGCTGTAAGTTAAACAACGTGGCCGAAAAGTAAAGACCTTTATTTATTGATTTTTTTTATCTTCAAAAAGTTTTTCAATAAAGTTTTCTTCTTCGTTATACCTACATTTAAAATTGCGTTTTTTAAGAGTGTCTTTTCAACGAAAAAGTGTCCTTTTTTAAATTTTGCCCCGTCCTCCAAAAAATTTTACGGCGCCTATGATTGCAGCATCTCTTCGGTTTTTACTTGCCAGCCGCTACTGCACTTTTTGTATAGTATATTTGCGTGTAACTGCAGAATACCAATATAATTGTAAAGAGGATAAAAAGATTAAAAAAGCAATGATATTTGTTCACCTGTAGTTGTGTTGTACTATCAGATAGCGCTTTTCAAACTGCACTGCAATTTTCACGCAAGACTCTGTTTTTTAAACTAATTTTTAACGTATTTAAAAAACATATAATAATAATAATTTTTGACCTGCACATTGACCTGATTTATGTTCTTTTTGTCTGTTTTTTTTTTGTTAAATTTTTTTGCATTTTTAGTATATTTAGTATGTTTCTTTTCTTTTTTTTTCTTTCTATTTTTATATTATATTTTTGTTTTAGGCTTGAAAAAAACTTAATGAATGATTTAATCTAAAATATTAATTACATCTGGGGAAGTATAAAATTTCCAAAATTTCGAGAAGAGCGCTTGTAGTTGTATCCCAAAGCCAACAAAACCATAAGGGACCTAAATAGTTCTCGACCAATATCAGTATTTGTGTTCTCTACAAGATCCTCGAGAGGCTTATCTACGCCCGTGTCAAACCAATATTGATCCAATGTTCCAAAAAATGCAGGCTGGATTTTGACGCGGGAAGTCAACCGTGCATCAATTTGTTCTGTTCACACAGAACATTAAGAATTGTTTTGAGGCTAAAAAGAAGGTCGGTGCCGTCATTGTCAATCTTACAGTGGCATATGACACTGTCTAATACCTTGGCCTTATATGCAAAGTTGTACCTTATAGGCACTTAATCAGAATGATCATCGAGCTTGTTCGAAACTAAAATTTTACCCTTATTATTGGTGAAAGCAAGCAAACCAGACTACGTAGTCTGATAAACAGCGTTTTGCAGGGATCGATCTTGGCTACCGCCCTTTTTAACTCTATAGTATATGCACGACCTGCTTTTCACAATTTTCGAAAAGTTTGCTTATGCTGATGATTCAGCATTTTTGAACTTTTCTGCAAACTGCAAGGATTCGAAAAGGAGTTTAGGTCAAGACATGATTACATTTTCAGCGTAACTCCAGACCTGAAGGTTAAAGCTCATTCACACTAAAACGGTGACGTCTTTCATTTAAATAACCGAGAGGCTAAACGTCAGCTAAAATTCCACAACAGCAATAGATTTTGTCATTTTGCCCAACCCCTTCTTATCTTAGAGTGAAATCGGACAGATCGTTGACCTTTTGCTACCATCTAGTGGCATTGCATAAAAAACTATCTTTGCAGGTCAAACTGCTGAAACTACTTGTAGGCTCAGGATGCAATACTGGTGTCAAAACACTGCGCACAGCTGCCCTATCTCTGGTCTACTCAACAGTTTAGTACCGCGCACCAGTCTGATTTAGGTGGACGATCGAAGTCCATGTTGAAGTGTGAAACCCCAAAAAGTTTTAAAAACCATCCTTAAAATCTCATTGACAAGCCACTTGCTCAAAAACGAATAACTTTTTTACTGTTAGCTTTGCTTAACAAAAGAAAACCAAAGTCATATAAATTTGAGATGTTATTTTTTACCCTACTTCTTTGACATTTTATTGATTTTTTGACAAAGAGTTTAAGCTCGACCAACTCATTTATTACCAAAAAGTACCTGTATACTACCTGTAGTTTCCAACTATGGTAATTTAATCTTGCTTTTAACAAAACTCTTTTCAGTCATAGTCAGAAAAGTAATTAAATTTACAGTTTGGTAAGCTCATCTAAATTTTTACATCAAGGCAATCTCAAAACGAGCCAAAAAGGGTTTATAAAGAATAAACCTACGCCTGCTTTGAAACTGTCAAATAGGATCAAAAGAGAAACATTAAACACCGCATCAATACGCTCGGCAACGTCAAACTTTTTATAGCTGAACGTAAATCTAAGTCATTTAGTTAAAAAATATTCATATTTTATACTTCGCTACAATAATGGGAAAACTTATAAAAAATAATCTCAAAATAGCCACAAACTCTATATAAAATTACAGAATACTTTTGGTTTTATGATTTGTTGCGAGAATTTACTCGCGAAACGCTTATTTTGTACTACACTGAAAAGCCACCTAATAACAAATCATACAGAGCAAAAAACAACAATTTTCTGCTACTAAATTATCAGAAATCAACAAGCTTAGCTTGTGTGTTTCAAATTGCGTGCAGAATTGCAATATACTAAAAACTGCACACCATTGTGGAGTATGTACCGACTTTCGTCCGACGACAATTCGTCCACGTCTTTTTGTCCAATAGGGTTTAGGGTTAGGGTTCCCTTAAAAAGACTTCTTTTCTTTGAAATTAGACCGAAAGCCGTTGGACTAAAAAAATAAGACAAAAAAATATAAGACAAAAAAAAGACGTGGACGAAGTGTCGTTGGAAAAATTCTCGTTGTACGAAAAGACCACCCACCATTGTGAAAAGCTTACACTTCCAATTGACATTGGCATACTAATTTTGATAATTCTGGGAAGTCAGGTGCCAAAATTTGGGTTCACATTAAATGAGAAATGCATGCTGCAATATCAAAGATTAAACCGCTATTTGATAATCCTTTTTTATTCACTAAAATATTTTGTTATTTTTTGTTATAAATTAAACGTAATTCAATTTTAATTTCTTGGACATTTAAAATATGAGCCAAATTTGATTGCTATGGGGGTCGTGAATATTATAAGTTTTTACTAACACTTTCAGCAAAAAAGTTTGGAAACCATGCTATGTAACAAGGATAGGGAGCCTTATTTCCCCCGCGGGCTGTATCTGAAAATTGAGGAATTGGTGGTGGCCGCATAAAAGTTTGGGGAGTAATACAGTTTTTTGTCCCAAAAGCCTCTTGATCTCTTACAAAAAACCCTTAATCTGTCTTTGATTTCTAGATTTTTGTTCCATAATTATATGGATCTCTCTAAAAAAAATATTTATTACTCAGGATCTTTCTCTGTTTTTTGTTACAAATGGTAAAACTGTCTTTACTTCTTCGTGACCTGATGTGGGGCGTGGGTTTCTGTATAAGCTTAAAAGTATTTACCATTTTTTTATGATGCAAATTAAAACCGTACCGTTCAATTACTCAAATGAAATGAGCGTATCTGCCAAAGTTAGTCGCAAAACTTAATATTACGTTTGATCTTTTTTTTAATAATCTTTTTTCTATAATATATTAAAGAGCTTGAACACTATTTTCATAAGTAAAATAAGAAGCAGTTTTTTCACTTTTTTAATTTTTTTTAATCTTATTAGTTTAAACTTAAGTTATTTTTAATCCGCAAAAATTAAATTACTGCTTAAAGTCTTGCAAAACAATTTTTTGTTTTTTTTGTAAGTAAAAGTAAATCAACAAAAAGAGTTTAGCTTCAAATACAATTTCATAAAGTTCATAAGCATTTATTGTAACGGAACTACAAAGTCGGTTGCTTTTGTCGATTAGGAAAACAGCAAAAATTAAAGTCTGGGTGTCAAGTACTAACTTTAAATAAGTTTTTATTTTGTAGTTAATTTTACAAACGCCAAAAAAACGCTATCATGACGCTGTTGATAAGTTGTTTCAATAGACTAAATTCTTTATTTTTTATTGATTTTACTTGAAATAAAATTAGTCGGTTGTACAGTAAATGCTAGAATTGCTGTTTTCTAGCATTGCATATCAAACTTCACTTATCATCTGTTAACATTGCCACATACTTAGTTCCCCCTTTGATTCTTCGATGAAGAAACAAGCAAATTATTAATATACCATTCAACAGGAAAAGCTTTAGTAGGAGAAAAAAGTCTTACAGGAAAGATTTTACGAAAAGTTGAGTTCTGTAAACGGAATTGTGTTCGCATAATCGTTGAGTGATTTAAAACAAAGTCATTAATAAACTTCTACATCCTTGATTTGATGGCAACCAATCGTTTAAAATGAGAAATGCACTGTTTACTTCTATCGTAACAAAAAAATCTAAACCAACGTTTAATACTGGTCGTAGCAGTTCCTTTAAAAAAAAAAGCAATAGTTAAATCACTCTTACACTAAAAACTTGAAAGCAACGTTTTCAATGTTATACCTGAATCGAGACGAATTTATTTATTTTTTAATAATTATTTGCTTAAGAAAAAAGATTCTGAATAAAATTATATTATTAGTTAAGAAATGTAAAAAGTTTTTATTTTTCAACAAAAAGTGTGTCTTCTTATTAATTTTACATTTTGGGATTTCATTGAATTATGAACTTTATCAAGCTTGTTTAGAATCAAAATTTATTTCATTTAAGTTTATTTCATTTAAAACAAATTTGAGACTAAATTCAAGATTATCAACTAAAAAAAAAAGTAAAATTATATTAACATTTTTTCTTACAAAATGATGCAACAAAAATATTCCACTTTTTATTTGCTTTTTTGCTAACTTTTATCAATTATAAACTTGTATTTAAAAACTCAGACCAGAATGTTTTTGTGACTCGGTACAAATCTTAAGTTATACTCGATGTAACTATTCACTCATTATATTGATGTTAAAAAGACAATTAAATTAAATTCGCAGACTAGCACCAACAAGCAATTATGTTAAACTAAATTGAAACGTTTTCGAACATTTGAATTTGACATGTGTTTTGTCATAATTTTCCAACGCATTTATAAAATGACTTTATCAGTGTCTTAAGATTTAATTTATGCATAATTGCTGAACTCTTGGCTAAAGGGTACCGCCGTCCTTTTGATAATCCCTGAGACAGACAATATTTTACTTTCGTCACACTGCTGTTCATAGCCGTACTTTCTGGGGGGAGCAGGGGACTATTTCCCCCAATTTTCTAAAAATTTGGGCAAAATCATAATTTTTTGAAAATTGAAAAAAATTTTTTGAAAAAGCCAGAATTTTTTGGCAGGGATAAGAAAAATTTAGGGAAAATCAGGAATTTTAGGGCAGTGATAAAGATCAAAAAATAGTTTGTGACAAATGCAGAAAAAATTTAAATAGTTTTGGTGAAGACCTTTTTTTTTCAGAGAACAGCATTATTTTTGGACGAAAATTGGAAAATCTGAAACAGATTTAGAGTAAAGAGTTCATCATAACTAGTAGCTCTTAATACATTTTCCTAAATCAGGTTTTTTAACCCGTTGGAACACCTAGATCACTAGGCTAATTTTGTAAACTGAGAACCCCGAAACCAGAATTTTTTACAAAGCCTGAAGGCTTATTTCAAACTGCTTTTAATTTATTCCTAAAATCAAGTGAAGATTAAAGAGCTTTAATGTTTGCACAAGATATGCAATAAAAATAACGTCAAAGTGAGCTATAGTTGCATGCCCAACATAGCAGCTATAATATCCAGGTACAACAAAGCGCTCCTTGCTTAAAGAACCGAGCCTGCTAACATTGTGCCACCTTGTAACTGCAGGACTAAAACCAGCTTCCCGATGAAGGGACTATGCCGCGAAAGTTCCATCATTTACAAAGCCACCCTAAGATTAAATGGCATTGCCAAGAATTGTTATGGTTGTAGTGAAACCGAATTTAAAACTCGCTTCTACAACCATAATCAGAGCTTTAAATGTTTACAACCATAATTACTGTTTAAACCATAATGTTTACAATCGGTTACCCTAACACAATCGTAATTAGAGCTGTCTAAAGCCTTTTGGCAAGCTAAAGACGCAGGAAAGAACCCCGTCATGGAGCATCGCGGCCCGCACCACACCATACTATCCGGGAACCAGATGGTGCAACTTCTGCTTAGCAGAAAAAGTCTTCATCCTCCGAGCGGATCCTACAACCATGCTGAATAAAGGTTTAGAACTAAATGGGAAATGCCGTCATAAAAACAAATTTAAATTAATAAACCATTCGTAATCATTCGAAGTTTCATCTATTTCAATATTGGAATTATTTTGTGTTTGTTTTAAATTACTATTATCAAACCAAGAACACTCTACAAATGACCAAAGCTTACCGGAAATCATTGCCACAAAAACAAATTCAAATTAATTAAATTATCTTTCCTGTCCGTTATTTTAATCCACTCACTATCATTCGCACTGTCCTTTACTTACTTAACTTTTTCACCTCATGCGATCTTTAACTTAATATTTAACACCCGTAACCTTTTCATTGCTTTATAGATTTTTCCTTCCTCCTTTCAAATTTTTACAATACGCCTAACTCGCCTTCCCTCACCTTTAAATGGATACAAACCTCTATACTTGCATTTTATATTTTTGGAGTTATTTTTCCGGTATGACGTCACAGGAGCTGTATTATTTGCATAATTAACTACGTGTTATTTATTTCAAGCGTATTATTATTTTCACCACAAATAATTATATATTTTTGTTATTCTAGTAACCACGTGACGATTCGATAAGATGAAACAGACTGTTGTGGTTTCAACTAATAAAGTTTAGTGTTTAATAAATACAGTATAATATATGTATATATACATTAGGGGTATGACAAAAATTTTTTTTGGCGAATTTTTCATTCCCCATATTACCATTAGTGGAGTTTTTTCTTGTTTTCCAGGAAAATATAGGTACTAGACCTGAACTCATAAAAAAAGTCACCCTCCTTACTGAAATTGTTTGTAAATATTACAAGTGGTCAGTTCCGTAAACAAGCAGATGCCCTTTTTGTGATCTTAGGTTTTCAATTGTTCTGAGAACAGCTGAGGCATTGAAAACAATAACAAATGATCAGGTTAGTTGTTAGTTCATCCCAAATGCTAACATTTCTGACATAACTGCTAGGTTGTTTGCCAAAGCTTCTTAGAAAACAAGACTGATTTGACAAAAATGCCAAAATTTTGCGTAGAGTTAAACTGAGATAATATGATGTGCTGTTACATGATTTCTAAAGATTGCTAGGTGATAAGGCAAATCCAGTTGAGTTTCAGGGTGGCCTGTGTGATATGGTAAAGTAGTTTTTTTACTTATGAGTTAAGCCTAATCTTGTCTTTTGCTGTAGGTTTACAAGGTTATCAAATTAAGATCGTTTAACTTCTTCTCTATAAAACTTGAGAGCTGAAATGCTGAAGAATGCACCTCCTTCAGATAAGAACAAGAAAACTTGAACTGCAAATTTAATGCAGTTCCAATATGGTAAAACTTCAAGACGGCATACAACTGTGGAGTGTCTCAGTCAAATGAGCAAAATTCCAAAAGAACAACATATCTTAGATAGATACAAAACTTTGGCTTCAGGAGTGAAAAGCAAAAAGAAAAGAACTCAAATTCTAGCAGGTGAAGTAAGACAACTATGGAAAAACCTGACTTTGCCAATTCAGCAAGGTAAATCAACAGTTGAACGAAAAATTGAATATGTAATCAAACAGTATGAAAGACATAGCCGAAGACCGGGAAACTATGATTTTACTAAGTTATTTAATGTAACCGATGAGAAAGGAGAATGGTTGTGCCAAGAAGACAGAGAGTTTTACAAACTGCAGATGTCAACGGAAGGTAAAGTAGGCTACTGCAGCAGAAAAGAAGGTAATAAAGCGATTCATCCAAGAAAAATGAAATCATTTAAGCGGAAAGTTACAGAAGCTTCAGTTGCAGAAGAAATCTTCGACGACAATACAGAGGAAATTTCAGAAAGTGAAGAATCTGTGCACGAAGAACAGCTTCCTAGTAGTGATGAAGATTTTAGGAAGCCTTCAACCTCTAAAAACAGAAAACTGCTTCTGCAATACGTTTAGTGACCACAGCAAAGTTAAGTACAAAGAAAGCCCACAAAGTCTGCAAAACGTTGTCAGAAAGTGGTGTTTCTACACCTACACCCAGTCAAAGTGGTGTCTACAGAGCTGTAATGAGAAAAGGAGAAGAATTAAAAAAGCATTTCGTAGAAAACTTAAGACATGAAAATTGGTGTTTGCACTTTGACGGAAAGACAATACAAAAGAAGGAATACCAGGTAATAGTTTTGAAGAATGAAAACAAGGAAATCAGGCTTGCGGTTGTTGAATTGGCAAACAGAAAAGGTAAGACAATATTTGATGGGATAAAAGCAATTCTTGATGAGTACAATCTCTGGTCTTCAATAAAAATGATAGTATCTGACACAACTGCGGCAAATACTGGAAAAGGTCTTGGTGCAGTCACACTGCTGCAGAATCACTTTGAACATATTGGACAAGAAAAACCTGTATTCATTGGATGCCAACACCATATTTTAGACACGATATTAAAACATGTACTAAATGATCACTTTGGTGGAACACCAACATCGCCAAATCTCAGTTACCCGTTCATTGCAAGATTAACAGAAGAGTATGCACAACTCAAGCAAGCGTTCAATAACACTGGAAAATTGTTAAAGAAAACTAAATGTGACCTGTGGCGAGATGACATGGCCTTTCTTCATCATTTAATATCATGCTACAAATTCTTCAAAACTTCTCAAACCTTTCCGAAGGTGAATTTTCAATCTCTTCCTGCTCTCAGTAATGCAAGGTGGAACTCCAGAGCGATTTATACTTTGCTCACATTCATTTTGATGCCTGAGTTTCGACAGAAAGCTGAAACAGCATGTGACTTCATCATTGGCTCATGGAGTGATATCTGGTTCTCTGCTCAGTTTTTCAACCCTGCTAACTTTGACCATCTATCAGAAGCTTGCCAAGAGCATCCAAAAGCTTTGAAGTCTCTGAGAAGGTTTTGGTCCAGAGAGCCAACACCTATACCAACACAACGATCAAATATCTATGCAGAGCGAGCAATTAAAGTAATGCAAGACTTGCTCCCACTCTGCACATCCACTGAAAGACTAAATATTAAATTTCTTTTAACAAATACACAGTAGTGAAGTATTAATTTTGCCTATTGTTCATTGTAAACAATAAATCTGCACAATTTTCCAAGGAATCATGAGTTAACTAGATGGCTAACAGTTTTATCAGTTGGAGGGTGAAGTTTTCTTAAGCAAAATCAAAAAGATCCATATTTTTTTGAGTTGTACATAAAAACTCCACAAAATATCATATGGGGACATAGGGTTAAAAATTTGTCATACCCCTAATATACATATATTAAACCCTCGTATGTATCTTCATGTATATTTTTTTTATAATGTCATTTTTACCAATTAAAGTAATTTTTGTAGCTTTTAATTAATAATATTTAACTTAATCGTCGTGTCTTTATTGTGGATTACATATGAAATTCTAACATAATTTTTTCTTGAAAGGTTTGAGTTTGTAAATGGATTGAGCCAGTTTTAATTTTAAAGAAATTAGTGGATGACTTTATTTTTTACATTAAACCACTTTCTCACGGTGATCCGGCGCTATTTTGTAACATATTTGAATTTTATTATAGATCTATTTTTATCCTACTATCTTAAAAATAGTTATCATTGCTTTCTTTGCAGATGACCCAAATCGAACATTTGGTGCAAGCTGGAGTTTAAAACAATATTCAACCACATTAATTGGAAACCAGCCTCGCAGTGATTACAAATATTGCGCTATTTCAAAATGATCGCTCCGACTGTTATTAAAGAAGATTGATCTAAGGTTTACAAGGTGATATTGTCAGTGGAGCTTTCACAGTCAACTATTTATGTTGGGCTCCATAAACAGTTTTTACCGTTGATATGCATTGATGGTGTTTAGTTGTTTTTTTACGGCTTAAATAGTCATTAAAAAATAAATTTTAATTCATTTAGCAACACCACACTCTACATTCTACAACAGGGGTCGGCAACCCCCGGCACGCGGCGTCGTGAACATTTTTCCAAAAACACGTTTTAAAATGTTAAAATAATAAAAAAAATTACATTCGGCGCGAAACACGTGGTTATAAAAATTTGGGCAAAGTCAGGAAATTTAGGGAGGTGACGATGATCAACTGCAAAAAATAATGACCAAATTTAGGTGAAGACCTTTTTTTTTTTTTTATTTAGAGAACACCTTGATTTTGGGACGAAAATTGAAAATTAGGAGACTGAATTTAAGTGAAGACCTTTTTTTTTTTTTTTCATCGGCACGCAAACATATATTTTGACATTGAATTTTACAAATTGGCACACTGGAAAGAAAACGTTGCGGACCCCTGTTCTACAATATGCTTGATTGCTTGCTATTTATTATTACCAGATACTTGATTTCTTTGTACATGTATAAGTACCGCAATCTGCAGTTAGTGGTAAGCTAGGGAAAAAGCAAACTAAGTGGCATCTTAGCGTATGCAAATTTAGAGGCTCCACACTTAACTAACACATATACACTAAATAATTACATTTTCATTGTAACTTTATTATCATAACCACGGTTAGTTTTCCGCAATTACTCTTGTTAACATTTATGAGTAAAGTTAAGGTGTGCTTTTCCGCCTTCAATTTAATTTAGAAATCTGCATTTGATTTAGGAAATGGACATGTTGGGTCTTGTTTGAACGCTATAAAAACTGGAGGCTCAATTCTATAAGTCTATAATTTCTCTGCAAAAGGCGCCGAACATTCTCATTGTTCCAAATAACATCATAAGTAATTCGTTCACAAACGGCCTAATTTTGTAATACAAAAGTTTTATTACTATTTTATTAAATAAAAAACAAAATATAAATCTAAACATAATTAATAGCTTTTTCGCAAAAGTGGTCGAAAAATTTTAGTTACAGTTTCGAAAATAACAAGATTAATTAAAAATATTATATTTTTCGTAACGTTGTTGACTTTTGCTTCTTTTTTTAGTCTTAATCATGCCGTTTATCAATGCAACAAGCAAAACTCATTGCAGTTGGCCAAACAAAATTTTGGGAAAATAAAACAATTTTACCCATTTCCCAAATATGCCCTAATGTTCGTAAAAAAGTCGGCCGAAAACTAAAAAAGTTTTTATTTGAAATCGGAGGTATATTTCTGTGTTTCTTGATGCCGGTCCCAAGCCCAGATAAATGGGGAGGGTTGCGGCAGCAAGGGCATCCGGCGTAAAAATTTTTTCCCAAAACAGACAAATGCGTAATCATTATCAATCCATACCGGACCGGTCGCGGCCCGGGTTACGAATGATCGCCTCAGGTGTCGCACAGCAAGGCACCTGTGGAAATTATACTACTGCTAAACATAGTAAAAATAAGAGCAGAAAGAGAGGAGGAAGGCAAGTGAAGAAGCAGCGAGAAGTGTGGACTCATAGGGGTGGGTACCTTAAATATTGGAACATAACTGGAAGGGGAAGAAAGCTGGCAGATATGATGGAGCGAAGGAATGTATACATATTGTGCCTGCAGGAAACAAAGTGAAAGGTAGTAAAGCGAGGAAGATGTGAAGATTTTCATTTACTTTTAAATGATGCGTAAATATATTTGAATAATAATGCGTAAATATGTATTAAGAATTAAAATAAATTAAACGACGATACAAGGACCCAAAAATAAATATAGACAGAAATATAATTGAATATAATAATTATATGATTGACGGTTGACTATTAACTATTGACGACGATTGACGATTTACGATTGACGATTGACAATTTACGGTTTATGGTTTACGTTTACGTTTACGGTTTACGATTTCCGATATTTAATTGATTTGGATTCCACGCCAAACCTGCCCAAAACACAAGAACAATACACAAATACAATGACAATTTCAAACAGTATTCTTTCGACGTTCAAACAGTAGTCGACGTACTTATCAACGTTCAAACAGTAGTCAATAAGTTGCAAAGCTTTTACAGGGTTAATAATTCCACTCTACAAACTAACAAATGCCATCTCTCTCTGTCTCTTCAAATAGTTTAAATTTAAATTTATATAAGAGAACAAAAACATTTCAGGCGCAATGAGAGGCAAATCAAACTTAAGTGTTGGAGAACAAAACGCGAAATTAACTGAAACGAAACTAAATCGGATTCGAAACTTGCTGTAACACTGTTACTTTGCAATAATTGTCTGATCGACTCGTTATCCCGAAGCTATCGCAATTACCTTGCACGCCTGTTTGAGTTTTATTGCCTACGCGTTGTTACGTGTATCATTCAACACAGTAGTCAGCCGCATAGTTTGAGACAACTTGAAAGCTTTAATTTATCAATATAGTTAATGTAAAGTACTAACTAATATAATATTGTTTCCTTATTTTGTTATTTACATAATACGTTGTTTTTGAGTTTATAAAAACCTAAGGTAATTAAACTTGTAAACTAGTTTCGGTTCCCACAACTTAATAAACTCAATAATTCACCAATGGATAAGTTGTTACGGCCTAAAGATTTAGCTGTGGATCCCAATGCTGCAAACGCTAAAAAAATATTCAAGTTTTGGCTTCGTACAGTTGAAGATTTTATCGAAGCATTAGTTGAGACATAGCCGGAACAAGCTCGAGCAAATTTTAACAAAAGACGTGTGGTTCTCAGTTGTTTATCTCCGGCTATCTAGCAGTACGTTGAAGAGGCTGAAACTTAAGAACGAGTGATCGAAATTTTAAAACAAACATTTATCAAACGAAAGAATAACGTTTATGCGCGCCACCTACTAATGAGTAGACGTCAAAGTTCTAATGAATCTATAGCTGAATACTACGCATAGCCACCTTATCTCTAGTCCACTCAAAAGCCGAGTACTGTGCGCCAGTGTGGTGTCGCAGTGCTCACACTCGCCTCATCGACAGTGTCTTGAATGACACCTTGCGCATAGTTACTGGATGCCTGCGTCCCACTCCAACGGACCACCTACCTGTACTCTCAGGCATCCAGCCAGCTGAGCTTCGCTGAATGGGAGCGACACTCTCCTTGGCTTACCGTGGATCTCTGGACCCCGATCATATTTTGCATGGTCTTTTAAGTGGGTCCTTAGATACTCGCCAAGTGAGACTAAGATCCAGACGCCCGTTTGTGCCAGCTGCGCGGAATATCTTGGACAACCTTGCCAGACTTGGCATCCGCGCTTCTAAATGGACAAATCACAAATGGAATGCGGAGTATTGTGAAAATGCTTCCAGGCTCCGTGCTTTTGTGCCCCGGACCGGTGTCAACCCTGTTGGAATGGGCTTACCCCGAGCAGCTTGGGTTAAGCTCAACCGCCTGCGGACTGGTGTTGGGCGATTCCATTCGTCCATGCACAAATGGGCTCTGGCTCCTTCACCGAATTTCGAATGCGGCGCTTCTGAGCAAACCGCAGACCATGTACTAACAGCGTGCCCTATACATCGGGCATCACATGGATTACGAGGTCTGACAGTTTTGGATGACGAAACTCGATGCTGGCTTAATAACAACACTACCAGCATCTGATTCAGGTAGTGCAGCAGTCTGGGGTAGTAAAAGGATAAACCCTCGGCCCGAGTCCTGCTTGTGTCTGACCTGAAGTGGATGCCCTTCAAACGATGACGACGAAACAATGACGAATATTTACAGGCTTTAAAAACCTTGTCTAAAGATTGTACGTTTAGAAATGTTACAGCACTACAGTATCGAGAAGAGCTGTACGCGATTCCTTTATCAATGGCTTGCTTCGGCCTTTATTTGACAACGCTTTCTTGAAAATGACAAACTTAGCGTAGATCGCGCGTTTGAATTCGCCGATAATTTGGACCATGCGTATCAACATGCAGTTTCTTTAAACACTTCTCAAACGCCTTTTGCTGGGTATCAGGTAGCCACCGCTATTCCATTAGAGAGATTCATCTTTGACTAAACAAACTAGCGAAAAGTTTAAGGACAAAAGCGAGATTTTTGCGGCTTTTACTAAGAAAATTCAGCGCATATGCTACTTCTGCGGTTGTCCAATGCACACTAGTAGAGCAATGTGTCCTGTTAAAAATGCTGTATGCCATGGATGTGGTAAGCAAGGTCACTACGTTAAAGTTTGTCGTAAGATCAGGGCTAACACAGCGGTTGCGTACTCTTTAAGCGAATTCGACCATAACACCGAAACCGAATCGGGGCAACCCTTTTTGGCTTCAGTTGTTGCTACTGCACCCGAATGTCTTAGCCATGCATTGATCAAAGCGAAAATGAAAGGAAAAAGAAGTGGATGTTTTCATCGATTCCGGAGCATCTGGCAATTTTATTTGACAGTCGTCGTCGTCGTCGTCGTTTGAAGAGGTATCCACTCCAGGTCAGACACAAACAGGACTGGGGCCCAGGGTTTATCTTTTTACTACCCCAGACTGCTGCATTGCCTGGATAAGACGCTGGCAGTGATGTCATTAAGCCAGTATCGAGTTTTGTCATCCAAAACTGTCAGACCTCGTGCTCCATGTGGTGCCCGATGTATAGGGCACGCTGTTAGTACATGGTCTGCGGTTTGCTCAGAGGCGCCACACTCGCAATTCGGTGAAGGAGCGAGACCCCATTTGTGCATGGACGAATGGAATCGCCCAACACCAGTCCGCAGGCGGTTGAGCTTAACCCAAGCTGCTCGGGGTAAGCCCATCCCAACAGGCCTGGAACCGGTCTGGGGCACAAAAGCACGGAGCCTGGAAGCATTTTCACAATACTCCGTTTTCCATTTAAGATTTGTCCATTCAGAGGCGCAGATGCCAAGTCTGGCAAGGTTGTCCAAGATATTCCGCGCAGCTGGCACAAACGGGCGTCTGGATCTTAGTCTCACTTGGCGAGTATCTGAGGACCCACTTAAAAGACCATGCAAAATATGATCGGGGTCCAGAGATCCACGGTAAGCCAAGGAGAGTGTCGCTCCCATTCGGAGAAGCTCAGCTGGCTGGATGCATGAGAGTACAGGTAGGTGGTCCGTTGGAGTGGGACGCAGGCATCCAGTAACTATGCGCAAGGCGTCATTCAAGACACTGTCAATGAGGCGAGTGTGAGCACTGCGACACCAGACTGGCGCACAGTACTCAGCTGTTGAGTGGACTAGAGACAAGGTGGCTATGCGTAGTGTTTTAGCACCAGCACCCCATCCCGAGCCCACGAGTCGCCTCAGCAGTGTGACGCGCGAAGATAGTTTTTTGCGCAATGCCACTAAATGGTGACGAAACGTGAGTGATCTATCCAGTTTTACCCCAACATAAGTAGGGGTTGGACAGAACGGTAAAATTCCACCGTTGTTGTAGACCTTTAACTCACGTTTGACCTCTCGGTTGTTTAAATGAAAGGCTGTCGTCACCGTCTTAGTGTGACTGAGCTTCAACCTCCAAGTCTGGAGATACGCTGACAGTGTGGACATGTCTTGGTTTAAGGTCCCCTCCAAGTCCTTCCAGTTTCCAGAAGAATGCAACAATGCATTCTTCTGGAAACTGGAAGGACTTGGAGGGGACCTTAATGCAACAATGCATTACTGTCAAATTTCATTTCACAGTAAAATAGCGGCTAAGCTAAAAATAACTGTGCACGGCGGAGGATCGGAAATTTCGATGGCATCCGAAGAATTAGTGGTTAACACTCACGAAAGCCTAAAAACTTCTATACTAGTATTAAATCGTAGCTACCTTCTGGACTTTGAGGTTATAGACAAACTCTGTACGGGTGTGATTCTTGGCCAAGATTTCCTGCGTAAACACTCTGAAGTTACCTTTTGTATGGGAGGCAGTGAACCTCCCTTGAAAATAAACGATAATCAATTAAATGTGGCTGTGGCCAAGGTTGAAGAACCCCGTTTATTCGAATTTTTGTCCCCTGATTGTAAGCCTGTAGCATTGCCCTCTAGAGTTTATTGCAAAGAAGACCAAGATTTTATAAAAACAGAAGTCAAGCGGCTTTTAAAAAAAGATATTATAGAAACCTCTAGATCGCCGTGGCGAGCCCAAGTCCTTGTGGCCAAACGCGGAGAAAAGCAACGTT
Organism: Diplosoma virens; assembly: GCA_963680785.1. NCBI lineage: Eukaryota > Metazoa > Chordata > Ascidiacea > Aplousobranchia > Didemnidae > Diplosoma > Diplosoma virens. The sequence goes on from OY796891.1 coordinate 9,765,567, forward strand.
TAGTTATTGACTTTTCATCTTCAATAAACCGTTTTACTGTTTTGGACGCTTACCCACTGCCGCGTATTGATTCGCTTGTAAATCAAATAGCCAACGATCAATTTTATAGTTCAATCGACCTTTGGGCTGCTTATCACCAAGTTCCCCTTCAGGAATCAAAATCTACACCAGTTTTGAAGCATGTGTTATGTTGTATCATTATAAGCGATTACCATTTGGTCTGACAAACGGGGTTTCCGTTTTTCAACGAGTAATAGACAATTTTATCAAACGACATAATCTTGAAAGGTTTACGCTTATCTCGATGACATAACGGTCACGGGTACCACTGAAGAAGAAAACGATCAAAATTTAGAGCGTTTGCTAAAGACAGCGCTAACTGACAATTTAACATTGAATAAAGATAAATCTAAATTTAAAGTTACATTTCTGAACTTATTAAATTGTAATATTTTGTATGGCGATCAAAATCGACTTCAAGCGTTGCTAGACCTGTTGCCCCAGCAAATGCAAACGAGTTAAAACGTGTCGTTGGACTTTTTTCGTACTATGTACGATGGATAAAAAATTTTTCAAAAAAAGCGCACCCTTAATAAACTGTAAAACTTGCCCTTTAACAGACGAAGGCCTTAAATCATTTACTCAACTAAAAAAGGACCTTGCTAATGCGAGTCTATTAGAGAACTATTAGAGACAATTTACCTTTTGAAGTTGAGACCGATGCCTCTGGTCATGCGATTGCCGGCATTCTATCACAGAATGGAAGACCTGTAGCTTATTTTTCTAGACGATTAAATGCAACTGAAAGAAATAATTAGGCAGTAGAAAAAGAAGCTACTGTCTGTGTACAGGCGATTCGAAAATGGTCTTGTTTTCTAAAAGGAAAGCATTTTTTACTTTATACTGATCAACGTTCTGTCTCCTTTATGTTCGACCGAAGAAGTCGAAGCAAAATTAAACATAATAATGTTCTTTGTTGGAGAATTGAACTAAGTCAATGTTCTTATGATAGAAAACACACACCTTGAAACAGCAACGTAGCGCCTGAAGCCATCTCAGAATAATATGTTCTACTATTCCTTCCAAGAACAAACTGTTGGCTTTGCACAACAGTCTTGGTCATCGTGGGTTTGCTCGTACGTACCATTTTGTAAGATGTCGCAATTTACCTTTCACAAGTGAAGAAACGAAAGAAGTTTGTCGTCAATGTCAAACGTGTGCTGAAATCAAGCCTCGTTTCTTTAAGCCTCCTCAAGGTCAACTTATAAAGGCCACTCAAACTTTTGAAAGAATTAGTATGGACTTCAAAGGACCGCTCAAAGGAAAGAACCCATACATGTTAGTAATAATTGACGAATTCAGCCGATTTCCGTTTGCTTTTCCATGCCGGAATATTAGTACAAAAACTGTAATGTGCAGTTTAGACAAACGTTTTTGCGTGTTTGCATGTCCATCTTACATTCACAGTGATTGCGGTAGCTCGTTCATGAGCCATAAACTAAAATCGTATCTAAGAGCACGCGGTATCGCTTCAAGTCGTTCTACGCCATATCATCCATGTTCAAACGGATAATGCGAACGCTGCGTCCAAACCGTGTGGCGTACCATAAAACTTCAATTACACGAACGCTTGTTGTCTGAGGAAAGATCGGAAGATGCACTTCCTGAATCGCTCCAAGCTATACGATCTCTTGTGTGTTTGGCAACTAACGAAACTCCGCATGATTGTATGTTTAAGTTTAATCGCAGATCTATGACTGGTGTTTCTATGCCCGCCAGGTTGTTAAAAGAAGGACCTGTGTACTTACGCAAATTCATTAGAAACAAAAGTGATCTATTGTGTGAACGTGTTTATTTATTAGATGCAAATCCTTCGTATGCACATGTTCGTTTATCCAATGGGAACGAGACTACCGTTTCCACGAGTGATTTAGCCCCATTACCAGAAAATGCTTATTTTGAAAACGAAAACAATTTGTTAATAACTTCCCCTGACGCAACTCCACCTGCTTTGCTAACGAATGGCGAGACGTCTAATATGCCGTCAGTTGTGGTAGACCAGATCGACGGGACGCAGCTAACTGCTGAAGCCGATCTTAACAATTTACCCTCTCCGTCTGCTAATAAAACAATTGATGTAGATGCAGTGGAGCCATCGGTAGTAATACCCCGGCGCTCCGAAAGAATAAGGTGTCACCCCGAAAGACTCCAAGCAGAAAAACTTGAGGAGTGGGTCAAATAACTATATAGGCCAAACAGTTTACAATATACATTCGCTCTCACACCCCTTTGATGTAATCCAATTTAACTTGTGTGTGCTTGTGCTTGCATTTATTTATTTCTATATCTATTGTCGTCAGCGTGGTCGAGTGGTTAAAGCGCCGGGCTCGTGACCAATACGATCTCGGTTCAAAATCCACTCGTGCCATTCTGTTGTGTCCTTGGGAAAGACACTTTGCGGCACATTCCCCTGCTTGGTGCCCTGGCAAGCAGTTCTAAATTACAGTCAGATCTTTACTAAATTACAAGCGGACAGCAATATCTTGGTATCTCCGGAAGCAGGTCGGGGTAATTGCCAACCCTATGTATTAGCGCCTCCGTCGCTTTCCTGCGAGTCAGGAGGAAAAATATAGAGATAAAAAAAATTACTTAAATTGATTTACTGTCTGTGTCAGTACTTGCATAATTTCTTAAAGTGGGGTGAATGTGAAGATTTTTATTTACTTTACTCTGTTACTTTGCAATAATTGTCTGATCGACTCGTTTCCCGAAGCTATCGCAATTACCTTGCACGCCTGTTTGAGTTTTATTGCCTACGCGTTGTTACGTGTATCATTCAACACAGTAGTCAGCCGCATAGTTTGAGACAACTTGAAAGCTTTAATTCATCAATATAATTAATGTAAAGTAATAACTAATATAATATTGTTTCCTTATTTTGTTATTTGCAGAATACGTTGTTTTTGAGTTTATAAAAACCTAAGGTATTAAACTTGTTGTCACAGATTTTGTTCAGGAATTCTAAAGGATCAGTTGAGCTAGGTAACCCGAATACCTGCGCTGAAACAAAGTTGCGTCTAAATTTTATTTTATTCCGGCTCAAGAAGTAGTCTTGCTATGATCCTGAAGCTTTTGTACAATTTGTTTAACGAAAGCTCGGATTGGTTTCGTTGAAGACTCTTCTTCACAACAAACAGAGACCACTGTCTCTAATAGAAACGAATGTATTACAAAAATCACGACCGACGAAATTCTATTCCACGTCTTGCCAAACTGCAAAGCGAAATCGACACTATAACTTGATTCAATCAACACAAATAACTCTACCTTTAGAACACAACTCCAAAACACTGGCGCAAAATAATTCAACACTCGTCCCAAATTCTACCTCCTCTCCAAGGCAACTTTTTTTCGCTTTAGGCGTCTCTCTCTCGCCATCTATTGTCGTCTGTTTTATTCGTCTGCTTTTATCTCTTTACTCATCGCCTTTATATAGATAAAAATCACGTGCCGACGAAAATTCTAGTATATGCGGGATTTAACTAGGACTTCCCAGAGAGATTGCTATGCTCGAATGCGTCAGGACATTCCAAAATTATCGAGCTTTAGTGGCGCCCGGACAAAACATATTACGTCATTATTGTTGGCGAGAAGAAAAGAGAGAAAAAATACATGCATCGCGCAATAGAAAGCGTATAGGACGTTATATTACATAAGACAAGAGCAGCGCTCAAAGAGACGCGGTCAAAGAATAAAACTACGAATTACTTTTAACGGGGATAAACTACATCGTGTGATTAAAATTATTAGTAATAAAGTGTGACACTTGTAAACTAGTATAGGTTCCCACAGAACATTGGAGGTGGATGCAAACTATTTTACAACGGAGCTGATGGAAGAAAAAATGGGATGAGGGAGGAGCTGGCTGAAAGTGTCCTAAAGGTAAAGAGGGTGTCAGACAGACTAATGGCCATGAAGCTAGAGGTAAAAGGGTCCATCTTAAATATAGTAAGCGCATATGCTTTACAGGTTAACAACAGCATAAGAAAGAAAAATGATTTTTGGGAAGAGCAGTGTTAAAGAGATGGAAAGAGTACTTAAAGAAACTGATGTACGAGAAAAATGACGGAGACCCTAGGACAGAGGAAACAGAAGTGGTTAACAAGGAGTTAAATTGTGTTAGTAAAGAAGAAGTAAAGAACGCACTAAGAAGGATGAAAAAAGTTAAAACTTCTGAGCCAGATAAGTTGCCAGTTGAAGTTTTGAAGTGCATGGGAAAGATGGGGATAACGTTTTTGACCAGACTGTTCAACAAACTATTAATGGGTGAACGGATGCCAGAAGCATAGAGAGAAGTGTGCTTATCCCAATCTATAAAAACAAAGGGGACGCACAGTGCTGTGGAAACTACAGAGGAATAAAGCTAAAAAGCCACACAATGAAGATATGGGAAAGAATTATTGAAGCCAGGTTAAGGGATAGAGTGGAGATCAGAAAACAGCAATATGGATTTATCCCAGGAAAGGGAACCACCGATGCCATGTTTGCTTTAAAAATGTTGATAGAAAAGTACAGGAAAAGTCAAAGAGAGCTACATTGTGTATTCGTGGATTTATAGTGTTACAGCAAGTATCACTTAAGTTTTGAACCCGGGTTTTTTTTTGTCTTTAATTCACTTATATTTTTGTTTGATATTTATTTGACCCGCTTCATTATTTCACGGCGCTCGCTTGCTTATTTTCTGTTACTTGGAGCTGCCTTTTTCTCCACGTTGGCTGCAAATTGTGAAAAGACTACTTAGTAAGCTTCTTCACATTTGAGTGACGGTGGTCGAATTACTGTTAAGAAATACTGTTAAATACCGTTAGAAATACTGTTGAAACTATTGAACTGTTTTAGATACCGTTTAAAGATATACTGTTCGAAACTGTTAATTTTTTGTTGGTCTTCTCTCCGTGTCAGTCTATAATAGGTGAGTGTTTATAAGTGTTCCTTTGTGCATTAGTTGTTAATGTTTTACGTTTATTTATAGAAAACCGTCCGTCCTATTTCGTCCGTCCTATTTCGTAACCGTCTAAATTGTCATCTTTGTAATCTTCAACAATCTCGTAATTGTCAAAATTGCAAAATTTCAACTATTTCATATCGTTTTATATTTCATTCGCGAAAAATTAAATTGAATCTAAACAAGGACGCGTATATTTCCGAGACAGCCATACAGAGATTCAGACCTCGAGGAACTTCCTGTAACATAGAAAAAGTTTACAACAGGGTTCCGCGGGAAGAGCTGTGGTATTGTATGAGAAAATCTGAAATAGTGGAAAAGTATGTGCAACTAGTACAGGATATGTATGAGGGAAGCGAAACAGTGGTGAGGTGTGCAGTAGGAACTACAGAAAGTTTCAAGGTTAAGGTTGGACTGCACCAGGGATCAGCGTTAAGTCCGTTTCTGTTTGCAGTGATAATGGACAGGCTAACGGATGAAGTAAGAAGAGAACCACCGTGGACGATGCTGTTTGCTGATGATATTGTGATTTGCGAAGAAACCAGGAAAGAAGTGGAGCGGAGGTTAGAATCCTGGAAGTATACATTAGAAAGAAGAAGGATGAAAGTAAGTAGGTCAAATACCAAATATCTGTGCGTAAATGAAGGAAATGACGACGAAACAATGAAGATGGAGGATACAAAAGTGCCAAGAATAAAGAAATTTAAGTATTTGGGATCAACGGTGCAAGAAAGTGGTGATCGTGAGAGGGAGGTAAAAAAGAGAGTGTAGGCAGGATGGAACGGATGGAGAAGATTATCGGGAGTAATCTGCGACAGGAGGTTACCAATTAGAGTAAAAGGAAAAGTGTATAGCTCAGTGTTAAGACCAGCAATGGGATATCGACTTGAGACGTGGCAGTCACAAAGATAGACTATATAATAAAGAAACAACTGGAAGAGATGGAAGTCGCAGAGATAAAAATGTTGAGACGAGAAAAGACAAGATTAGAAACGAGTACATCAGGAGTACCGTTAAGGTAGAACGGTTAGGAATGAAAATGAGGGAGGGCAGGCTGAGGTGGTATGGAACATGTCACGAGGAGAGACCAAGAGTATGTAAGAAGAAAGATGATGAAAATGGAGTTACCGAGAAAGAGGAAAAGAGGGAGAACAAGGAGAAGATTTTTAGATGTAGTGAAAGAAGATATGGGGGAAGTTGGTAAAAAGGAGACGGATGCTAAAGACAGAAAGGTTTGGAGAATGATGATGCGCTGTGGCCACCCCTGACTGAAGGGAAAGGCCGAAAGAAGAAGATTTGAAATCGAGGGCTAAAACATTGTAATCGCTTAAGTTTGTTTTACAATTTCAACAAATCTAATACTGTCTATCACGGTTTTGTCAAAACTCATTTTATTGGCGGAGCAAAAAAATGTTCGTCGACAACCTTATAAAACAATCCGCGACTCAGCATTGGAAAAAACAGTTAGAAGGGCAGTTACTTTATTAGAAGTTGACTCTTTTGTTATTTTTCAATTCAATAATCTTATCATTAAAAATTTATGAAATAGAAAACAGTTTAGCAGCCGAAAGCTTAATTTAGCTGCAAAGCAAAATTTTAGTTTAACCTTCGTAATAAAAAGACGCCGCCATTTTGATAGCCTTTGTTTAATTGTTTTCATTATCTTCAACTTGAGCTTACAATGATCTTGTGATAATTTTTAGTGTTATTTGGCAATATATAAAAGATCTTTTGGCAATATTGTACTTTACTTTCAAACATTTTCTACTTTTGATGTTTCTGCAAATGCTTCTTAGAGATAATTTAGCATCGAGTAAGTTCTTCACAAACTTAATATCGACTGCAGGAGTTTTTCTGATCTTAACGTACAAAAGATCAAAGTGTTATTTAGGTAGTAAGAGAGTTAATAAAGTTGCTTACGGTATTATATGATCACACTAGTGATTTTCTTCTTTGACTTCATTGACCGGAACTTATAGTAAACGAAAGTTTCTACCACTGCGTGCTGTTGATCAGCTTTCGTATAAAACACAAGCGAAGTCAAAATCAAATTAAAGTAGCAATTCATTGGGTGCACTCTAACGTGTGATCTCAAGTGATAAATGATCTCACGTTTGAGTACATAGCTTGTTGAGAAGCAATAACTAAATTCAATTTTCATTTCTATTCTACTGCAGGCTTACATGACGTAAAACTTTCATTTTGACCTCATTGATTTAAATATGATATTAAATTGAAAAGCATAACTTGTATTAACAGTAGCTACCTTTTCAATCTTGAAAAAATATCAAAGAAAGAAATAACAGTAACACATAAGTAAAAAAATATTAGATAGGTTGCAAAGTTACAAAATAAATTTAATCTCTCGCAAGAGTGGAACAATTTTTTGTATGATTACGTAGAACAATCTTTGCGTATGATCATGTAAAACATTCTTTGGACATGCTTATATTGAACAAAGTTTGCATATGATCATATGGGACACATTTTTGCATATAATTATGTAGAACAAAGTTTGCATATGATTATGTAGAACATTGCTTCACAAGACGATGTTAGGTGAGCAATTAATATTAAGCTCATTTACACATACTTTTAAAAAAACTTAAACATTTTTTTCTAATTTAAGCTTTACAACTGCTTAAAAAAATTGTAAATTCAACCTCTAGTGAGGCTTTCAAACACATTAAAATAAATCAATATTTCTATTATTTTGTATTAAATTGATTTGCTTTTTACGTTTTTGAACTTATTAAAGGTTTGAAAAATAGTTGCGTAGCATTGATGTAGACCATTCTTTGCACATACAGTACAAACAAAAATAAAAAAAATATATAAATAAAAACTTGTACAATATTCATTTTCTTTAAAACACAATGAATCACCTATTAGAAAACTTTACGTTGAATTAGGGTTAAAAAAAGTCTGATCTCATTGAAATTAGCACAGCAAAATTTATAATTCACAGAGAAATTATTTTATTTCAATAAGACTGATAATAGTTATTTAATTAAAAACTTTGACAATGTATAATTTTTTAATTTTGCTGTGCTATTTAGCTACATCCAAGATTTCTTGTTTTAAATTTAGTTCATTATCAGAAAAAACAAATTGCTTTTAAGCAGGGCTGGGGAGCCACTGTAGAAAAGCACTAGCTCCGGCTCCAGCTCCGGAGCTATCAAGCACTTATCCACTAGCTCCGGCTCCGGCTCCGGCTCCCCAGCTCCAGCTCCGGCTCTCCAACTCTTCAATAAACAAGTAGTTTATCATTTAATGTTTAAATCTTTTTTGCGATAAACTATTCTATTCGAACAATAATTACGACTTCTGATCTTTACAATTATATTAATCAAATCTGAAAGCGAGTACCAAAAAATATAACTAAATGAAAATAAATTGTGGCTTTATCTAAACATTAAAAAGGTTAAATCGTAACTATTATGAATTGCAAACTCCACACTGACAAATAGCTAAACTTTATCTTTTTAGTGGAAAACTTTAGAAGCACATGTGCGCGAAACAAAAAACTCCCAAGAAATTTAACGCACGAGGAAAATAAGCGAGAATGTTTGTGACGAAACATTAAGGCAATAAAAAAGATTGAGTCAGCCAATTTTAAGAGATAAATTTACGACGTGACAATCATGCGAAAATTGAACCAAATAAAAAATTTAAGTTACCCAATTCTCACGGCTACATTATGTTTTAGTCATATTAAATTTTGATCTTTATTTACTCTTAATCATTGAGTGTTTAAATTAGTGATAGGATGATGTCAATTTTTTTTTTTTTTGGCTCCGATGCCGATTTCAACAATAACGATTCCCTATCAGAATTCACCTTGTTTTTTGTATGAGGCTAACAATTTTTTTAAAAGCATCTAGTTTAATTAGTTGCATAATTCAAGTACAGTGCCTCTTCCTTAATTGTTTTAAATTGTTCACCATTAGCCATTGTAAATTAAAGATTATATGTATATTAAAAAGTGAATCAATCGTCCTCGCAGAGTGCAAAGAATAAGAGCAATATTTTAATACAAAATTTGTTTAATCACTGTTTTGAAAAAACCACAAACATCAGTTGCTTCTTTATTTGAATAGAATCTTGATCCTTATTCAATTAGAAAGATTCTATTTAAAAAAGGATTTTTAAATATATTATACAAAATTTATTTAACTACTTTTTAAAAAACCAAAACAGTCTGTTTCATTCTATTGAAGCTTCCTGTGTTTACAGGAAAAATAGGCTATAATCATTAGTAAACATAGTACTATGCTTTCATAACATCATTAAGAAAACATAGTACGATAAGTCAATTTTATCCGATAAATAATACGTAGTTCTTCAAAACATAATTTATAAGAGATTATATCAAAATTTTAAATTATTTTTAACAATAGAAATATTATTTAAGCTTTTCAAATTTTATGCTTCGAAATATGTAGTTTGTTAAACTACAAAAATAATTCAAAACTATCGAAAAGTAAAACAGGTCCAAACTTGCAAAGAGTGGTATATTTATTGTAGGATACATAGACTTAGAAAATTATTTAAAAAAATTATTTTGAACAAAAAATCTCAGCTAAATACCATTCGGCTCTATAAGCTTTTTTTTATTCAGTTTTTTCGGATAACTATAAATAAAAACAGCTAATTAAACAGCTGATGAAGAACAGGTTTTATTCTTTTTATTTCTTTTAATATCTTTTAATACCAAAAATTTTTTACGTTCAATTATTATCTGTTTATTTTTTATTTATATTTATTTGAAGAAGTTGAACAAACGAAAGTTTATAGAGCTGAGTACTACAGTATTTAGCTGAGATTTTTTTTAAGAATAATTTGTTGAACTAATCAACCAAACAATGCAATTCCTGTAATGTCATATAGGAAAAAATGACTCAGGTTATGCATTAATATTAAGATGACCTGACTCCCCTGATTTTATTGAATAAAATAGACTGTTGAGATTTTTTAAAATAGAGTTTAAATAAATTTTGTACAAAATTGCTCTGATTTTTTTTTGAGCACTTTGCAATGAAGATCGATTCACTCTTGCTCTCTCTCTCTCTCTCTCTCTCTCTCTCTCTCTCTCTACATACTGCATATATATGTTGTAATATTATATGAAACTTAAGCAATATACATAAATTAGGAAAAAATTAATCGACGTGTTTTTGTAGAGCGCTTCATGAAAGTCGGAACAAACACAACGATTTTTCATTTATTAAAAAACAACCCGACAGCCTGTTTCATCTATTTCTTAATTTCTTAATCAGATAAAATAGGCTGTAGAGATGTTTTTGTTTAATAAATGAAAAGAAAGATATCTATACAACACAAAATTTATTTTTGTATTAATGTTTAAAAATCCATAACAATCAATTTTATTCTATGAAGCTGATTCTATGAACCATTACTGGAGCCGGGGCTAATAAAATTTTTGTGGCTCCGGCTCCGCAGAAATATTTAAAAAGGCTCCGGCTCCAGCTCCAGCTCCTCCAAAATTGGCTGGCTCCATGGCTCCGCGCTCCGGCTCCGGCTCCGGCTCCCCAGCCCTGCTTTTAAGTGGTTTGCCAGGATCTGAATTTGCCATTAAATCCGAAACGTTTAGTTTCTTTATTTTATTTTTGCAATACACATGATCAAAGTTATTTAGAACTGTTTTTTCTATTTAGAAATTGTTTCTAAAAGCAAAAAATTTTCCATTCCATTATTCTTGAATATTTTGGTAATGAATAGGCTACACATATTTTTGCAATGAATAGGCTACTGAATGCTGCATAAGTAAAAGTAACAACCAGACAAATATGCAATAAAAATTTTTAGATCACAAATATGTTAACACATAACTATATCCAATACGTTGGACGTTTTGTGAGGGCGTTTTTCAGCGTTTCTCTCCGTCTGTTTTTGAACATTTATACTAACTATGATGAACTCAAACGAGATTAAGCTAAACAATCGGCTTAAATACAAGTCTTCCATTTTCTTTTTTTTCAAATTGAATAAATGATGTCAAAGGCAAAAAAACACGATAAAAAACTTTGTAGCACGACAATGTTACAAAGGTGTACTTTCATGCAAGAAACCTGATAACAGCTCGTGAACTAAAATAGTCTTCCCGCACTTCAGTTAAAAGAAGCACATCAGTAGACGTTAAAGGATTTATATAGACGATAAAATCCAGATAAGCCAAATAAACAGTTTACTTCATCTTATCCTCCACAACTTTTCAAAACGAAATTCACTTGTAGTATTCCTTTGAAACTCCAAAAAGTGTTTAACGTTTTTGGAGACTTTGTGCCACGCTTCAAATAAACAACATTTCCTCCCACTGTGGCTTGAAATCTCTGGGACCTACTATTCCGGCCGCAATCAATGATTGGTGATGCACTTTCTAAAACTTCTCCTTGGTAACGAGTGCAGCCCCAAATGGCGTCGCTCGGGGGTTTAAGCAACTAGATTTTAGTGTACTGTTTAACTCTGACTTTTAAACTATTGCTTTTGACCTTTGAACTTCCATACATGTAAGTCAGCCCAATATTGATGAGGCAAGTATGGGACGCTCGGGCTTTTGATGAACGCTTTTTCCGGATCGCAGAAGCCACGCAAGTTGTTGTAAAAATTCCACAAGAAAAAAGAGAAAATCGAAAAAATTACTTTGAATGTCATTTTGTTTGATGCTGCTGTTAATTACTTTTTTAAATAATAACAACTCGACGTAAGTATTGATCTTTTATAGAAGAACTTACCCCACGTTAAGTACACGGAACACTGAATATATTTGTAAATAGTTAAATAAAATCTAATTATCTTATAAAATCTAAAACGCTGAGGCTAAACAGTAACCTAATTATTTCATAAAACTAAAACGTGGAATGTTTGAACCATGTCTTTACGAACCAATAAAATAAAATTAGCTTAGAGAACCAATAAACCAATAAAATAAAATAATTTTAATATTTATTTAAAGTTCACTTCTACAGTAGAAGACTTCATTGGCTGAGGAAGACGATTTAAAAATCAATTTTGTTTTAATTTAAAATCAAATCGTCATCTCAAATAAAGGCTTTTGAACCATGTCTTTGATATGCTCTTTTAGATATGTTTTTATCACAATATAAATTAATAAAACAAGACAAATATAATAATGCAATATTTATAGTTATATTGAGCAATTTTTTTCACTTTTATTAAATTGTTTAATTTTTCACTTTATATTTTGTTGTATTTCACTTTATAATTTTCAAGATTTTTCAACTTTTCGGCAACTAAAGATATTTATTAAGCAAGCTTTGACTGCGACACAGTATTAGCATTTTTAGATTGTAGAGCATTATGACACTTGAAATATTTACTTGAAGTTGATCGTTTGTCCAATAAAAGCCTGGAAAAAACTGAAGGTAAATTGATGAATATTCGGCAAAATTTTAAAACAAAAACCACAATAAGAAATAAGGATAGAACTTTTAAATGATACAAAAATGTACGAGTGTAAATCACTAAAGAATTGTATTATACTTGCTTTATTTTTTTTATTTTTATTTATTTATTCTTTTTAAGCATTTAGTAAATTTTTACCTTTTTGACTTCATTTCGTTTTTGTTTTATAAATATCCATAATTGATTAATTTTTTTAAAGAATTAGAAGTAAGATTGTCGAAGTTACAGAACTTTTGTTAGATTTAAAGGAGTTGGACACAGATTGAAGCTCTCATAAAAAGGGCTCGCCTTAAAAAATTATTTACGATGAAAAAATAAGGCTTACAAATCAAATAAAAGTCATGAAAAAATTACACTTTCAGAAAGAGAAAAGATCTTGTACTTTTTCCAAACCCAAAGTTCCAACTGTTAAATTCATATCATATCCATGGGAACAATCAGATAAATTTGTTAAAATATATTTGTCAAATCTTCATGGTATTCAAAGTTTAGAAAGCAGTAAAATTTTATTAATGTCTGATGATCAATCTCATTCTTTAATGATAACAAATTTGAATAAAAAAATTATCATTTTGTTGTTTCTAAACTTCTCCATCGTGTTAGCAATGCTACTTTTAAGGTTAAAATTGACATGATATTGATAATGTTGAAAAAAGGAGTTTTAAAATCGTGGAAATACTTGACGTAACAAGAAAAAATTAGCAAAGATGAAAAAGTTCCGCCAATGGACAAAGATGGAGATACCTTTGCTTCAATTATGAACATGATGAAAAAAATGCACGATGAAGGTGATGACGACATGAAACAAACAATTGCCAAAGCATGGACTGAATCTAGAGACAAAATGGATAAATAACGTCGGATGATAATAAAATAAGACACATATTGTGCTGCTCCCGAAATAGATAACTGCAAAAATGTGATTTTTTTGTTTAAATGCAAATTTCTTGGTTTTTGTAAAAATTTTGTTTTAGCGCATTTTTATCGTACAGTATAATTGCTGTGATTTTTCGAAGAAACTGTTTCAGTTGTTTCAATCAAACGTAAATTGGATTAAAATTGACGCTTATTAAATAATCTTGTCACTAAAAAAAAAAAATTGCGAAGAAAAAAATTATAAAGATTTAAGTTGAATTTTTTAAGACAGTAATATCAAAGAAGTAGCATTGCTACTTTTTTTATTTTTTTTAAATGTTATTTTTTTAAGCAGGTTTTTTAGAAAAATATAACACCTAGGCTTTTTTAAAGAAATCTGTTTCTTATTTCTTATGCGATTTGGGTTTTTATAAAATTCATCGCTGGGACCCATAGTTTTATTTTTGTGAATAAGACAACTAGTGAGACGGGACTGTTATACCGTAATGACGAAAATGTCAAAGATTATTCTTAGATAAGTTTTTTCATGTCAGCATCTTTAAATCAGGATTGTCAAAAAATAATTTTTATTTAATCATTAGAATTTTGTACAATGAGTGTCAAATAAAGATATATTGATTCTTATCTTGAAAATGGATTCACATGTATCGATAACAACAAAAACGAAAGACCTGAGTGTGTGGTATGTAATTGTCAAATGATTCTTTGAAACCAACCAAGTTAAAACAACACTTACCAAATGTTCACACACAATACAAGGATAAAAGCAGAAGCTTCTCTGCACGGCACGCTAGGGTTTTAAAATAGATGAGACTGGATTCAAGTGGAACATACCATAAAACAAATAAAAATATAATTGAAGTTTCTTATTACGTTTCTTTAGAAATAGAAAAGCACAAGAAACCGCACACAAGTGGTAAAAATTAATAAAATCTTGCTCTTTAAAAATGGTTGAACATTGGCTTGGTAATGAAGAGCTGAAAAAAATTGCTGCCGTCTCATTATCTAAGAGTACAGTTCAGAGAAGAAACGAATATATTAAAGATTAAGTTATACAAGAGATCAGGTCTGCTGCATTTGGCTTATTTTTAATTTAAGTATACGAATCTACTGATGTACCATCTTGTTACCAACTAATGGTATATGTAAATATGTCTATTTAAATAAATTCAAAGGGGAGTTTCTCTTTTGTCCTCTCGATACTTTTCCCCTCTCGATAAAACTTCGAAAGCTATCAACATCTTTAAGAAGGTTTCTTCTTTTCTCAAATCAGAAAATCTTTCATGCAAAATCGTGTGTGGATGCTGTACCGACGGAGCCCCAGCAATGTTGGGAACCAAATCTGGATTTCAAGCTTATGTTAAAAAACGAAGTCCAAATGTAGAAAGCGTTCATTGCATAATTCATTGCCATGCATTGGCCTCTAAAACGTTTCCTGCTCCATTATGTGAAGTTCTTGATCAAATAATTCATGTAATGGTGAGTTTTATCAAAGGAGGAGCTCTTAATTGCCGATTGCTTAAGCAACTATGCACTGACACGGATGCAAACCTTAATTTGTTGCTTTTCCATACGATTACTTGATGGCTTTCATGAGGAAACGTTACTCAGCGAATGTTTAAGTTTGGAGATGAACTGAAATTATTTTTTGAGGCCCAAAAGATTTGTCTCATTTCTTAACGATGACAGATGGATCAGACGTTTTGCTTATTTGGTTGGTATTTTTGAACAACTGGATAAACTAAACCTAAAGATGCAAAAAAAACACAAATATAATAATACTTAACACTTTGACTGCCATGTCAATTAATATTGTTGACATGGCAGTTTTTAATAGGGCCGTGTAAACAATATTTGTTGACGGCCATAATTTCTATTTCATTAGTTTGAAACAAAATAAATTCGGGCAAAAAAGGGTTAAAGTCAAGTGGAAATAGTTTTTTTGCACATATATTTTCAGCATTATGCAAATCTAGGAAAATTTTTTTGGTGGCCCCACTGAAGTATTTCTAGAAAACCAGCTTGGCAGTCAAAGTCTTAAAGATACTTTGGAAGCTTTCATATGTAAACTTGTTAATTGGAGGAGAAAAGTTAGATTGAACAATTTTGCAATGTTTGTAGAATTATCGTCAACTGTGATGGCTGATAACGAAGAACAAATGCTTCCGAATTTAGAAAAAGATTTGATCTTGCAACAGCTGGTAGCACTATAATTAGAGTTTATTCAATATTTTCTTGCAATCAGTATTAATCACCTTGATTTAATTCAAAATCCGTTCAAACTGTCAGCTGAAAAAGTCCCTGATAGTTTGCAGGATGAATTTTCAAAACTGAAAACAGATTTTTTTTTGAAGAGATTTATTTAATGAAAAGTTAGTTGCTGAATTTTGGCCATTGATGTGTGATTCCTATCCTAAAGTGGCAGAAACAGCTATCCGTGGTATCCTTCCGTTTGTTTTGACATATCTTTGCGAATCTGGTTTTGCCGCCCTCTTGCAAATAAAACAAAAAAATATAATAAACTGGATGTGGAAAATGATTTGCGTTGTGCCTTTTTCGATATTCCTTCACGCATACATTAATGGTCAAGAATAAAACAATTACAAGGTTCTCTCTAATTGTTAAAATCGCTGACTTTTATTATTTTAAAATAAATTCTTTTCATTAATTCAGCTAATACTAATACTTAAGGTATTGTTTTTAGTTGTTCCAAACTAAATTTCCGATTTAGTACAAACTACATTTCCGATGGGTAAAATTTAGTTTTGAATATCGGTTAAAGGGATCCATAAAATGAAAAAAGGTTGAAAACCACTGGCTAGAATATCCAGTTTTGGTTTGCGTCTCGTCTATGTACCAAAGTTTGTCTTGGTGCGAATGTGTTTACAACCGAGTTGCAGAATTAAAAAAACGATTTGATTAATATTTAACTGGATGAACATTATCTTTTTTTCAACAAAAAGCACAAAATTAAAAAAATGAACGATCGGCAATAATGCGCGCGCTGATAAATTTAGCAAAAAAAGCCCCAGTCCACGACTGGCCAACGTACAGTATATGGTTGCAAATTAAGCATGAAATTCATAATATCACAAGTGAATAAAACTTTGCACAGCATTTTACAAAATGAACACAATTAAATATCGCTGTGTGATCGGGCGGTTGAAGCGGAGTGTTTGTGATTAACATGGTCAAAGATCAAAACCTACTCCCGCCATTCAGCTGTTTCCTTGTAAAAATCACTTTACGGCACCTTCTTTTGCTTGTCAGTCTTGGCAAGCAGTTCTAAATTTCTGTCATAATTCTATAAAGCAAAAAAGCAAAATAAAAAATTTCAACTGGACAGCAATATCTTCGCATCTCCAAAAGCAGGTCGGGGTAATTGCTTGCTCTATGTATAGCGCCTCCGACGTTATTTTGCGAGTCAGGAGGATAAATACAGAAATAAAATGAAAAATGCTGTGATGACGGTTTGCAAATATGAGTTCACCTTAGTTTGAAAAACTTAATTTAACATCGGCTTTCAACATCACTGAAAAAGCAAATATCATCTCAAAATCGAAGGCGAAGCTAAGAAAATATTAAAAAGTTAGAGTAAGATTTAAAGAAAAATAAATAAAACAATCCACAATAGTGCAACCCAAGCAAAAAAGGCAGGAAAAAAATAGTGCAAAATCATTCAGATTCAGACATAAAATATTACAGAATTGTTAATTTGTTAAATACGTGTAATTATTCTTTTTTTACGTTATACATGTATACATTTTTTAGTTCATCTTTACCGTTTTATTTTTTTGATCAACTAAGTCACTTGGTTGGTACAGCGACCAAGCACAACTAACCATGTGCCTATAATAAGGTTTGGTATTGTTTAGTTGTTGACTCTTTATTTGCAAGAACTTTGTCAATAACAATTTTGAAACGTAATAACTTGATTGAAAATAAAAACTAAACAATGAATGAAGATCTAAAGAAAAAAATGAAATAAAAATTCAAAATAACTGGCAAAATCACGTCACATTTTGACATAAAACAAAATAAAACTTGGAGAAATCATTTTTAAATCAATGTTATTAAACAAATTGTAATTTTACAAGCGAACATAAAAATTTGTAATAAAAAATATAGTTTAAAGGTAAAATACGCACAATCTCAAGAGAAATAATGCACAGTTTGCTTTTTAAAAAAAGAGCGTTGCTATTAATGCAATATAATTTAATTCAAAACAAGCAAATTAGTCTTTTCAAATGATATCAAATTTGAGCTTCAAATTCCAGAAATGAAGTCGCCTTGAGCTGCAAATCCGACAATTACTTATAGCTACTTTGAGTCGTTTAGTGGCTTGTATAGTCTAGTGGTGAAGTCTCCTGCCTGAAAGACCACAGGTAGTCGGTTCGATTCGCAGTGAGTTAAGCATCACTGACAAGCTCTAACAAGAGCGCAATACCAGTCAGGTGTTTCTCGTTTTCAAAGCAGCTCGATTTGTAATCAAATAAATCCTCGTGTTTAACTAGTATATAAAATTCAAATTATATCAGTTATAGTTAACAAAATTTTCAACAAAATTAGAATAGAACATAATTTAATGCTAATAAAACAAACAAGATTTCAATTCAAAAAAAGTTAAGAAAGTGAACATTTAATTTTGTTTAGAAATACTACTTTTTTAAACAAGAATTGACAAAAAATTTGCTCTGCATTATTTGTTTTTACTAATTAAAGTCCATAAAAATTTAAATTTTTTTTTATTATAAACTATGATATGGAAACAGATTAGGTCCCATTAGCCATTTTGTAAAAAAATTTGCACTCTTTTGAAAAAATTAAATAATATTAAAATAATTCATATTTGTGCATCTAACATTTTACAAAAAAATTGAATTTATAACCACCTTTACACGTTGCTGTCCAGATTTTTCAAAATTTAATTACCATCTGAAATTGAGTTCATTTTAACTCATTTCTTCCGTGTTTTACAAATTTGATGTAATATTTTTTCAAATCAGTTTCTTGAAAAAAAATATTTTACTTTTCAATAGTCAAAAATAAACTTCTTAGCTTATGGAAAACTTATCTGCATAAACTCAAAATTCTAACATAAACATTTGTACCGCAATTGAAAATACTGAAGAGTTGAAGAATGTTGAACATGAAAAAGTCTGATTTTTTTTGGCAATATATATTATCAGCAGCCAAACGTATTGTAAATATGTCTAAAGTTAACTTTAACCTTTGTAACGTACCTAATTTTTCAGATCATTGTGATCAGTTATGTCTTATTTAAAAAATAAGTTTTTTTAAAAAAGGAACATTTAAAAAAAAAGAATTTTTAAAATAGTACAAAGGATTCGTTGTATCTGCCTCTAAACTGCTTCAAAAAGGTATGCACCAAAATTGTTTTATTGGCGCCCAGTCGCACTGGCGATGTACCAAATTGGTAGCTACATTGTCGCTTTAAGAGTTAAAGTGATAAGTTTAAAGTAATGACAGGTTAAATTTATTACACGTTTTGGCTACCAGAAGAAAAATACATTATAACCCAAGCAGAATTTTTTTGTGATTTATCCCCGGCCATTGTATGTTTTTCTCGTTTTATCCAAGAGATATCACAGGGTATCCCGTACTTGGAATTGCCAAGGATATCAATCTTGTTTCATGGAAGAAATATTCTTGACTCGGCCAAACATGGCAAAATTGAGAATACTTTCTTGTTTTATCAAAGAGATATCAATGCATGGGCCATTATTGGTAATGTCGATGATGTGTTCATTGATTTATGATAGTAATATACTTGGCTCGGCCATTTACGGCTAGACCAAGTATACTAGTCTTATTTTATCAAAGAGATATCCTTGCATGGGCCATTATTGGTAATGTCGATGATTTGTTCATTGATTTATGATAGTAATATACTTGGCTCGGCCATTTACGGCTAGACCAAGTATACTAGTCTTATTTTATCAAAGAGATATCCTTTCATGGGCCATTATTGGTAATGTCAATGATGTGTTTGTTGATTTATGATAGTAATATACTTGGCTCGGTCATTTACGGCTAGACCAAGTATACTAGTCTTATTTTATCAAAGAGATATCCTTGCATGGGACATTATTGGTAATTTCAATGATGTGTTTGTTGATTTATCATAGTAATATACTTGGCTCGGCCATTTACGGCTAGATTAAGTATGCCATTCTTGTTTTGCTAAATACCGTATTTCTTCGAATAGAATGCGCGCATTCTATTTTTTTTTATCACGTGTTTGTGCGCATTCTAAACAAGGGCGCGTTCTAATCAAGGGCGCATTCTATTTCTTGATAACAACTTTCGGCCAACCTTAACCCTACCGTACTTTATTTTAAAGTAGCTTTGAACACCTTAAATTCAAAATAATTGGTGTTTTTATGACGAACAAGTTGTGAAAGTGCTCATGTAGCAGGCAAGCAACACTAGTGTTGCACTGTCCGCTAGGTGACGTTATTTATGCTACTAGGTGACTTTATTTATGCGCATTGTATTCAAGGGCGCATTCTATTTTTTTCATCGCGAATTCGCATTCTAAACAAGGGCGCATAGTAATCAATGGCGCATTTTAATCAAAGAAATACGGTACAGAATTTGGCTATATTCTTGAACTCACAATTCTAACACGATTTTTTGTATAAATATTTTTAAAGGTTTTTATTATGAACTTTACAAAAATTTTCAGATGTCAACCGTACCAAACAAGCATTAATTAAAGTGTAGTTAAAGTCATATGACAATAGAAAATACTAACTAAACTGGAATATGTTTTCAAAAAAAGAAAGTTTAATACCGCCTGCAATGCGTTAAACCTCCCAAAAAATTTACTTAAATTTGATTGTTTTAATTTTGTATTTGCTTTTGTGCAACATATAAGTTTTTAAACGGCAATTTGGTCTCAATGCCTAAAGTATTTTTTCATAAGCATTTATAGTTGCTATATTACAGGGTTGGGCAAAGTTTTCAATGAAAGAGCCACATGTGAAAATTCAAAACTGCCGGAAGCCACAAATTCTGTTTGAGGTGTCAATGCAAATTCAGTAAAGAAAGCAAATTTTAAACAAATAATAAAAACAAATACAACTTTACGCGATTTACAATTTTTCCGAGATTTTACCACCATTAGATCTACTATGGATTTCCACTTTATCACCTAGCTTTTGAAAATCTGGCGATATCAAGTCAAAGTGGTGTGAATCAATTCTTTCAAATCTTCATTTGTTAGACTTGCACGATATTGTGATTTTTCAAATTTCATTACAGAGAAGCGAATCTGAGAGAAGCGAGTACTATCTGTTTCTTTTATTCTAATGTTACCAGCGTGTCTCGGCGGGCGAAAAATAATGAAACAAAGATAGCGCTCGCTTTGCTCAAATTTTTGCTGTAGTGTAGATGGTCCTGAACAACAAACAAAGAAATGCTTTATTTCCGCGCTATAACCCGACTTAGCACCTAATTAGAAATCTTGTTTGATCCAAATTCAATTGTGAATAACAATCGTACATTGTTCGATTTCGTTATAACTAGAAGAGCCGCAAATGAAAAGTCGCCGAACCACATGCGGCTCGCTAGTCCCGTTGCTATATTAGTTTCGCTTAAAAAAAAAAAAGAAGACACGTCACTTCTCATTAAATAGTTAATCTCTAACTTTTTCGCGTCGGTATCTGTTCGACAGTGAAAAGCGCGCTTCGAGAATTTTTTTGAAAAATGCATGGTAAAATTTTTTTCCTAAATTTCTCCCAAATTCTCTTCATAAGCAAATATACCTTGTGTTGTATAAAACAATTGCTGTTGGACTGTTTGAATGCCCATCATGCGGACAAAATTCAATCCTTACACTACGCATTTTTACAAAACTTTCTTATGACTATTGATTTGTGGGAAAAATATAGAAATTGACTAGTTCACATGTTAGCTCTTATGCTGAGGCCTTCAGACAATTAAACAACACCTGACATTTTTTGATTACATTTCACGTTGCATTTGAAGTAACAGGCCGGTTTTATGTTAAAAAATTCCTTACAATGACAAATCCGACGTATTATTTATGTATAAGTTTACTTATTTGAAAAAGTTTTGTAAAAAGTTTTATAGCTTTGATATGTGGGCTTGGCAAACAGAAAACATAAAATAAAAACAAGACGTTTGATACGATTAAATTTTCAATAGAATAGGGGGTTCCAACTTTAATTTTCAACTTTAATTAAATTTTCAATAAAACAAGAAGTAACAAATTTATGACGGTTCTAAAGTTTGAGATTTACACCAATGACTTCTTTCCTCCAATAAAATTTTTTTGCCAAAGTTTTTAAAAAACGGTCCTTACTTATTGCAAAACTGTTTCATAAATTTATTGTGAAAGTTAAATAAAGACAAAAAAAGCTCCACTTTAAAAATTCAAAAAGAACTTTTCATGTAAACGTCAAAACCATTTTGGTCTTCATTTGCTTTTCGAAATAAATTGTATGTTTGAACTGAAAATGTCATTTTTTTAAAAATTTTTGTATGACTCCTGTGTAACATGTTTGTCCTATTATATTCCGACGTCTTTGTAGTTTTGAAATGACCCACTCATTGAAAACCTTTGAATGAAATCAACTTGGATATCTTAGTTGAGGATAACCTTGGGTTGTATGCAAGGGTTTTTTCACCTAAAACCAGATAAAGCTCCGGGCCCTAGTTTTATATGCACAGAGCTTATAATCCATGTTAGGGCTGCTTTAAAGTCTTGATTATATAACTTTCTCTTTTCCTGCTTACGTCAACTCCAGTTTTAAAAATCTACAGAAGAGTACTAGTAGTCGCGATTCGAAAGACAAAGAAGGCTGTAGAAAACCCAAAAAGTTATTGACAAAGTCATTAACTTTATATTCCTTTGGAAAAATTTGAGACGCTTACCTACGTCCGCAACAAACCAATTGATGGTTTTGACGCAAAAAGTCAATCGTGAATCAAGTCGTTCTGTTAATACAAATCATCGACAATTTTCTCAAGACTAAGAAAAATGCCAGTGCTATTTGTCAAACTGACAGCTGCATATGACACTGTTATTTCATACAAGCTTGACTTTAACTGCAAGCTGCTGAGGTTTCTGCTAGATAAATGCATGGTTCTAATGATTATAAAACTGGTTCGCAACAAAAATTTTACTCTAACGGCGACAGTAAGCAAAATAGTCTCGGGTGTCAGAAAAACAGTGTTCCTCCCAAATCAACCGCGACTTTTTTAGCATCTAGGTGTACCTGAAGTTTCATTTGGCAGTCATAAAAACCTAAAAATTTGAATCTAAACTCTAAAAAGAAAGCGATGACTTTTTTTCGACTGAAGTTACCAATTTGCGCATATCGTACACAATCGAGCCTGGGTGAAAATTGATCAAAAAAATTTTAATTTATTTGTCGAGAGTTTTTATGTTTACTTGCATATGCTCATGCACAAATAAAGCTTCATATGAAGAAAAGCGTTCAAAATTTAATAAAGGCCAAAAAAGGTCTTGACATTACACAATGAGATACTGTAAAATTAATTTTTTAAGTTTTTTAGTTGCTACTTCAAAAAAACATGCTGATAGCTTTTTCTCTATTTTAAAGGTTATGTTTCTCGTTTTTCAGCAGCACAAGTTGCAGAGCACTGCTCTAGATCCTGTATGGTATATATGTCGGTTATCAAATGCCTGCCGATAAACGCGAAGGTCTAAACGCTTGTCTATGCCTGTTGCGCAAAAAACGTCAACAATTTTGCTGGATTAAGCAGCCGTTCTTCCCATCACATAAATCATGCATCGAACACGGAGTACTCGTACTATGAGAATACATCCGGCTTCGTTCTTTCTTTACCAGCGCCTAGCCCACCTGTTCGAAATAGCGTGCTCACAAGAGTTATGCATAAACGCCTTCAGACGGACCAAAGACAACTGGCCGCAGCCTAACTAACCAGTCGGCTGCGTCTAGTTGGGCTTCGCCATGGGCCGGCCATGGTAACGTGATTTATTGTTATTTTGCTGTGCTTAACTCGTTGGCGAAAGAAAAAGGTTAAAAGTTAAGACAATTAGCATTGTGACTCAATCATGTAACGTGCGTTTTAATTTGGGTCGCTTTGATTTTTTCTCTGCCTTTTTGCTTAAGCGTGAGCAATTGTATAGTTTAATTTGCTTTAATTTAGTGAGTTTTTAGTTTGTTTTCAGTTCGACAGTTTTAATTTGTTATTCTATTTGAATAAGGTGTTTTAAATTTAATTTAAAATTAAAGAAATAATTTGTTAAAATTTGGTAAACAAATATTTTGGTTTTCTGTTTGAATAAGAAGACAAATTGGTTAGTGAGAATCACCTCAAGTAGAATCAATCGCAGTGAATTCACTGCACCAGCTTGATTTAATCATTTTATTTCGCCACGGTGAATAGTAAATTTTGCGTATTTAAATTCATTTCAACTCTTGATTTTGACAGCTCATGACGAAATTTATATATATGAAATATTGTCACAACCTAATGAGATATTTGATGCTGTTTTTGGCTTGAAAATCAATTATGGTCTAATGTTAAATTGGATGTGGCCAGAAACAGACCAGAAGCATCTTGCAAGTGGTTAAAAAATCAAGCTTGTATGCATGAGTGTTATGACAAAAACCTTTATTGTGTTTAAAATGTGTAATGCGATGTGTATTTCTTTTTGCTTAGCTTGAATAGTTCTAATGGTAGTAATTTATCGTTCAAAAACCCATTATACCAAAGGTATTGAAATGTACGGTCGATCGTAAGATAAATTTTATAATAAAGCTAAATCAAGGGCTCGGGATTTTATCCGAATTTGTTAGAAAATTTTACGCGAAAAGAAATCTAAATCTACAGTCCGATATCTGATATGGTTATCCGAATTCGTTAGAAAATTTTACGCCAAAACAACTTTCCTTGGAAAACCTCGTAAAATGCTTGATTAAACATGGTTGAAGAACTGTTCAGTCTCAATTTGTTTCATAAACAGTTTACAATTTGCCTTTTTCTCGCTTTCGGCTGCTTTTTCCGAGATTTTGAGAACTACAACAAAGGAGAAAGCTAGCTTCTCTTAGACAACTTAATAACAAACCAAAACATAAAGTTATATTTTTTATTGAACTTTTACAACAGGTTACTTAAGCGGTGGAAAGGGGACATGAAAAGTTCCGAGATGATTGTGTAATCTATTTTATCTAATACAGGTTTTTTTTATAATCGATTGTTTTTTGGTCAAATTCCGAAAAAGTTTTAGTAAAATTACTTTAACGTCAGGAAAAGCCGATTAAAGTTTATCGAATAAAATTGCACAATTTAAAGTATTTCAAATGTAAAACTGCTTCAGGTAACTTTAAACACAGACGAAAAAGCTCCACAACCGGTGTGGAAACGGTACGAGTACTTAAACATATTTTTTAAAAAAAAAGGAAAACAATTCCTCGACTCAAATTTCAATTATGCTGTTCAACTCATTAAGAAGATCATGGTTTATTTCGTATTAAAATTGATTACATTTTTCATAAATTTGGTTGAAGTATGCCAAAAAATTTTTAAAGTTTCCAAGTGTGCCGTGAGTGAAAAACGTTGTGGAGCTTTGATGTAATTCGAGTTTTCATTTTAGGAACAGTTGCAAGTTTGTTTTGTAGATTACGTGGTATGCCTAAATCGAAGATTAAGAGAACTTATTACAAAGATTATAATGCTCTTTCACGGCAACAGCAATGGCGTCGTCAAAAAGCATTGAAAAATGATGTAATAAAATATTTAGCTTCTGGTCATGATGGCATTACTATAGAAAACAAAACACCACGCAATATGTCTTCCATTTCAAACGATATGGCATTGCTAAATGCTTATGATTCAATAAATGTGCAACAAGAAAAAATCATCGAAAATGGTACTATTGACAGTGAACCAGAAAATGAAGCAAGGCCTCGTGACAATGACCAAGGAGGGGTAGCAATTAATGCATTAAACCATATAAACAGTGAACTTGCTAAGGAAGGAACTTCATCAGATGTAATGGTAACTGAAAATTCGTACTCAATCACAAACATATTAAAGACTTGGGCTTTATCTGAAACTAATGTTCCGAAGTCATCTGTCTCGAATTTACTTAGGCAATTGCATAGAATTCACAACGAATTACCCAAATCGTTTCACAGCTTATTACCCAGACCACAACTTTCTTATCAAAATATGCAAGAAGGTTTATATGTTCATTTTCCTAATTGGACAAAATGTCTAAAGGATGCTTTGTGCTATTTTTATAGAAATTTAATAACCGATACTGCAATTGAATACTACCTTATTATAAATATTGACGGGTTACCATTATTTGAACATTCTCCTGACTATAAAATATACCCAATTCTTGTTAGTATTTATAAAACAAAAATGCAGCCAATATGTGCCGGAATTTATTGTTCAGAAAAATCGACTAATCGAGAAATGCCACCCTCAAACGTTTTCTTGCAAAAATTTTTAGATGATCTCTCTGTCCTTAAATCACAAAGCATTCTTTATAAAGCATCATGTTTCACTCTTGCTAATTATGGAATATATGTTTGTGATGCCCCAGCCCGAAGCTCTTTGAAGAGAATTAAACAGCATTGTGGATACAATGCATGCGAAAGATGTGTTGTTACTGGAGAGTACGATTCTTTTTCCAGACATGTATGTTTTACTCGAACGAATTGTAAGAAAAGAACCAACCAAGATTTTCAATTACAAACAGATCAACAACACCATAATGGTGTTTCAATTTTGACGGCAACAAATGTTAACATGATAGATGACTTCCCCTTAGATTATATGCATCTCTGTTGCCTTGGAGTCATGAAGAGATTGTTAATGTGGTGGAAAGGCGTGAAAAGGTGAGATGTAGTCTGCGTAAATTATTTTTTGCTTATTCAAGAACTGTTAGGAAAGAAAGATTAAAGCTGTTATTTGTCCTTCCCTTTTTAGTGAAGATCATTTTTGGGGTAGTTATTCTACCACACACAGAATCTAGAAGTCAAAATGTAATCGGTTTTTAAATGAAAAAAAAGATTTTTCGTCATCTTTTGACTTTTGTGAAAAAAAGTACGTACTTTTGGCTCTTTAATTTTGGGTGAAGATTTCATTTTGTCTAACTGTTAAAAAATACTTTTTACTGAATTTTAGCTACTGATTAACTTTATTGATTACTGATTTTATTTCTAATTTTTTAGGCAAAATCAGGCCAAGTTGTCTTCTTTCGCGGTTTGCAGGCTCAACGCATCAATAAAAATTTTTCAAAGTTATTTGCCTACTGAATTTAACAGGAAATTGCGACCATTAGCTGAATTACCGTATTGGAAGGCAACAGAATTACGACTGTTTTTATTATACGCTGGTATTGTTCTTTTAAAAGAAAAAAATATTCTAAGCAAAGAAAAATATAGTTCGTTCTTAAAATTTTCAATTGCAATGCGAATTTTGTTGTCGCAAAGTAGTAGCGACAATGATATGACAATCTGTCATAAGTTACTCATAGATTTCTGCCATGAGTCTCAACATTTGTATGGAAAAGGGTTTCTAACATATAATGTACATAGCATCATTCACTTAACAGATGATTTCATAAGATTTGGCCCCTTGGATTATGTGAGCTGCTTTAAATTCGAAAGCTATCTTGGCATTTTAAAAAGTTACGTTCAGGGTGGCTACAAACCACTACAACAAATTTCGTTTCGCGTGTTTCACAGCAACGCCAGTATTGTTCAAATTTCAAAACAAAAAAATGATATTACTCCTGGTCAGTTTTTCAAAATCGCAAAAAAGCAAGCAAGTTTAATTAAATTTGAAGGTATTGAACTTTGTTATTTTTTTAAAGCAAAGCTTTTTAATGAATCTGTGATTAATATTAATTCTGAAGCAGACTCGAATATATTTGTTGAAGGATATATTGCTAGAGTTTTCCAAATCGTAAAGTGCGATGAGAAAAAGTGTTTCGTTGTAAAAAAATTTAAGAAAACAAAAAAATTTTTTTCGCGACCAATTTGTTCCTTTAAAGTAGGAATATTCGCTGTTAACAATCTTTCAGAAAAATTTGAAATTGTGGAATTCACCCGAGACATTAGTAAATGTGCATTATTTCCCTTTAAAACTAAATTCGTTGCAATATGCTTGTGCCATTCTGTTTAATTCATTTTATTTACGCTTATTTCACATTGTGTTGTCTATGAACTAATTTTAATTACTTTGTTTCAGTTAATTCGTCTTAAAATGAAAGATTTTTTGTGTGTTAAATTTCTTTATAGTAATACTAACGATATCGTTAGTAAATATTGGATGAAAGGCTCAAAAAAATGTTCTTGGCCTCCTGAAGGTACTGAAGACGTCCAGTCTCTTGTTAAAGACCAACGACCGGCTGGAGCTAATTGGAAAGAATATTCGTGCGAAATTCTGTGCGAAGCGAGTAAGATACAAAAAAGCAAAATAACAAAAGTTGTTTGTTGATTTATTAACTTTAAATTGCAGAAAGTTATGAGCGCTGCATAAAAAAAGCTTATAAATATGGTTGTTCCTCGACATCTGCCGGGGAAACTAGTTGTGGAGGTGATGGAAATAGCACCGCTGACGAGTTTGTTTTGCCTGAACTTGAATCTGCACCACCCAAAAAGTAAGTAATTTTTGTATTACCTTCTTGATTAAACATGTTAAAATCTTTTTTCAGAAATCTATTACCCTTCTTCCAGTAAAGTTACATTGACGATTTTATTTAATGATCAAATTTCGATGCATGAATTTATTAATAAAATCGGTCAACTTTCAATTTATTATAGAAAATAAAAGTTAAAAATTTAAAATCAATTGTATCATTATAAAAAATCGATTTCAACCTAAAGAAACTGATGATGACCTTTATAGGTTGAAATCGATTTTTCATAATGATACAGTTTGGTTTTAATAACTTTTATTTTCTATAATTAATTGAAAGTTGACCGATTTTATTAATAAATTCACGCATCTTCTTGATTAAAGTAATCTTAACGCAAATTTTAAAGCAGTCATCATTACCTATACGTTTTTGTTGCATTTTTTTATGACTTATGTGTTTAAGAAAAAAAATTTTTCTATGTAATGAAAAGAATTTTACGGGTAGTTTTTTCTGGTATTACGCAATGGTCGCAAGCAGGAATTAAAGACAAGGAAACGTTTGTATTCTACGTGTCGCAATCGAAGAAAGATTGAGATTTACTGGTTGAACATTGTTGTTATCCTGTAGTAATTAGGCATGAATACTTAAGATTACCATGCGTCCCAATTTTTGGCGAGATAATCCCGAGTCCCGGCAGGTTTGCCAGAAATCTGAGACAGATTCGAAGTGAAAACCTCCTTTTTCTTAAATAATGCTAAATTTTAGGGACAAAATTCATAAAATCTGCGACAGTTTCAAAGTGAAAACCGTATTTATCTTATTGTAAACCGCCCTTGAAAGTGCAGCGCACCAAATGGCGATAAGAAATTATTATAAACTGCCTTTGAAAGTAAACCGCATCTACAATTGAAAAAGCAAAAGTTCTTTAACTTATGATAGTCTTTGACAAAACAAGAATGAAAAAGAATTAAATCAAAAAAATGCGTATACGAATTTTGGCTATTATTCGAAAATCTTTACAGTAGCTTTCCACTTTCCTAACACCTTGGCTTTTAATATCAAGCAGTTGGCATCGACTGCTTCTTTATTTTGCTTCACTCACATTTTGGTCGGCGATAAGCCGATTTGTGCTGCTGCTTCCAGTCAGATACCAAGTCTATGCTCAAACAATAAAAACCATCGGTAATTCATCTAGCTTTTCAGTTTTTCGTGATAGTTACATTTCTCAATTTACAGCGAGTGTTTAAAACAGGGGTTCTTAAACTTTTGGAGACTGTGCCCCCTTTTTGTCCTGCAAACAAAGCTCTCGCCCCCTTTCTATGATGTCAACGAATTCCGTCCCAAAAATCATGATGTTCTTTAAAAAAAAGGTCTTCATTTAGATTCGTTCTCGTATTTCTCAAATTTCCTCCCGATATTGTAGTGTTCTCTGAAACAAAAAAGGTCTTCAACCATACTTTCGTAACAATTTTTTGCCCAAATTTTCGAAACTTTGCCGCCAGGTTCGACTAAGATTTAGTTTGCAGCCAGTGGTTTGCTTTTTTTGACACTTTTTTTTGAGAACACTTCAATTTTGGGGAAAAAATCAAGAAATCTGAGACTGATTCAAGTGAAGAATTTTTTTTAGAGAACGCTACTTTGGGAGGACGAAATTTGTTTTCATTAACAAACGTCCTGGTTTGCTACTTCGGATATATGATATGCCGATGTATACTGTATGAAATGACATCATGAATATGACGTCCCGATTTTGTAAGTGACAAGAGCGCGATTACGACATCACGGTTTTTTTATTACACTGTATATGCCGTAATGATGTCATATTTTCGAGTTCGCAGATTTCGCACACCCGAAAAAGTTTCGAATTCGGCGGCTATGCCTAATTTTTATTTGCCGCAAACAAACAGATAATCTATTGTATTGTTTAAGAAAAGAAAAATTTTTAGTTCTTTAATTGTCATCAAAAATTTATTTTTTTTCAGACGTGCTCGTTCTTCGTCTAACCAAACAAAACTTCAAAAAAATAGCCCCTTGCATAACTGTACAAATGCTGTCCATCTTTTGGGGTTAGGAAGGAATCTCAGAGCAATTGAAGAGCGTCAACGGCAGCAATATGCATTGCTTCAAGAACAAACAAAAATTCTGCAAAACTTGCAGAATGAAATTCAAAGTTTAAAGGGAATTATCGAAAAGATGCCCAACTTGCCTGGAGCAGAACCGGGAAGAGAAAAAATATCTTTAGCATTTTACCCGGCGGAAACAGAAGAAGATCTTGATAATCTTCTCGAGCGGGCAGTTCAGGTTAGTTCTTTGTCAAGTCTTAAAAAGTAGTAGTTATTTGATCAAAGACAATTTTATAACTCATTTCCTCAAACTAATTATTAGCGGTGTATATAAAATTTACTGGTCTCCTTGAGTTTGGTAAATTAAATATTTTTTTTAAAACAATGATTCAGCACTTTTAGTTATTTTAATTACGTTTGTGGTACTCAGTGTATTTTTAAATTTTATGTGAAAATTAACACAAAGAATTGTTTATGTATAGGATGTTACGTCTATTGCTAAGAGAATCGATGTCAAAGATCTGCGGTGCAGCGTCAGATCGTTCATCAGACTGTTTATGAAAAAAAACTTGGCTTCGCAATATTCGTGGACGGGTTTGGGTGCTGGAAGAAAAAGAATAAAAAAGTCGTTTCGGGACTCGTCGTTGAATCGTTTGTTATCAGGTATAATCGGACAAAAAATTATGTATTGATTTGCTGTTTAATTGCAACAAATAGTGTTATTGTTTTTTTGTTATCTTTGTTCGTGCATTTATATCGTCTACTTTAAAGCCGTCCAACCTTTTTGAGTCAAGGGCCGTTTTGACTTGTAAAAAATATTCAACGTCGAGTTTTAATTATTGCTTTTATTTTTGAATAAAGATTTAACAGCAGTTAGACTCTAGTTTTACCAGAGGATCATGAACAAAGATTTTAATAACATGCCTGGTATCAACAATAGCAAAATTAAACACTTAATGTGGAAACTTTTTAATAAGAATAAAGCTCCTTATGTATAATGGAATAAATGGTCCAATTTTTAATTGTGCATTTAAGTAATTCTTATTTTTTTATACAATAACTATAATGAAACCATTGTTCTAATATTTTTGTTTTATGCGTTATTTCTAAAGAATGCTGTTTAAACTTATTTTCCTTTTTTCAGAAACTTTAGCACACACTGTGCACAAGGATGCACCGTACAATGAAATAGGGACAGCTGTTGGCACAGTTCTATGCCAAACCGGGGATTGGGAAGGAGGGCGGTGCAATAGAAGGAAGAATTTGTCATTGCAAAGAAATTCTGATACCAGTGTCAGAAACTTGAGCGTGTTTGTCGTAACTTTTTCTTTTTGCTAATTTTTTTTGCTGCTTCATTGTTCGCTTCGCTTTTAATAAAAATCGTTAACATTTACTAAATGTGCTGAATTTACTTCCCAGTTCACTGAAAACTTTTTAATTATTTCAACTGTCAGCCACTCTTAATATCAAGCCATAGGTTGCGATTAAGGTGTATATAAATCATTCTGTTGTATTTGTCAGATGCACTGTTAACACGAAATAAAGTTGAAAAACAACAATTTCCAAAAATTAACCACTTTAAATAAATATTAATCATCTTAAAAAATTGTAATATTTATAAATTTAATTTTTTTATAGGGTCAGATCTTTTACCTTTTAATCAATCGTAAACTCTGAAGTAGAATATAAATTTATTTTCTCAAATGTACTTAAATAAACAAATTATAGAAACATTTTGTACTTAAACATAAAAGTTATTTCTGTTTGGCACAAAAATATACTGCATAAGTGTTTTAAACTACAATATTTAGTCATCCGTAAATCTATTGCACAAGAATTTATTCATACTGGACTTTATCCTTTATTTATATAAACAAGGATTTATTAAATGGCCCACTTTACGGTACAAGAAGATATCTCTGTTCTATCATTGCTTTAAGAATGACATTACCAACGGCCGACTTAATTTTGCAAGAATATAATCATGTTTTATTCCTTGCATAAACAAGGATTTATTGAAGGCCTATTTAGGGGACGAGAATACATCCTTGTTTTATCATTGATTTAAAAATGATTTCATCAACGGCCAACTCAATCCTGCAATAATATATCCATGTTTTATTCTTTATATAAGCAAGGATTTATTGATGGCCAAGTATATCGTACAAGAATATATCCGCGTTTTAACCTTTAAACAACCATGGTTTTATCCTTGTATTTATCTATGGCCTGTAACATTTCGAGACATAAATCGAGAAAAAATCATCGGCGATCCTAGGCTTTATCAATGATTTAAGCTAAAATCGAGGATACTTTACAAGAATATTTTTTAGATTTATCCACGATTTTTATGACTGGGAATGACTTTATATTATACTTTTTACAGGAATATAACACAGCCTAGTAGTCTTCTTTCTTCCACACAATAAATCATCTTGCAGATCCATCAGAGCGACTCAAGTGCATTGTAATTTATTGCTTTTTGTTTTCGTCAAATCGACGCATTAGCCTTTACTATATGCTGTTATGCAATTTAAACAAAGTCGCTATTGTAAGTAAGCAGTGTCACCCCCAGCTAGCAATGCTATGCAGGACCTTCAAGGACCCTGTGAAGGCATCTTGTACGGGACCCGTACCGATTTGGCCAGGGACACTGCAGTGGTCCCGGATGGGCTTACCATATGAGTTTCTTGTGATTTTCAGTTTTCAATTCTAATATAAAAAAGTAAGATGTTAATAAGTTTTTCTTAATAAGTGTTTTAAAAACGGAACAATGGACAAAATAGCTTAAACCACATGAAATTATATTTTTATCCGCGGCACAGCAAAAATCAATCGGTTAGAAAGGGCATCGAACTCACGTACTTCTGCTCGCAACTCGATTACTACCACACAGAGTTATTCTGCCAAGAACTAATTGTTGATGATTTAAAATATGACATTTTTTTACTTTTAATCACGCTTGAATCAGGCGATTGTGTTTGTTTTAGCGACTTCGAATTTCTTAAAACATCGTGACAACAGTAACGACTAAAAGTTGGCAAATTGAAATATACTATTTACTACAAACGTAGAATCCCATTAAACTATTTTTATAACTGGCGAGAATTGCATATCGTGCAATTAGCATTTTTTTATCATCACAGCAATCAACAGTTGACAAGCTCAAATTAAAACAGAAACTTTGCCAACTTAAAATCATTAGAGTTTACGCAGAACATGGTTAAAAGTTTAATACTATTTATATCTTTGTGTTGCTGAGCTGAGTGAAAAAATTGGTTGGAATCCAATTGTATCTAGAAGTACGATAGTCAAAAAGTACATACATCTTAAAAGCATCTTCAGGCAAAAAATAAAAATGAGACTTCCTGTGACATCAACGCAGAGCAATTAAAGTAATTGCGCAATTAGTTTCAGATTAAATTTGACTTTGACCGGTTTTACCCGTGATATGTATCTAGGCATTCCGACATGATCAAATCAAACGGACTTTGACGAAGTAAGCAATAGTTTAGGAATGTTTGTGCGCTTATTAAAAACTCAGTCACCTTTAGTGCACAACTTTTTTCTTTTCTAATTGATTACAAAATATGTTGAAGATCCGAGTAGAAGTACTGTACGTACTACCAAGTACCAAATAAGGTATTCAGCTATCGCATATAGGCTAATAATAGTGGCGGCACTAAACAAGTAAAAACTAGGAGATACTGCAATGCAAGACTAAACCGGATGTTCTCAACCTGGATGTCGCGGGGTCGTTTTAATTTAATTGCTAGAGGTGCTGTAAATTGTCAAAAAATTTATTTTTTGTTTAATTGTAAGTTTTTGTTTGAATGTAAAAATAGCTAAAAAAATTATTTTACCATCGACAAATTTTATTTCTTTTAGTTTTTTAGAGATCCGACTGAAATTTAAAATTGCCTGCCCAGACCAGCAAGCAGGAAAAAATGCCGTTAAGTGTCTTTTCTAAGGACACAACACAATGACCCGAGTAGGTTTTGAACCGAGATCTTATTGATAACAATCACGATGCTCTAACTACTCAACCTTGCTGCCGAGAAGAGGATTGTGTAACGGTTGCCTAGCCTCATACCCAATATTTGTAATATGCTTTAACCTTATCGAAAAATAAGTGTTTTAATCAGCAGTTGAGTTTCATCACAGTAAAAATCATTTTTTATATCTACTAGTAATTGCAGCAAAAATATCATAAAAAACTAACTCTGCAATTGTAATTACGATTGCTGAAACCAATTTTTAATGTTGCAATATTGAAAATTCAAAGTGATGTCGCTCCTTATATGCTGTATCTTTCCTGGTAGCTGAGTGTGACTTATAACAATGTTATGGAGTCGGAGTTGCATATTTTAGCGTTTAATTGGAGTCCTATTTTTAGATCTCGTGGAGCGGAGACTGAAAACTTTGAAAAAGGAGTAGAGATTGAAGTCGGAAAGTAACTTCTTCGACTTCGCAACTATGGTTTAGTAATAAGTACAAAAAATGTATGAGCTTTAAGAACTTTTTCATAACAAAAATCTTCAACATAAATCACAAAAAAGTTTTCCCGATCAAAACATTGACTCTCGCTCAATAGGCTTACAACATTTAGTTTTATTTTTCCAATCTCAAGTATGCCATTTAAAGGATCGAATTTCCGCAGTGTGAAGGAGAGTCATTGCTTTGACAAAAAAATTCGAAGTCATCTTATATGGCTGCAGTTTACCAAGACTTTTGCAACGTCATCAGAGAAGCAGCCAAATGACTATTTCAGTCACTAGAACGAAGAAACAGGATAAACGAGACTTTTCAAGCCTAAGTCAACTCAACTTGTTTTCTAATAGGTTTTTGATTTTTGGAAGAAAAACGACAGACTCAGTATCCATCTCTAACAATTAATTTTTTACAGAAAAAATTTCCTGCTTCTGGCTGTACTTAAAATAAATAAAGTTTTGGGCTCTGATTCTAGCTGCGATAATTACAGTAAGAGGAAGCTACTTTTAACTCTTAAGTATGTAAATTACTTTCTGGTTTCTTGAGCCCAAAAAAAGTTCCAAAATCTGGAGAAGAAGCTTATAGTCGTTATTCTAAACCGATAAAGCCTGTAAATGACCCCAAAAGCTATCACCAGATACCTCTACTCTCTATCCCCTAAACGACCCTTAAATTACTTATCTAGGCCGTGTCAAGCCAAGCTAATTATTGATTCATTGCTCCCTAAGCAGCAATTTGGGTTTAGACGGGAAAAGTAAACTATAAATCAGGGGGTAAGTGCTAAATTTATGACATATTGTGACAAGTTTTCATCCGAAAAACTGGTTATGACTAAAAAGAAAGATCCTCACTTAATAACCGCCTCTAAATTCTCTTTTTTTTTTAAAACAACTACTAATGATTGAAAAATAATGATAACAAAAATGGGCACACCAGTTGTTTATTCTAAGGCTTTTTTGTAAAAACATGCTTTTCCCAACAACACGTTGTCCACATTAAAATTTCTTGCGGGCCGCAGGTTTCCCACCTTTACCGTAAATTAAGTCATTCTTTTATTTTAATATAGGTTATCAAAGATCTTTTCATGGCTAAGAAGAAAAAGGTTACGTAAATGTTGCTTTAACAGCTGCTTGGGACACTTGGCATTGTGGCTTCACTGCAAACTGCTGAGACTTGTTCCAGATAACTACACGCTTACAATGATTGTGGAATTTGACCGTAATCGAAATCGCAATCATAAACAAAAAATTTTGAATCGTAAAAAAGCGAAGTTTTTTTTTATTTTTCAATAGAAAATAAATTTAATCCTAGTCTTGTCAAAAACTTAACAAGCTACGTACTGTAAATCAAACTTACTTTAACTGCCAATACTTCTAATTTTTAAATTTTCAAACTTACTTATTTTAATTTTTTTTAAACAATTTTTTGTTGATTGTAAATGATTGATATATTGATGATTCATTGGAGAATGACATGCTAAAATACACTCAATAATGGGCTTTACTAGAGTGCAAACCGGTTAGAAAATAATTAAGTGTTGTTTTGAGACACTAGAAAGTGGCCCCTCCTAAAACGATGATTTTTTTAAGACTAAACTGTTTTGAAACACTTAACAGTGGCCACTCCCAAAATGAAGACCTTTCTTTTTTTGAGATCACTTTGTTTCAATACTCCGAAACGTAGCTTCCCCTATAACAATAACCTTTTTTTTAGAGATTGTTTTGCTTTAGAACACTACATAGTGGCCCCATCTTACTTTTCTTGCACCGGGCCCTCTTTTTGCAATGCCATCACTGAATACATTCTCCGGTTTGTTATTTTTAGACCAAAAACGAAGAAATTTATTGTATTTACAGGCTGCATCCAAAATTAAAATTTAGGTGCGGGCCAAATAAAATGTTGGGGGGCAAGTTTTTCCAAAATTTTGTTGACGGTTTTCCAAAATCTAATCATGTTACAGTACATTGCTAAAGTTGTAACATAATGCAACAAATTTTTGTCCCAAAAATTGGTGATGTGTGAAAAAAAGATCTCTAAGTAACTCTGTCTAAATTTCCTTTTTTTTAAGTTCAAAAAAAACTAATAATAAGTAAAAGAAAATAAAAAAAGAAAAAAACGAGGCGAACCAGTTGCGAGGCTCTTGTATGTTTTAAACTTTTTTAAAAAAAAACTTTTCAACTATACGCCGACGCACTGAAATTTCTCAACTCTGTTGCTAAGTTTTCCTTTTTTGAGTACTTCATTTTTTGAGTTGAATAGTGCCCAAACGACATTTTTGTATTTACCGCATGTACCATAAAAAATAATTTGCAAATTAAAAAAAAATAAGCCACGAAAAATAATTGCTTTTAAAAACTAAACGTTCTTAATTAATCAATAACAAAATTGTCTTTGACCCTGGACAATTAAAGCTTATTTTGTACTAAGCTTTTTGAATAATTTCATTTAGTATTAGATCGCAAATGATATGTTCAGACTTATATTTTGGTCATTGAAATAATACTTGTCTCCAGCACTTAGATTATTAAACTTTGATAAAAACATATTTTCCAAAAAAAATTAAGTAAAACTTATTTTTTATTTTTTTAACTTAACAGTATTTTCTTACCGAAGCAAATAAAGATCCGATCATTAGGCTAGCTTAAATCTGTTTCTATCAAGGTAAACTATAGAAAATCCTAGAAGAATAAATTGTAAAATAAATTTATTTAATTTACAAATTTGTAAAATAATTTTCATTGTACAATCCTAACCCTAACCCTAATAAAATAAGAAAGAAAAGGAAAACACAAGTAAAGTTTTTTACAAGTGTTTAAATTTGATATCCCAATAACTCCCATGGCGAAATACGTATACCGTCTAAACCTACGATGGATTTACCTATGATGGATTTTTTGTAGTGGAATTTGCCGGTCACCCTTTAATCTATTTAAAAGAAAGACAGGGGTCTACATCTGACGACGTTAAGTAGGGGAAAAAGGGTCTGGATGTCACACCGTAGTAATTGGTGCCAGACGTTTGAAGCTATTTCATTTTATTGTACTGTACAAAAAAAAATTTGATGCTGCATCATGCCTCATTGGGTGCGGTTTGTCACACGACGTTTAAATGTGAACGCGTAGATAGCATTTAAGCAATTTTTATTTAAGTTTTGCTTGACTTTACAACCTTTTTTATAACTGTATTTAGAAAATTAAACAGTTTAAAAAATGATTCATTTGATAATTTACTTGGTGATTTGTTTAGATTTGTAAATTATTAATAAGCTGAGTCATTGTTATAATGCCGCGTCATTACAAAGTTTCGTTTGATTTGTTTTATCTCCAGATTTATCCTCCTGACTCGCAGAAATAGATCAAAGGGTATACTAGGGCAAGCAATTACCCCGACCTGCTTTTGAAAATGCCAAAATATCATACTTCTTTAATTAAAATGGGCACAAATTATGTGTCAAAATATCCTGAATAAATATTTAGCATCAAAGTCAGTAAAATGGGAATTCAATTTAAGGATGGACTATAGACCAAAATTTTATGCGTTTATAAAATTGTATAAAAAAATCAACAGACTATTTATCATCAATTGATTCAAGAAAAAAATCTTTTTGCAGCTAGTTGCATTTGAATTACTACGAAAGATTTGTTATTTAAAAATATATTGCACCCTCGATGAAAATGTGTTCTCGTTTAAACCGACTCCGAATCGTCGTAAATTGTCTTTTCTAAGGACAAAACAGAGTAGCGACAGTCGATTTTAAACTAAGACATTGTCGATCACAACCACGACGTTCTTCACCACGCGACAGCGCTACCGATTTGCTGTGCAAAGCAGCCAAGGAAAGACCTAGCCTGATAAAATGTTTAGTGTAGTTGTACGTATAGGAATAGTGGTAAAAGGAAAAGTGCGTGATGTAAAAGATTTTTCTTCCCGAAGCTTTTCATCTGACACTCTTCAGGGGAAATCGTCAGAATGAAGCAAAATTGAAACCGAACTAAGTTATAAAGGGGGAAAGTAGAGTTCTCATTGGCTGAAAGAAGTTAGCCAATGAGAGAAAAGATTAAGAAATTTTCAAAGAGTAGACTTAAAAAAAATTCTGATGAAAAGCTTTGGGAAGAAAAATCTTTTACTTCACGCAATCTTCAAATTCTGTACCACCAAATGTTTATTCAAGTATGTAAAAAAGTTTTAAAAAGATAAAGAATAAAAAGT
Organism: Diplosoma virens; assembly: GCA_963680785.1. Taxonomy (NCBI): domain Eukaryota; kingdom Metazoa; phylum Chordata; class Ascidiacea; order Aplousobranchia; family Didemnidae; genus Diplosoma; species Diplosoma virens. The sequence goes on from OY796891.1 coordinate 9,804,295, forward strand.
TTACTGCCTAAGTGTTTGTTCCTTATTCGCTGATCATCATTCTGTATCATTGTTAGTCATTTACAGCCCTTTTTTATTGATGTCCAAACAAATTACGCATTGCAAGCAATTTGTGGGCCGCATAAAGATAGGTTTGAGACCTCCCCATTGGAACCCGTCCACCAAGACAGCTTCGCTCGGTTGTAACAATTTTTAGGCCCTTTTCTAGGCCCTTAAAAGTATGTTTATTAATGTTGTATGCACACTAAACGTTTATGAGGTAATAGCTGAAGACGTTTACTAACCACATTTTCATATTCTAAAAGACGTTTACTAACCAAATTTTATATTCAAAAACTTAAAATAATTTTTTTCACAACTTGCTTTGTTGAAAGCTGATAAGTTAATGGGATCCATTAAAGTTAAATTAATAAAAATCTTAAAACAATTTTTTTTAATAAAGTAATATGTTTTTTATGTCCTTACATATATTTAATAGGTAAGTACATTTTCCTTTTGTTTACATGAAAACCAGACATCCGGTTTTAAGTACATTTTTTAAAACAATAAATTGCTACCTTACAGGAGCGTTTTTAGAACACTTTTTGTTATGTTTTGTAATTGTGTTGATTGGTGTAATTTAGTGGTTCTCATCTTGTATAAAGGCACAACGCACCAAAGTCTTGTATTTAAACAAACAACACTTTTTCCAAAAAGCGTTTCAAGCTAAAAGATTAAAAGAATTTTTGAAAGCATCTATTTCATCAAATTCAATATTTAAAAATCAATATTTGAAAAAAAACCTAAATATTGCTTTTGTCAAGTTTTCATTTTTAGAAGATTTGCCATTTCAGTGGCTCATTTTTGCGGTTTTCACAATAAATACATTTATCCTACAATATTGTGACCCTCTCGTTGTCTTAAAATGACGCACGAGGGCGTCACAACGCACCACTTTGGAACCTCTGGCTTAAAAACTTCATATTGAGTGGTATGCAACTATCCATATGCTTATGAGAAAATCATTTAATTTTATGTTCTTGTCCATCCACGCCAAGCGTTCTAACAAACAAAATGTCTGCTTTTAGCATAGTGAGTAAGAAAGGATATGACGTGCGTGGCCTATTCATTTTTTATTTTAACAATTTTTTGTCCAGTCAAACCTTTCTAAAATTGGCCTCAATAAAATTAATGAAAATTGATAACAGGTTCATAATTTTTGATGACTAAAACCAATGATTTGTAATGCACGTCAAACTCTTTGTCACTCACAATTTCGGATTTCCGTAGCAGATGTTTTCTATGTTAAAAAATTACTTCCAACAATTACAGTAGAAAAAAGTAAGTCAAATCCAAAGTTTTCAAAAATTCCACATTTGGATTATAACTTGGTGCAAGATGTAGTCTGGTAGTTTGACAAAAGAGAAGAAATTGATAAAAGGCAACATTTTTTCCCAAAAAGCCACTTACTCCAACGTTTATAATTTTGAACGTCTGATTGTTTTGTGCTACAACTGCTTTGATGAAAAAATAAAAGCAATCTCAATTGCTTTAGTTCTTGAACTGTGATTAAAGACTTCAAATAAAATATTTTAACCAGCAATTTTACTGTAATTGCTGCTTTTAGTATTTTTCAAAACTTATATCACACAAAAAATAGTTAAATAGATTTAAAATCTAAAAATCTACATTCAAACTAGATTAATGTTTTTTGTTTGCTGGATCTTAAAGTGCTGCATCAGAAAAAAATTAAATTTGTTGTAAGGGGAAAAAACCCTTCAGTTTTTAATTTTCGAATTAATAAGATAAAACTTTCTCTTTTGGAAATTGTTAATGTAAAAGCTTTAAGTCTCGCTCTTAAATGCTTTGAAATCCATGGAATTAAAAAGCTGCAAAAATAGTTTCAAAGCGTGGTTTGAATAATCAATAAACTTTTAAAATTTACCACAGTGATTAATGGCAAATTCTACGAAATAGCTCTGTTTTCTACAGCGCTTCTAAATTAACTAGTAAAATATAATCAATTTAACAAAAACTATTATCTATAAATCAATTTGCACTTCTTCATCTTTCTTAGTAGTTTTCCACTATAAAGTATACGTCTTGCCGTGCGATGATAAAATGTTTAAAAATCTGTTGTCTCTTATAAAATTGCTTTTAAACAAAAAGTTTTAATTTTGAAATAACCTGAAAATTAAAGCGTGCCCTATATCACTTATATTAAATAAGAAACGTTTTAAATAATAATTTGTGTTAAAACTTTTGCGTTTCATGTTGTTGCAATTATAATGAAATCTTAAATGCTTTTCTTTGTATTCTTCAAATACTAACAAAAATTTAAAAGAAAAAAATTTTTTTTTTGGAATCGTATCAACAGAGGTTTATCAAGAGTGTAAGAGCTATGAAAAAAAGTCAAAAGATAATCAAAGAAAACACGGAAATGCCTTGGCGTAAAATTTTTTTCATATAAATAGATAAACCTCAATCAAAGATAATATCTAACACTAAGCCAATGTGCTTAAGTGTTAATAAATTATAAGGTAGCTAAAAGTTATCACTTCTATAATCACCTCTACCCTCCAAATTTGCAGGAAAACCTTAAAAGCCTCAAACTTAGGGCAACAGTAAGTAATTGTCTTTGCCTGATTTCTGAAAGTTTTTTTTATTTGTTTATGACTATTTAGTGTATGACTGAAATTTAGCAGAACTTTTTCTCAAGACCGGCTAGTTGAATAGGATGTTGTAAAGTGTCTTTGTCAAAGACAACAAAATATTACATGTACAACTTAGGGCCTGTTATTTGCATTTGCCATCAATACAACGCTGTTATTGGGCCAGGTTGCCAACACTATATTAACAAAAAATCTACTTTAAATTTCAAAAGCACACTTTGTAATATGGCAATTTACAGGTCTAACGAGAAAGTTGTTACAGTCAATATACATTTCATGGTTTTATTAAAATTTGTTAATTGCTTTTTTATACAATATAAAACCCTGAACTATTGTTAAGGTTTGTTTGTGACTTATTAAAGATTTTTTAGATTGAATTAATGCTTTATTTACATGCAAATTCTTTCTCAAACTTCAAGTTACGTCTTCTTTAATCCTTTAAAGATTTTGTCTCAAACTCGCAACATGTTGTCATTTATTTATACTTAAAATAGTTTCACTTATTTTATAACAATCCAGCCTTTACACTACAATAAATAATAGTTGCAAGAAATAGGCAACAACTATTTTTAATTATTTTATTTGTGAGCAGTTTTGTTTTTTAATTTGGCAAGTACTAATTTTAAGGGAACCAGCTGAATTTATCAATTTGTAAGTAAGAATGTTCATCAACTCTACTTTTGGAATCAAATTTCTAAGAGAACATATCTTAACTTACGAGCTTATAAAACAAATGGTAACTTTGTGTTTGCTTGAAATAACGTTAAATGTGAAGCATTTTTCATCAAAAATGATCAGAGTAAAAAACTAATATTGTTACCATTTGGCTGACGAATACCTGATGCAGCTTCTGTCAACTGCATGATTTGGTATTGCGCCTACTTTAATCAATATAAACGACAATAAATAATCCACATTTTGTTTTTTATTCAAAAACTATTAAACTTTGCACTTGCGAATTGACAAAATTTGCTGTCAAATCTATTTCAATATTTCTGTTAATCTTTTAGATTTGCATACCAAAATCTAAGTGTTAATTTTAGAGCAACCGTCAAACAATAAACCCAACCTGTTTTCGGAGATGCCACTACAACTTCTATCTGAAAAAATAAAGCTCTTATCCTATATTATTATTTTTTGCAAGAAATACTGTAATTGTTTATGTATGTAGTAGAGCTGCTTATTACGAGGAACAAGCTGAGGAAAAACTGAAATAAATGCTTTTAGAAGGATAATAAAAACACAACCGGGTTTGATGTTGTCGATACAAGCAGCTATTAATACGACGCTACTTTTTACTCTGTATGCTGCTTGCATTTTGCATATTGCGGTACATGAAGTTTAGAATTAAAAAAAGAAAAATACCCTGCATCAATTGGGAAAGCAAATAGCCAAGTTTGAAAAGATGAGAAGTTTGAGAAACAAAGAAAGCCAGATTCGGCGTCTTTAACAGATTAAGTAACAACAAAAAAATAAGTGGAGTATTTTTTGGAGAAACCTTAAACAGATAAAATGTAAAAGAGAGAGAGAGATAAATGGATCACTAGCAAAAGCAAACTAAAAGAAATGGATTGGAAAAGCAGAAATAGCAAAAGCAAGGAAGAACTGCTAGACTGTTGTGTTGGGATGCCTTTGAAAAAAATACAATGCACAGTGTCAAGAAAAACCTAGATTAGCAAAAAAATCTTTAGGAAAACACAATAGGTGTACAAAAGCAGTAAAAAACGATTGGATATGCTACAGATTTGCCGAATTGGCTAAATTTAAAGAGTTGGAAAGCATTAAAAACCAGCCTTAAGCCGTTTTCTGAAAATTTTTTAAAATTTCTTCTCTCGACTTTTATTTAAATACAAGTAAAAATTTTTCAGTCATCACTGATCTATTATTTTACGATTATTTCATTCAAATAAACTTAAACCAACTATTAACCCCAATTTTAAATTATTTAAAGTTTTTGCTGAAGTAAAGAAGCTAAACCATGTTTCTATTACTTTGAAAATTCCAAAGCAGAAAAATTTAATTTGGCCTATACCTTTTATTGACCTTTGGGATAAATTTTGCAACTTGATTAAAATCTTGGCCTGGTTTTGTTTTTGCGGTTTTTATGGAGTTTCAATTAGATCTCATTTTTTCAATTCATTTTCGTTTTTATTTTTTTTCAACGATTTTTTTATTTTGGATCTATTTAGAATTTTCTTGAAATTTTTCATACCAAACTTCCTAAATATTGTTTTTACACATATCAGCTTTAAAATAGCTGTGCTGGGTATACGCATTGAAAAATTTTTTAAAATTTTTTACAAACCTAAATAAATACATTTTCCTTTTTTTTTTAAATTAAACAATTTAAATTACTTTCCAAGAGTACAAAAATTTTTACAAAATAAAAATTCTTTTGGTAACACCTTAACTTTATGCTGTTCAAATTTTAGTAATTCAAAAAATTTCAAAAAAATTACGAGTGGAAATTACACATAAAGATTAAACTTAAGGTAAAAATATATTGTATACGTTAGATCGACCAAAGTTGTCCCAAATAATGGATCACCATCTTTCTTCATTGCACGAAGACTGCTGATTTTTCATGAAATAGTAAACAACAAATAAACAGTCTAATAATACACTATTATTGATTAAACTTCTTCCATCAGTTTTACTTCGCTACAAATTACAAATTATTTTCATGATTAGAACAGATTCGTTGTAATTATTCATTTAGCTCACTACTAAGAAAAGCTATCAAATTGTTTGATACAGTATTTTTTTTCAGTGTTTATTATGATCGAGGTATATTTTTTCCAGCTGTATTCTTTCACCCTGTCGTAATTTTTCAGAGATGGAATGTAAAAAATGAGTTGTAGATAACTTTAAACACTGGTTTCGGGAAAATAATGTATCTATAGTTATCATTTGGTCTCCAAACACATTTTTGTTTTGTTTTTAAAAATTGGTTTTTAAATTCCAAACAAGGAGTGTAAGGAAAATTTATTCACTTTAAATTATAAATAAACATAAATTCTGGCAACAGCCTTTTAAAAAGTGTCTGCATTGTGCTTTCACTTGAGTTTCATCAAACATTTTCACTAATTATATTTTTAGCCTAATGCGGTTATAAATAAACCCTCTTTTTTTCTTTATATTTCATTCCAATTTTGTTTACCGTAAATTTTACAGTAGAAGATCACTTTTATACAAGCAAACAAAAGACAATTTGTAAACTAAACACGAAATCTTTCAAAGAATTTTTTCGTTAACCCTAAAAGCAAACAAAAATTTTTTTCGGAAATCTTTAAAAAACGGCTTTGCTATTAGTTTAAGCAAAATTCTTCGCTGTGGCAAAATTTAGCGCAGCGTTTAGCATTTATCTAAAAAACAAGGTAAAACACTTTTAGATAAGAATTTAAGGCAAAAAATACTTTACTTTAAAGCGGCTAATTCAACCAAAAGATTTATCATTTCATCAATTCAAAGCAATTTCAACAGAACTATAATAAACTTTTGTTTACCTATACATTTTAGTAAAAAAATTATTAAAAACTTTTAATCCATTTGTACTAATAGTTTTTGCAAAAGAAAAAAGCAAAAAAATTTCTGACCATTCAAAATTTTATTCTAGCCGAAAAATTATTGCTTTTCAATAAACCACAAACTACCTGCTTGATTGAATTAAACTTACATTCATCATGAGATTTTCTAATTTTTATCGAGTAGTTTAGTTCCGAATAAGCAACTTTCAACGTTTCCCGGATTTGTATTTTGCATAAATGTCCAGCCATACATACCATACGATATTCTCCTATTGACACGACGCCCAGCTATAGGTACAATACGTCTACTAATCTTAAGAACCAACACCCAAAACATGGCAAGATAAGAGTACAAAACAGCTTACGCGGTCTCACTTTAAAAGATAAAACTAGATAGAACTGTCGAATGGAAGTTATTTCTTTTAATTTTTAACTATTTACTGGTATGTGTCTTATTTAAATACAAATAAAAAATATATTTAAATAATAAAAAATTAAACCTTTAAATAATCGCAAAATTTTTGTATCTACGCCGCTGAAAGCTGTTCAGAATAGTTGCTTGAAATATGTTCTACAACATATCCGTCATTGTTACACATCTGAAGTCCAATAGTTGATAGTAAAGATGTGGAATAAGAGTAGGCAAAAAAGAAATAAAAAACTTTCCTATTTTTTAACGTTCTTGGTGCTAAAAACTTGTAAAATAAAATTCTAATCGATGATTAGTGCTTTAATTACAACGTAATGTCAAATTATATTTATGATGTAAAAAACATGTCTGATGAGTATTAGTTCGTCTGCCTTTTTTTTTGCATTGAGGAGCTTGCAAGAATCTTTGCACATAGCATAAATCTTCATAAAATAACAAAAACAAAAACTTCAAAAAATCTTTTTACAAATATTTTTTAAAATAAAGCAAAATTTTTAATTACAAAAATTATTCAGATTGATTAGTGATTGTTTTTTTTTTTTGATTTACAGAAAAATCAAAAGTTTAATTTGTTTAACTATTTATTATTTATTTTTTTTATCGCAGTATAAAACCAATTTTAACTTAATGTTGAGAGAAATAGTTTTATGCTGTATAAAAATATTAAAATGCGCTGTTATTATTTTTTATTTTACTGAAGTGTATCCAATTTAACAACTAATTTTTTAGCTACATGACACATTCGTAAAAGATTATAAACTGACATCGCTATGTGTTGTAGCGACACTGCTGTGGTGACATTTGGCATAATTGTGGTTTGGATAGATTGAGCTGTGGTTTCTGAAATTCACAAGTTTGGCATTAATAAAATGTAAATTTAGAAAAAAAATGTAGATTACGTAACAGTTAAAATGCAATTTTTTCAAATTTTTTGATTTTTTAAATCTATTTTTATAAAATTGGTGTTCATAAAGTTTAAAAAATTTCAACTATTGGAAAGACATATTTATTTTAAATTTTTTGGGGGTGCACTTTAACTAGCACCCACAGTAGGAATGCCGAAGTGAAATATAAATTTTTTCTTATCCAAACTTTTTTGTCCGCAAAAAAACGCAAGTTGGTTTTTTGAGCCAATCTATATTATTATCTTTAACATGTACATCTCTTTAAAAGGCGATTTCCTTCTCACCTTCAGGATGTTTAAATAAAAACAATGAATATTGTTTGTTTATATACGTAACTCACGAGTATTTTTTTAATGTAAAACCTTAGTTTAATTTTTTTTAGATCAATTTTTTCTTGATTTCAAAACATATTTTATCGTTTTTGCTTTTAAACGTAAAGAAATGTTAATTTTAAACTAAAATTTTTAAAGCATTGCTTTTACTTCTAAAAGCGTATTTTATCCAATTAGGCATTGATTAAAATTTATTATAAGTTTTTTAAGTACAGAATTTGACAAGACCCTTATTTTATCTATCAAATAATAGTGAAATCCTTTCGAACACCCCCTTTCTATAATATGCGGTTTTTTTATTGTTACAAATTCGTAACGACAATTTCAAATTAAATATTTGATTATGTTTGATTCTTGACCAAAACTTATCACAAGTTCACGCTGACCACCTAAACACTTGTATCTGTGTCAAGGGACTTGTCAGAGCATCAACAAAAGTTTGAAATGCTGAGTCAAATTTACCATCTCTAGACTTGAGCCCAGACACCTGTAGTTTAAGCCTGTATTGGTAAATATTAAGTATAAAGAAAACGTTATATATATACAATGCTTTGCTGAAAGAACAATTCTAATAAACTAGAACACTATCAACAATTAAGACATGAACATGAACAAATCATATAAGAATAATTTTCGTCAAGTTTTCATGAACAATAAACTTCACAAAACAGTTACAATTAAAAGAAAAAAAATTATTTCCGGCTGTCTCTTGAAAAATTGAATGAGAGAAAAAGTCATTACTTCAAGAAAGTTTGCATTGAAAATTGTAGAAAATGCAATTTTGTTTATGTTAAAATAAGTTCAAAAGTAAGTTTTAGATGTTTGATTATAACTCAACAAAATTTCCCGTAGCCAAAGATAAGACTATTGCCATTAAAGTAATGAATAGCTTCATAGTTCTTTATGGTTTTTACTTGCAACAAATATAAAAAATAATGAGTAAAACTATGTCAGATTCTAGTTTTATACTTTGCTATTTTGGAAAAAAAATTTTTGGCATAACCGACGTGACATTTGTTATTAAATTTACGAGTGCCGGAAATAAAAAAAAGCTTTTTTTCATCACTCAGTTTAGTTAACTTATTTTACTTCAAACTATTGTTCACATTCTTTTTCTTTTTATAAATAATGCTGTGCAATGGAAGCGATTCTTTTAAATTGTTTCAGCAGAAAAACAATCACTAAACAAAATTGATAAATTCCACAAAAAAAATCAATTTTTTTAATTATCAGAAAACAATAGCAATTAGATTGAAGTGCAATACAGTTTTAATTTAAAAATGCATTTAGCAGTGGATTAGCAATGTCAGCGCATGGCCTTACTGGCCTTGTTATCGCTTTCTGTTTTAAGTGATGTCATTACTGTAGGCGAGCAGCGTGACCCGATTAAGGAATTTGTAATGACATAAATGCCTTTCCATAAAGCGCACAACACAAATCACTCACTTTTATTAAATATCAAACCCGCATCTACTGCTAGCAACTCAAAATGTTATAATAGTGAGGTATTCTGCCAAAAATAATTTAAGATTAGCAATAATAGAAAATCAGAGTGATAAAAAAATTAACTTAATCTGTCGTATATCAAAGCTTTTTAGGCTCTAGCTTTCCCAAACTATTCTCCTTTCAATGATAACGATTTGTCTACGCTTCAGTTAAACATACTTTCTTTAACTTTTAAACAAGTAAAGCATTTCAGAGCAACAACAAAGTCATTCAAAGAATAGAAAAAACAACGTTTGCAGGCTGGTCAGGCAATTGCCATAAAATTTAAAAACTTGCAAATATAAATCAAAATAGTTTGATTGAGCCCCACAATAGATAGTTAGGATTTTGCTAAAGCATATTGAACGATTATCTTTTGCAATTTTAATCAATTAATTTTATTTATTTATCCGCCTCCCCAAACACTTTCTTTTAGTTCTTACGTCATTGAGCGTACAGCTTTCAGCTAAATAAAAAAAAGTTAAAAAATAGCATGCTTTATGTACGCTTCTTTAGCTGGTCAGTGAAATTTAAACTTTTTACAGCCGAACGAACTGTTTGCTTGTAAACTTACAGGAATTTATAACTTTTGTAATGCAATCTAAAATTTTATCGACTGCAACGCGCCGGTGGGCAACCAAAAACCATCTACCATTGGTAAAAGGCAAGAGTAATACCAGGAAAGATTTTGTTAATTGTGACTATTCATAAAAATCGGCTGTATTTTTAAGGATCTTTTATGTAGAGATAAAGAGAAGCGGCTTTACCATTAGCTTTCCAAATTATCTAATAACCCTTCTTTGGGATTATTGGATAACTCGAAAAAAATTATTCAAAGCTAGTCCTATCTAAAAAAGTTTACAAAATGTACCTTAACGGGGCAAACTCTGTGCAAGATTTAATCTGTTGCCAAGCATTCGGGGGTTAATTTTCATTTAAAAATTAAATTGTTTAATCAGCAAGTTTACCAGTTATCAATTTTTTCCTTAAATTAGGTCAATTAATGATAAAATCAAACGTTTACTACTATTTTTCTCATAATGAAGTTAAGTAATTATTAAACTCACTCATTGGTGAGACAGTGACTGAGTGTTAAACGAAAAAAAGGAAAAAGAAGAATAACAGTCAAGCGATAAAAAAAAGAAAGTTTAGATCTGCAATGAGTTGCATAAAAAAAACGATGCAATTAAGACGACTAAACATGCCATAGCTAAAATATTTGTAATCAAAACACTGTATCACAGAAATAATGAGCCAAAGTAAAATAGAACTTTTTTTCGTTTATGTTTCACTAAATTCGCTTTGTGAGCTGAAGCATGTCACGAGTTGGCGCTGTTCATCTCGGTAACAAAACACGAAGCGAAATAGCCCAATGTAACGACACAGGACTCAAGTTCAATAATCAGTTTACTTAACTAAATTCGGCTTTGCCGCAGAAAAACGCATTTTACGATAAATTCCACATTGAGGTCAAGCAGTTGTCTTCATTAACTCCGCTTCAAATTTAAACAAACAGCCTAACTGTTTCCGTGATGGCTGTAATTAAAACACAAATGAAAAACTGTTAATTGTTTTAATTAATACAAAGCCAAGAAAAAATAAAAATGAGATAAATAAAATTAGTTGAAATTAATGTTTAATTATACCAGGTTAAATGATCAGTGGTCATGTAGATGACGTTTGACCACGTAGATGATTAGACTAGACAATTATTTCAGATTAGCTCATTTTAATAGATTAGATTCGATTAAGTTAAATAAGGTTTTGATAAATAATTATCCGTACACCGAATTCACGAACTTCTGCAGAGGCAGTTTAAACTTGGCAAAGAACTGATTAAAATTTTGACCAAAAAGGAGGTATACCCCTAATCGGTCAATTTAAAACTGTACTATTGTCAAAAACAACTTTTAAAAGTTTGCCAAAAAGGGCAAGTAATAAATGAAGCGCAACAATCAATAAGTGCCAATGCATTCTTTAATTAAATCTCTTGCACAAAGCTCTTTCGCCTCTTGATGACGCTGCGTATACAATGAAAAAGTCTTCTGTAGCACTATGCCGCGCGACTTATCTGGCCGACGCAGTGCTCAAGTGAAACTGTTGCAAAGAGCTAGATTACATTTTCCACATTTATCCGGCTTAATCCAAGGTCTCCAGATTTAACCAGTTTAAATATCAAACTCAAAATACAAATTTCCTGACAATATCACAACTTTTTTAAAACAAAACTTTTTATTTTTTATTTTTAAAGCATGATTTTTAATCAAGTTTTATACGCGTTCACAAACAATTAAAATATACAGTAAGCCTATGATTTATATATTATGTTTTTTTATTCTATTTATTTTATCTTTATATTTATTTTCCTAACTTGCAGGGAAGCGACGGTGGCGCTATACATTGGGCAAGCAATTAACTCGATCTGTTTCCGGATATCCCAAGATATTGCTGTCCGCTTGAAATTTTTTATTTTGGTTTTCTAGTTCTATAGAAATATGACTAAACTTTAGAACTGCTTGCAAAGACCACCAATTAGGGAAAAGTGGCATTGAGAGTCTTTCCCAAGGACACAACAGAATGGCGCGAGTAGTTTTTAAACCGGCACAATGTCAATCACAACACCAGCACTCAAACCACTTGACCATGCTGCCGACTACTTTAATAACAACTCACAAATAGAAGCAGAAATTTTTATTAATATATTAGGTCTACCGGAAAGTTCTGTCCGTTTTTATGACAACAATTTTTGACACGTAAGCACATGTTTATTTTGCATACATTCTGCTCTCTATTTTTATTGTTTAATGTATACATACAGACGTAGCACATTGGCTAAAACAAAGTTGATTCATGTTAGTTTTAAGTGTGAAACATTATTGTACCCATGGCTACTGATAAAGTTCATTTACGCCACTGTATTTTATTTGAATTTCAACAAGGAAGAAATGCTACAGAAGCATGTAGAAATTTATTGAAAGTGTTTGGTGAAGGTATAGTCTTTGATAGGACAAGCAGAAGATGGTTCAAAAAATTTGAAACAGGTGACTTCGACCTTTCTGATATGGGGGCCATTTTTGATCGACGATGATGTTGTCAAGACCATGTTGGAGCAAGATCCTTTTCTGACAACATCGGAGATCGCAGAAAGGCTTAATTCAGCTCAGCAAACCATTTCGGACCATATTTGGAAGATAAGATTGGTGTGGAAATATTCAAGATGGGTGCCACATGAATTAAGTCAGAAAAATTTGGATGATCGAGTCGTCATTATGCACATCTCTGCTTGCTCGGAACAAAATCGAGTCCATCTTGAACAGGATGATAACTGGTGATGAAAAGTAAATTACCTACGAAAACATAATAAGGAAAAGAGCGTATTGTGAACCCGGAAAACCTAGCCCTTCCTCCTCTAAACCAAATTTGACTCTGAATAAGAGAATGTTGTGTATATGGTGGGACATTCAAAACCCAATACATTATGAGCTTTTAAAACCGAGCGAAAAGCTCAATTCGGAGAAGTACTGTCAGCAACTGAATGATTTAAAGACAGCAGTCCAAGAAAAGAGGCTGGAAATGGCAATTATATTATTTAATAAAGTTTACTGACGATTATAAAAATTTGTATTTTGTTTTATTCCAAAAACGGACAGGACTTTCCGGTAGACCTAATATAAACGTCATTTAATTTTTGCTTTTATTTTGTGAGTTGCGATTCTAGATGTCTTATTCAACACTGTCATTGAGCACTTTTTAAAAAACTGGTATGAACTCTATGTAATAAATTAAATAAGTTTCCTGCTTAAATATTTTTATAATTATAAGCCCAATAATCCATGCCTTTCATAAACAAAAAAAGATTTCTTTTATGCAATACTTTATTAGCAAAATGTGTTGTATCTGACCCAAATGAAAGTTTTTGTTCTTGTTTTCAATACATTTTCCTCTTTTCTGGCGTTTTTTTAACTTTCAGATATTTTTAGAAATTTCAATTTGTTTATAAAGCTATAATACTTAAAATACGACACTCTTTTTGGAAGTTTTAGTTTTAAAAGAAGTTTAAATATTCCAAACTTTTCCAAAGAAAATACCGCAATCTAAAAAACGATCAAAACAACAATATGATATTTAATTATGACAAAAGGCCCTCTTAAAAGTAGCTGCTTCGGTTCATTTTATTTACTTGTTTACCGTATTCGGGACAGACTGTCTTTATTTTGCAGCTAGTTCTCTTTCTTTAGGACTTACATAATCATGCCGTCTATCGTTGGATGAATCACTAATATTTAAGCTATTATTGATCATTGCATTTAAGACCAATTTGCAATTTCGCAATTGAATTTAGCGACTAGTCGTCTCAATCTTTAATTAGTTACCATTTTTTAAAAAAATTTATTGAAAATGATTTTTTATCACGTTCGAAAAATCGAAGAAAGCTAAACTTTGCTTTAAAAACTATCTTTTAATTGATGCTAAAAATATAAAAAAGAGTTAGTGCAGCTGATTGCAAAGTGCAAAATTAAAAACTATAATTAAAAAAGCACTTTTGAACTTTATGTGAAACCATTTACTACAATTTTATTGAACATACAGTATATATTTTACAGGTGTTACAAAGTTAATTGGTTATGTCAAGTTATATTTCAAAAGATTTTTTGAGCTTTTTGATGCTGTTTCAACGATTTAAGAGCTTAAATATTTCTAGATTTCAATTTTATTAAGTTTTTGAAAAAAGTATCTACTACTTCCGTGAAGTATCTTTGCAATTTTCGATTTATTTTCTTCAACATATTCTTCAAGAAACTTGTTTGACTTCTCAGTTACACGGCTGATTCAACAGTGTCAATGTGAATTTTTCTAAGAAATTTACGCTTGTTTTGAACTAAAACCAAAAAGCGGCAGGCCAGTAGCTACACGCTTTAGCCAAACAATCAATAAAACTTGATTTCCTTCAGCGACCAAGGAGAAATTTACAAATATTTACTCAAGTAATTAAACATTAATCACATTTCGAAAAACAAGAGATAAGGTTGCTATTGCTCACATAACAGCATTAATCAGCCTCAAACGGTTTGTAAACCTGATGCTCTTAAGCAAGTTCTCGAATTTATTACTTCTCCATCTAAAGCCAAAGCAAATCTGAAACAAAACTTTTATCAAAAGAAGTTGTTCTGATTTATTTAGCAAATTTATTGATTTGATAAAACATAAGAATTTAAAATAAGACTTTGATGAGAAATTCTGCATAACACTTTAAAAAACTCAATGCGCTAGGAATATCACGTTATCACTGTGACGTCGAAAAAAATTAGAGTCAATTCAAACCTACTTTATATTAGAAGTAGCAAAATTATTAAAATTAACGCACTAAGCATCGCTGCGTTTGTCACTTTAATAATTTCGATTATTCCTAATATAGGTTCACAGTCAAAATGTTCAACATTTTCAGGTAAAATCAAATTTTCGAAAAAGCATTGAAATGATAGACAATGGGTCGGCAAGCTTCGGTTAGCGCGCTGCATCAGGCTCGCCAAATAAAATTATCCAGTCATGTCAGTTAGATATTAAAAAAATAGGGCCAGTCGTCTCGTTTGCAATTCTATTTTTTGACGTAAGAATTTTAAACAAATAATGTGGCAGTAAAATTATGATACATCTAGTTACAGCAGGGATGCAAAATTACTTTTAAAATTTCTGTGACTGTGTTAAGATAAGTTGAGACGTTCGATCAATACTAGAAACGTTTTGATTGGTGGAAAAAAAGGTGCGGCCTGCCATAACGTTATAAATTTGGTTTTTGGCCCATGATGTGCAAAAGATTGTCGAATCTTGTCATAGACAATTAAGAAGCGGAGAAAAACAGTTTTAAACATACATGTGAAATAAGTAATTCCACAGAATGACTTGAAATTACAACAAAAAAAGCTTTTTTCTTCGCAGGGTAGAAATACAGAATTTAATTGAATCGCTTTCGAATTTTCGACATTGCCCAAGAATTATAACACTGGTCAACACGATTTTTCTTGCATGGACTTTTTCTACTGATTTTGAATAATTTGGGGGTGCTGAATCCAAATTTGGTGTTAGTTTTTGTTCACCACGTCACGTTTTTGAGATATGAAAACTTAATTTTTTAAAAAATTGCTAATTTTTGCCAAAAATTAAAAAATTTATGTTGCGTTTAAGTGCCCTTAAATGGAATAATTTTTACAATGGAAAGGCAGCATTTCCTTTAAAATGACTTTTCAAATCTATTTGTAATCTTGAACCGTGTTTGTGTATTATTGACCACATCATATATAAATAGTAAATACGTAAAATATATTAAAAATACACAATCTGGAGCATTATGCTCAGCACAGGTACGACATCAATGAAAATCTAAGTTTTTTCGTTTTGTATCATTCTCACAAAATTACATAAACAGATTTAAGCAAAACCAAGCAAAAAATATACGAAAAAGTAACACTGTCACATCGCAACAATCAGTACGACTATACACAAATCCAACGCATAGTTTAGCACAAACGAAATCACATTATGGCATCAAAAATTTTCTTTTTGTTGCTAATTATAACATCCCCAAATTTTTATCAAATGTTATTTCTGTGCTAAGTATATTAAATGATCGATTTTTCCAGCACCAAAAACATTGTCATTAATCGATGCATGCAGGTTTAGTTTTGAGATTTAATTTCATTATTTAACATGTTTGTGAATTTAATTGTTTGAAATTAAACCGATTAAATTTTACAGGATCTAAATTGCTAATTTAATAGTGAATCGGTGAAGAAAGTTGAAACTGTATTTTTTAGAAGGCCAACAATCATTTATAATGAAGTTGTAAAGCCTATTTTTAAACCTAAAATAATTGATTTGGATGCAACGGCAAAAAAACTAAAAGAAATTAATCCTAAAAATTAATTTTGACAACATTGGTTTCACAAAGCCTCGAAAAACAGTCTTTTATTCGAGGTCTTTTTATTTTACGATACTTTGTTGATTTTGTCTTGAACTTGTTTGACAAATCCCAAATTAAATTTCGTTATCCAAAACTTTTTTATTAGAGTAATCTGCGATTGCAGAAAATATTGTCTTATTTTCGAAAGCGTAGCCAACAACAAAATCACAGCTTTTTCTTCAAATCGAGATACCAGAAAATGCATAATTAAAATTGAAACACGAGAAGTTTACAAACGAAATGTGGTTTTCTTTAGTATTTTTAGATAAACAATTAATCTTAAGGTTAATAAAAAAAAGCGAAATAACAACAAAAACATGTAAAGTAATACCTCTTCTTCCTCGTCATTTTTGAAAGCCTGTTAATAGTACATGCTCGTGGTTAAAAGCCACGAAACCATAAAAATATATGAATTGTTTTAATAGTTGAGTTCGTCGACAAAATTTTCGTCAATTTGATAGTTGTAAACAGGCAAAATACTCTTTTTCTAAACTGACAAAGAAAGCAAAACTTTTTGCCATAAATAGTTTAAAATAAATATAATATAAAAACGTGATGTTGCTATCAATGACATTTTTAAATCAATCGTCGTCGTCGTTTGGAAGGGCATCTACTCCAGGTCAGACACAAACAGGACTGGGGCCGAGGGTTTATCTTTTTATTACCCCAGGCTGCTGTACTGCCCGGATCAGGTACTGGAAGTGATGTTGTTAAATCAGCGTCAAGTTTTGTCATCCAAAACCTTCAGATCTAGTGTTTCGTGGTGCCCTATGTATGGAGCACGCTATTAGAACGTTATCTGCGGTTTGTTCAGCGGCGCCACATTCGCAATTCGGTGAAGGAGTGAGACCCCACTTGTGCATGAACGAATGGAATCGTCCAACACTAGTTCTCAAGCAGTTGAACTTAATCCAAGCTGCTGGGAATAAGCCCATTCCAACAGGTCTAGCATTGGTCCTGGCACAAAAACACGAAGCCTGGAAGCATTTTCACAGTACTCTGCATTCCATTTATGATTTGTCCATTCAGAAGCGCGGATGCCAAGTCCAGCAAGGTTGTCCAAAAATTCCGCGTGGCTGGCACAAATGGATGTCTAGATCTTAATCTCTGTTGGCGAGCATCTGAGGACCCACTTAAAACACCATACAAGATATGATCAGGGTCCAGGGATGCACGGTGGGCCAAGGAGAGTATCGCTCCCAGTCGGTGAAGCTCAGCTGGCTAGATGCCTGAAAGTATGGGTAGGTGGTCAGTTGGAGTGGGACGCAGGCATCCAATGCCTATGCGCAAGGCGTTGTTCAAAACACTCAATTCAATTAAATCTAAAAACAAGTCCGGCATGCAGTCATCATAAGTAGGCTATATGTGATTTTGTTTTTTATGAAAATTTTTGCCCTGTTTTAATGATGCAAATTCATTTGAAGCATATTCAATCTAAACACTTTTAAACCAGTTTAATAAAAGAAATAGACCTTTTTAAAAGCTAAAGTTTTAACATATTTAACATAAGCATTCAACTTCGAACCAATTCAATTTAAAACACACAAAAGAGAAAATATTGCATTGTTCGATTTAATTAATTTCATTAAAATATCTATGGAAAGTTAAGCTAAGGTAAGGCTAAATTTCTTTTGACTCTTTTTGCAATTAGATTTTTAAATAAATACTTCTATTTGGACTTCTGCTGTAACAATGCTGTATACGAATTTAGTAGAAGTTATTGGTAACAAAAAAGTGGGCTAAACTTAAGAGCTGATAAAATACTTTTATCAAAAGTGTCTTAAAAATGCATTCACATAGGCCATTGCATCAAATACCAATCAAAACAGTAAAAAAATGAGAATAAAAATTGGTAATTAAATTTAAAAATAGATTGCTGACGATACAAAGTGTTTGTACATAAACTATAACTGTATTGTCTAGGGATCAACAGAGCAAAGAAATTTCATTATAACGGCATTACTTTTTTTTAGTAAATATTGCACATAAAACTTAAATTTTTGATCAATCTTTGACGTCTTAAAAAATATTGAGCAACTTTTGTTTTCCTTATTTGTGCAAATATTACCAAAAATGATTAACTTTTTGCCCTTTTACCAACGCCAAGGACAAAATGGACAAACAAATCTAAATTTGCATTGGCATTTACTTACATTTCAAGTAAGAATCATTTGCAAATAATCATTGTTGGCAAAAAAATTATGTTTGTATATGTGCTGACAACTAAAAGAAGTATTTTAACAAATTTTTAACACAGGCAAATATTTTTTTAACGATCTTTTGATTAAAATAATTGCCCGTTTGGCTTAGGGCAGGGCTGGAAAATCTTTTTAATAAAAAAAAACCTAAGGGAAATAGAATGGCTATTAATGCCTAAAGGAGTTTTTGCTTCAAATCAAAGCTCGCTTAAATCTTTCAAATCAAACTTTTTAATTTGAAAATTGTTTGCGAATTAAATAAGTTCCGCAACTGCTGAAACCGCTTTTTGGTCTTTATTTTGACAAAACTTCCAACATAATAGTGAACTCTCACATGACATTATTTTGATGGAAACAGCTGGAAGAAGTGAGGACCGCACAGAAAGCGGCAAAGGTCTAAAGGTTACCTTCGAATAGAGATGTAACATTAGTTTGTTTACATTCTGTCTAATCGTGAGAACATTAGTACAAACTAATCCAAAATTTTTTTTTCTTTCTGATGCATGCCAATAAAAAATCGAGGTTTTTTATGCCCTTTAAACTCAACAATAATTTTTTCGACAAAAAAGAGAACATTTGATATTGTTTTGACTGTATGAATTACAATTGTTTCTTTTTTTTTAAATCCTGAGAAAAGAAATAAGGTAGCTTTTTGTGAGTAAATTTACTTTGTTGTAAGTTAAAAGTAATTGTATTTTATTTTACAACTATAGATCTATCTCAGATTTATCTCACGCTGTGATTAACAAAAACTGATTTGTTTTCTAGCTTTCTAACTTCACACAGAACATGACATGATTGTTACGATTCAGGATTTTCAAATTTCTTGCCAACCAGCCTCATGACGTCCGCACTTTCGATTTGAAATCCGCTTATTGGAAAAAAGTTCTTAAATCCAAAAAATACCCCTTTTTGGATTTTATTGAAAACTTTCTAGTGATCAAAGTTGTTGCTTCGTTCCAAGTTATTGAATATGATTTATCAGGATCAATGTTGCGGAGACGGGCGTCACGAACTCGTTACACGCTTCGGCCTAATCGAGCATGACGTAACTGTTAGGATATGCATGAGCCACCGCATCGCTTATCAGTAAAAGCATTACGTCTTTCATTTACAAAAAATTTGGTCACCACAATCTTAGTTTTAAATTTTTTAAGCCATTTATTCGTGTTTGTCGCTATTAACTTTAGAACGTTTCGTTTAAAACTTGTTTTTTTAAAACTTTATGAAATTAGTTGATGAGATAATAATATTTTTAATAAATATAAATTAGTAGCCTTTTTTTATGAAATAAAAGAAAAGCAAAATTATTTAGCAATTTTTTTAATTTAAAAATAGCACTTCTAATATCCTTTAAAAGTTAACTTTAGTGATATTAAAAATTAAAATAAAATTTGTGAGAAATCTGCAATCTTTGTAAAGCACTGCAAAAATTTTTATGTGATAATTAACTTATATTTAATTAGAAGCCTAATTTGGCGTGATTTGCTAAAACATTGTAAGCGGTTTTTTGAAGTTTTTGAGAAAATTGCTGATTTGCATTTTGAGTTGATACATCTATACAGCAAGACCATGGCTTTTACTAGGCGCTAACTCAAAAAGTAACAAACTTTTAACCTAAAAATTATGTAAAAAAAAATTAAAAATTTCCCGAATACGTATAACTGCATTTTTTTGGAAAAGGCACCTACTAGGTTTTTCTAAATCACGAATATTCAGAGCAATAATTAAGATTTAAATCTTCTTTGAAATCTATTCATTTAAATATAAATAACTATTTGAATGGCTTTATAGAACCTCTTTATTGAGTTAAAAATTAATCCAAGAATTTAAGTTAAAATTAGTTTTGCCAACTTTTAATGTCATCTCAGCAACATATTAAATTTGCTGGTTTTTATTAATATTAAAGTTTAATAAAATAACGAACATCCAGTTCTAAGTATTTACAAGGAAGCAAAAAACTTGTATCTCCTACTTAAGACTTTTTTTACTTCCGGCAATTGATTAAAAACTATTTTGTAAAGCAAAAGACGTTTTCCATTGTTTCAACTTCATTTATTCCGAACTCCTTCATTGTCATTTGTCAGCACAAATTAGTGAAATTAAGCAAATTTTACGTCACACGCTATTTCACTTCAAGACTTTTTGATCATAACAGTCATTCCAACGAATCATTATTATGCAAAGATTTCTTTCTTAATGAAAAATAACTCTTTTATTTTATATCTTGTTGGGCGTTTGCTAAATTTTTATTAAACTCACAATTCTAATTAGCTTTTAGCAATTTTGGTTCCGAAAGATTTTGTATAGTTTTAATGTTACACACATGTCTTATGTTTTTACACTACATAACTGTTCATGACATGCAAACATAATTGCTCCAGTTCTAAAAACTATTTTGTTATTTGTAGTTTTGGATTGCCACACACTAAGACACGGATATCCAACCTGTGGCCCACTTAATGTTTTTATGCGACCCACTGCTCACTTAAATTTTTTTAGTTATATTTTTATCTGTATTTGAATTTGATGTCACTGCTATCATAATAACGTATAGGGAGACAAAAAGAATACGAGAGTTGATCGCTGACATCAAGTGATGTTTAAAGAATTGACCAACAAAAACTTTTATTGGCGGAGTTGTCACAAGAACGCTTGCTTCAGGCATCATTTTCAGTATTTACATTGTTCTGCGATTGAATTTTCCCAACAATTTTTTTACTATAACAAGTAATAGTTAGATAATAACTTTAATGGCAATAAAGATAGTAAGTTTGAACCAATGGGGAGTAAATTGGATTGTATGGGATTACATTAATATCAGTTATGCTACTTGTGATAGAAAAAGAGAAATGTGTTGGTATACTGGGATGTTGGAAAGAGGATCAAACATTTTCAAAGGTTTTAGGTCCAATCTAAGAATTTAGGTCAGGTCTAATGCCAAAAATTGTCAATTAATGCTTTATATTTCTGATTTTAGAAATATTAATATAGATAGAGGCATAGGCTTACACAGTTTTTGTAAATCAATTATAAATTCAAATTTTTAATCGTTCTCTTTGTCAAGGTTTGAAAAGGCATTCACTATGGGTTAGACACATACAGGGCTGGGGCAGATAATTTATTCTTTTACTACCCCAGGCTGTTGTACAGCCCGGATTAGATGCTGGCAGTGATGGTGTTGAGCCAGCATTGGGTTTTGTGATCTAAAACCGTCAGACCTCGTGTTCCAGGTACTACGACACTTAATCGAAACGACACTTGATCGAAACAAATTTTGATCGAAATAAAAATTGATTAAAAAAAAAAAAATTTATTTTTGTATTTTTCTGCAATTAAACAATCTCTTTGTTACTGTAAATTAGATTCACAAAAAAGCAGAAGCCATCAGCAAGAAGACATTTTGTTTTTATTTTTTATAAATTTTTTCCGATATTAAGGTTAAGGTTCTTAAAAGATTCCTGGGCAAAGTATTTTTACAGGGCCAACTGGTAGATTTTTTGTCATGGTTATGTTTCGTTAGATGCCTATTTCTGCCATATTTACATTCTTTTTATATTTTAGTCAGTAGCGTATTTAGTCGCCTTTTCGATTACATTGTGCCAGTGCCCCACTTTTGGAAAATCTAGAGGCAGAATCAAAGCGAAAAATTTTTTAGCGATTACTTTTTTTGCGGAAAAATAATTGACAAAACCGGGGAGATTCAAAGTTGTAGATTTTCTATCATTATTCAATCAAGTGTCGTTTCGATTAAGTGTCGTTTCGATCAAGTGTCGGGTTACGCGTGCTCCATGTGGTGTCCGATTTATGGGCACGACGTTAGAACATCATCTGCAGTTTGTTCAGTATCGCCATCTTTGCAATTTGGTAAAGGAGCGAGACCTTATTTGCGCATGATCAACTGATTTTCCAGCAGTAGTCCGAAGACAATTGAGCTTGACTCTAGTTGTTCGATGCAAGCCCATTTCAACAGACCTGACACTGGTCCTAGGTTTGAAAACACGGACCTGAATGTATTCTCGCAGTGCTCCGGGTTACATCTATAGCAATTTATTAGCTGAAAAGCGAGTTGCCTCGACCGGCGAGTTCGTTAAATAGGTTCCGGAGAGCTGACACAAACGAGCGTCTAGATCTTAGTCTTTCTTGGCAAACATCTAAGGATTCACTTAAAAAAGCATGCAACATACGGTCAGTGTCCTGGAATCCATAGTAACCCAAAAAGATTTTTGCTTCTAGTTGGCAAAGCTCAGTTAACTAGATGCTTAAAAGTACGAGTAAATGGTCCGTTGGAGTGGGACGCAGACTTCTAAAGACAATTTGCAAAGGGTCATTCAGGATACTGTCAATGGGACGAGTGTAAGCGCATCGACACCAGACTGATGCGCAGTTCTCAGCTGTTGCCTAGAACAGAGAGAGCACAGGCTTCATTTGAATGGTGATAGATGTTGCAAAATATTAGTACGTGCTCAGCTTTCTGCTCCTTTGCGCCAGACTCACGGGCCCCCGTAGAAGCCATACTCCATTTGTGCGCTTCTGAGTAAAATAGACCCACGCCAGTTTAAACATGCTTAAACGTGACCCACGCAGATCCGGGAAAGCTAAATCTCGACAGTTTTGGGTGACATCCTTGATAAATGCATGGATTCTAGAGGCGTTTTCGTGCCATTCCACGCTTTATTTTTATATGCTACTCATTTTGCTACGCTGATGCCTGACTGGCCGGTTTGTTCAGCAGTTTTATTGCAGCAGTCACAAATAGGTATCTTGATTTAACTTGCCGCAGCTGTCCACCAACTGGAGAAAAAAGCCTTTATATAAGAGTTGTTGCGGCTCTTAAGCGCGGCAAGCTAGAGACAGAACGGCGTTTTGACGAAGACGCTCAATTGGTTGGATGCCTGATAAAACAAAAAAGTTTGTCTGTTGATGTGGGACGAAGGCATTGTTAATGGGCTTGTCGATAGGCAAGTATGGGCACTGCGACACCAAACAGGCACGCAGTACTCAGCCGCAGAATAGACCAAGGTAAGGGTGGCTGTGCGGAGTACTGTGGCATCCACACCCAGCTTGATCTAACTAATTGCTTTAAAAGCCCAATCCGAGATGTTAACTTCTTGCGCAGTGACTCCAAGTGCCGGCGAAACGTAAGTGCCCTATTCAGCTTAATGTGATAATAAGTAGGCTCAGCACAAAAAGGTAGGGCCTGTCCGTTGACAAAGATGTTAAGCTCACGTTTTATCTCCTTATGGTTAATTGAAAAGTTGTCGACACAGCCTTTGCTGAACTAAGCTTGAGCTCTTATTTGTAAAGGTAGGGGACAAGGTTTCCATGCCCTAAGTGAGATTTCCTTCTTACGCCTCAGTTGCTTGCATAGTGCAAGATAGCCTGGTCATCTGCATAAGCAAATTTTTTGCCGACAGTTACTGGCAGATCATATATTCTGAAAAATCCCTCTTTAAAAATAGAAAGAAACTACAGTTTCAAACTATAAAAAATACATTGACAAAATCAAACGAACTAGATCAACTCTGGTAAAACTTGGCTTTCAAGCTTCGCAAACTTTAAAGCAATTTACAGCACCAACAACGGCAAGCAATCACTCGACAACTTTGTACTAGTTACTTTAAGAATACATTACCACCTCGATAGCTAAGATTAAACTTATTAGTTGTCCAAACAATTCTATCGCATTATAGAATTAACTTCAAACGGGTCAACACTAACCCTAAAACCATTTGATGACAATTATAAATGCACAGTAACACCATAGTAAACAAATATATAGTCTGCAGCTGGCACTCGTTCTGGCAAATTTTTTACTCAGCAGCGCAAGTTTTAGGTTGGTACGTTCAACAGTTGCTATTGGTTTTGCTACAATTAACTATAGAGTTTTTTCTCAAACGGGTTTTTAAAATCTTTATCTTTGCAATCGGCAATTATAAAAAAATTTTTCAAAACAGTAAAACTTTGCGTTCAACTCACTTTTTAGTTTTTGGCAAAAAATATAGGATATTTACGTTGAAAGAAAAAATGCGTGAAACTACTCTTGTCATTAACATTTAGATTATTTTTCGATAAAAGATCTGTTTTTCTTTTAAACAGTTATAGTAATTTAACTAAAATATTTTTTTACGAAAACAAGTTGTAATATTGTTTCAATTTTTGTCAAAATTTATATGTTATTTCTATTGATTGGCATTTTTAAATTGAAAAGTATTATTGTAATACTTTTGAAATAAAAAGGTATTACAATAATACTTTCATTGTATTATTAATGCCTGTATAATTATCTATCTGGAGTAAAAAGTTTTAGTTTTAGACTTGCTATTTAAGTATAAAAAAATAGATTTAATTTTGTTTTATTTCTTTAGTAAATCTTATTTTCAAATTAGTTAAAAAAAGTGGATAAAAATATAATTTTAATGTACGCTTATAACTTTTTCATAAAATTAAATTGTTTTTGTTCTTTTTTCCAGAAGAACATTTTTATTACTACCATTATATAGCCTTATTTAAAGACTAATATAAGAGTCTCGTAGATAGGTTTTTTACATTTCGTATTGCTATCTTTTTTATTTAAAATTTTTATTTTTGGATATAGCATTTTATGATCTATTTATCATTATTGTTCATTAATTAAATTTTATACTGATTTCATTGAAATAATTTGCAAATGTCAGAAATTTAAGTTTAAAATGTTTTTTATAGATAAATTATAATAATGGTAAATTGCTTGCTTGATAAATTATAATAATGGTAAATGTATATCATCATCATCATATACTGTACTTTTGATACTTTTTCATTTTTAATTCCAAATGGTAAAAAATAATATTGATGTAAAGCTAATACGGAGTCAATGTGAAAATGTAGTAGCTCCGCATGGGCTAACCGCACGGGTTTAATTTGTTTTTCAGTTTTAAGCCGTAATCAAAAATTAAAGCATGCAAATAAGCTAACCTTTTTAATTATTTTAAAAAAGGAACAATTTGAATAAACAGTTTGAAAATTATGACACTCGTGCGGTAAGCCCATGCGGGGCCACTGCAGCGCCCGCGGCCAAATCAATACGGGTCCCGTACGGGCAGCCCTTGCAGGGCCCGTATGGGCCCTGCATAGCATTGTTGGCTGGGAAATATCTAGTTTTAACTTTTTGTAGACACGTTCGAAGGCCTCCCAAGAAGAGGAGCGTTCGAACGTGTCTACAAAAAGAGGAGAGTCCGAGGAGACACGCGTGAGGAGAGTCCTCGATACATCGTTCCGACTGTGAAGAATGCTGCAAAAGTGATTGAACAGTGTCATGGAATTATCAATGGAACAGTCTACTTTAACGTGTTAAAATAGAAGCTACCAAATTTTATTGAAATCAATCGCTACACCCATTCCCAAGATGATAGAGCTTGATGACAATGGGTTTCAGATCCTTGGACCTTGTCTGGAAATTGTCATGTTATGGTGGTTGCTTGACTCAATGACCGTGGGGTCTGTTCGCAACTTCCCAGTCACATTGAATTATTTGTTACTTGTTGAAATTGTTATTTCCGTTTTTTCGTTTTTTTGTTTTTTGTGACTAAATAAAATATGTCTGTCTGTCTGTATAATCCGAGTTCACTATTCTATCTAAAGCTAGCTATTAAAGAAGGTTGGATTAAAAAAATTACAGTAGAATATTGCGAAAAGCTGTGTCTTTCCATGCCGGGATGTATCCAAGCTGTGTTGAAAAACAAAGATCTACACATCAAATATTAATCTGTCTTGAAGTGTTAATACGTACAGAATTGTGTATTTGCTCTCTAAATAATTTCTTTTGCAACTAAAACTTATTTTTTTATAAAACAAATAGGTTTGATAAAATTGTGTTGATTAAACATAAAAAATGACAGAATAAGAGTGGTGTATTGTCCATTCTGACCAGTACTGTACGTCGCGTCAATTGTTTACGAACTAGTGTAAGAAAAGCTAATGTTATTATCGAAGAGAATAATTAGCACTAGCACATCGTCTGAAAAAAGCAGAATATAATTTATGGAACTATTACACGTTGAGTCATATTGGTTTCTATGACTGTATTTATATTTAGCCAAAGTTTCTTTTGGCAGAGTTGCAGATTAACGTAAGGTTGTACAGATGTACCTTTTTAGTTTTGATGACAGCTGTCGTCAATGTAGTCACGTAGGACAATTTGCATTATTTTTCTTGCTTAGTATCATAAATTTTGTCTTTTATACTACAAATTGATTAGACAATAAAGTCTACAGATAAAACTACAAATTGCGATTACACAAATGTAATCATATCGTAAAACAGAGAAGTTTCAAGAAGTAATTATAATAAAATGAGAAAACTGTCAAATAATCTGGGAGAATGCGCAAATTATAATTGGAACATGGAATAGACTTCAAAGATACATTGATTAATTTTTGTCTTAGAAGCAGCGTGACTCAACCATACTGTGAGTTTGACGACCCAAATTGCTTGCCGACAAAATTAGAATAAAGCACTTTTAACTAGATTGATATTTTAAATCATGCCGATAACAAATTAAAGTTGTTGGCCCAAGGCGACAGTCGATTAATGCTATCTGGACATAGACGAACTAGTTCGCAGAGTGCGCGTACGAACAGCAGATGGCGTGCTGTTGCGGGACATTCGTAAAATATGTCTACTTGAAGGTCATTCTTAAGCTTACAAAGTTTGTGTTTACTTTGGAAGATGGCGATATATAGTTAGTTTGCGTATGTTTTACAATTTTCTGTTTATTTGTGTAAACTTTGCTTTATTAGGATCTATTAACACAACCTTCAAGGGCGTGCGTTTTATTAAGTAAGTAGTTTGTATTTATTTCTAATTGTGTTCGTCTCGAAATACTTTTGTCGTAATAAAAAAATTGTTCTTTTAAAGAGCGATGTGTTACGGATTTCGATCTGCGCTTGCACTTTGGTGGTCACATAAGTCTGTCTTCGCGTTTGTCGGTCATGTGAATCGCCGTTTTTCTCGTTGCCACTACCACGTTGTCCGTCCTTTGTGAAATTTTTTCTTTTCAGTAGTTATCGTTTTTAGTGAAGGTAATTTTCTGTGAGTGTTTGTCCCCAAGTTATTCTTTTAGATATTATAGGAAAAATTTATTTTTTTTGTGTAAGCGTAATAACTCTTTTACAAGTTTAAATTAATACAAGCACATTGTAATATAATATTCATCAGAAAATTTGGATAGACAGTTGGATACGTTACTCCAGAGGATCCCATATAATCAAGAATAGGCTCTTAAGAACAACTACAGTTGGGTTGCAGATAAAACATATCGGTATATGCTATTAGTTTTTTAGAGTTGCACTATTTTTATTAGTTTCTTGGAATTGTTATTAACCGATCCAGATGAATTTTGCTTTTATACGTGTGCTAATCTTTCTTGTTTATTCAGAGTTTTTAAACTATTAAGTAGCTTATTAAGCAATATTACAGAAAAAAAATTTTGCTGGAGTTTTTGCTTTTTTCAAGCTAAGGTTTAATTCAAATACTTTAAATATGAAATAAAAAATAAAGCAATTTTAACGCCTCATTGCTGTACAACATTATTGAATTGGAAATATTTAGACAATGTGATTTGCAGTATTTAATGTAATGTAATAATCCAACATAATTATATTTATGAATTAAAACATTTTCATTTAATATTTTTTAAAAGCTGAAGGTCAGCACATTCTTTGTGAATATAGTAAACCTTTATTTTTCTATATTTGAATAAAACTTCATACAATATACTAAATGAAGTTTTTAAATTATTATTTTTAAATATGTATAGTTTAAATGCTTTTCTCAATATTTTGTTTATTTTAGGTCAATATAAATTAGTGGTTCGCAACCACGAAGGTATTCCTCCACAAAAGGAAGTTTCGTGAGTTTAGGGGAGGAATTTATATTTAGAAGAATTTGTTTTACAACAGGCTTTTTAACAACAGCCTTGGTTTGATCTTGTAATTTCTTCCAGCAAAGTCGACCAGTAAAAACCTACAAAAAAAATCCTTTTTCCTATATCTTTGGTAAAAAATTCAGTGAACAACTTTTTTTGATTTTACTTAAGTTTCAAAAAATGATCATTTAACATAAATAGTTTTGCCATAAAGGGTTATTCGATTTATCAAAAAGAAGAATGAAAAGTCTTATAATGAGCAAAGAGATAAATAAATGATGCAGCTAAAGACATAATTTTTAATCTTGATTTTAATTTCTACTTATGAAAAAATTTTGTTTGTATAAAAAGATACATACAGGGTTCTCCGAAAAAGATGTAGCTATTTTGATAGGTTGTCATAAATCTGTTGCGTTGAGCACCGACTTTTCCTTTTCAGGTTACATATGGGGGCGATTCAAAAACGACGCGGGATTTCAAAACTGGGCGAGTCCCAACAAAATAAAACCTGTTCAAACATGCCAGCCAGAAAGAATATGATGTAGGCTATCTAATGGTTGCTAGCAATCATTATTCGAATGAAATAAAGCCGTCAGGTACTAGTTAATAAAAGGCAGATTAAAACCAATGGTAAGTAAGGCTTTTGAGACAAAAATAAATAAAAGTTTTTGTAAAACTTGGTCGGAAAGAAACGGAGATCATTCGAACTTTGCAAAAAGTTTATGGAAATCATGCTCCAAAAAAAACTTGCGTTTACAAATAGATAGAAGGATTTCGAAATGGTAAAGAAGCTGTTGACGATGATGAGGTTTGTGGAAGACAAACAACCTCGAAAAACTTTCAAAACGTTGATGCTGTTAGGAACCTAGTCAAAAAGATTCAGGGTTGACAGTTTATCAGATGGCTCAGAATATGGAAATATCAATTGGTTCCGCCCATTTAATTCTGTATGACGATCTAGGCTCAGCAAGCTTATGGCGCAATGGGTCCCAAAAGCGTTGCGTCCAAATCAGCTAAATGTCAGAAGTTAACTGTCATGGGCAATTTTGACCAAAATTGAAGCAAATAAAGACAACTTTTTAGTTGAATCATCACTGGAGATGAAATATTGGTTAACCAGTATAATGCTGAAACAAAACAGCAGTCCAAACAATGGTTTTCACGCGGATTATCTGGATCAATCAAATTTAAGTTTGAGAGATTCCA
This sequence comes from Diplosoma virens, assembly GCA_963680785.1. Taxonomy (NCBI): domain Eukaryota; kingdom Metazoa; phylum Chordata; class Ascidiacea; order Aplousobranchia; family Didemnidae; genus Diplosoma; species Diplosoma virens. Next base: position 9,833,894 of record OY796891.1, read on the forward strand.
AACAAACCAATGTTGTCAAAATTATTTTCTAAGATTAATTTTTCTTAGCTTTCTTACCGTTACATTCAAATCAATTTTTTTATGTTTAAAAAATAAGTTTTACAACTTGACCAACTTAAAGTAGAGAACTTCGATTCAATTTATCGTCAAAGAAAAGCAAACCAAACAGTTTGAGCACACGTGATCTCTTTTGAACAATTCCCATGCATACAGATTGAAAAATAATTGATAAAAACCATAAATGCAAAACTGCTCACAGCAAGTCAACAATGAAACAGTGATTTGAAATTTTTGATTTAATTCTTTAACACAGAGAAAAATATTTCTAAGATTTAAACTTTAAGAAAATTATTAATTTTTTCATTTGTAAATTTCCAGTCTAGCCTGCTGAAGAATTAATTTAGCAGAAGCTTTGTTATGGAGGAATGTTGTTCATACTTACAGTATGAACGATTGTTGGCCTTCTAAAAAATACAGTTTCAACTTTCTTCACCGATTCACTATTAAATTAGCAATTTAGATCCTGTAGAATTTAATCGGTTTAATTTCAAACAATTAAATTCACAAACATGTTAAATAATGAAATTAAATCTCAAAACTAAACCTGCATGCATCGATTAATGACAATGTTTTTGGTGCTGGAAAAATCGATCATTTAATTTACTTAGCACAGAAATAACATTTGATAAAAATTCGGAAATGTTATAATCAGCAACAAAAATAAAATTTTTGATGCCATAATGTGATTTCGTTTGTGCTAAACTATGCGTTGGATTTGTGTATAGTCGTACTGATTGTTGCGATGTGACAGTGTTACTTTTTCGTATATTTTTTGCTTGGTTTTGCTTAAATCTGTTTATGTAATTTTGTGAGAATGATACAAAACGAAAAAACTTAGATTTTCATTGATGTCGTACCTGTGCTGAGCATAATGCTCCAGATTGTGTATTTTTAATATATTTCACGTATTTACTATTTATATATGATGTGGTTAATAATACACAAACACGGTTCAAGATTACAAATAGATTTGAAAAGTCATTTTAAAGGAAATGCTGCCTTTTCTATTGTAAATATTATTCCATTTAAGGGCACTTAAACGCAACATAAATTTTTTAATTTTTGGCAAAAATTAGCAATTTTTTAAAAAATTAAGTTTTCATATCTCAAAAACGTGACGTGGTGAGCAAAAACTAACACCAAATTTGGATTCAGCACCCCCAAATTATTCAAAATCAGTAGAAAAAGTTTATGCAAGAAAAATCGTGTTGACCAGTGTTATAATTCTTGGGCAATGTCGAAAATTTGAAAGCGATTCAATTAAATTCTGTATTTCTACCCTGCGAAGAAAAAAGCTTTTTTTTATTCTAATTTCAAGTCATTCTGTGGAATTACTTATTTCACATGTATGTTTAAAACTGTTTTTCTCCGCTTCTTAATTGTCTATGACAAGATTCGACAATCTTTTGCACATCATGGGCCAAAAACCAAATTTATAACGTTATGGCGGGCCGCACCTTTTTTTCCACCAATCAAAACGTTTCTAGTATTGATCGAACGTCTCAACTCATTTTAACACAGTCACAGAAATTTTAAAAGTAATTTTGCATCCCTGCTGTAACTAGATGTATCATAATTTTACTGCCACATTATTTGTTTAAAATTCTTACGTCAAAAAATAGAATTGCAAACGAGACGACTGGCCCTATTTTTTTAATATCTAACTGACATGTCATTGGCTGGATAATTTCAGTTGGTGGGCCTGATCTGGCCAGCGGGCCGTAGCTTGCCGACCCATGATCTATCATTTTTCAAAAATTTGATTTTACATGAAAATGTTGAACATTTTGACTGTGAACCTATATTAGAAATAACCGAAATTATTAAAGTGACAAACGCAGCGATGCTTAGTGCGTTAATTTTAATAATTTTGCTACTTCTAATATAAAGTAGGTTCGAATTGACTCTAATTTTTTTCGACGTCACAGTGATAACGTGATATTCCTAGCGCATTGAGTTTTTTAAAGTGTTATGCAGAATTTCTCATCAAAGTCTTATTTTAAATTCTTATGTTTTATCAAATCAATAAATTTGCTAAATAAATCAGAACAACTTCTTTTGATAAAAGTTTTGTTTCAGATTTGCTTTGGCTTTAAATGGTGAAGTAGTAAATTCGAAAACTTGCTTAAGAGCATCAGGTTTACAAACCGTTTGAGGCTGATTAATGCTGTTATGTGAGCAATAGCAACCTTATCTCTTGTTTTTCGAAATGTGATTAATGTTTAATTACTTGAGTAAATATTTGTAAATTTCTCCTTGGTCGCTGAAGGAACTCAGGTTTTTATTGATTGTTAGGCTGAAGCCTATAGAAGGCAAGACGTAGATACCTGCCGCTTTTTTGGTTTTAGTTCAAAACAAGCGTAAATTTCTTAGAAAAATTCACATTGACACTGTTGAATCAGCCGTGTAACTGAGAAGTCAAACAAGTTTCTTGAAGAAAACAAATAGAAAGTTGCAAAGATACTTCACGGAAGTAGTAGTAGTAGTAGTAGATACTTTTTTTGAAAACTTATTACAATTAAGTTTTAGACATATTTAAATTCTTAAATCGTTGAAACAGCATCAAAAGCTCAAAAAATCTTTTGAAATATAACTCGACATAAACCTATTAACTTTTTGTTTTTATTTGTAGAAAAGTAATTTAGTTTTTGAGATTTTCAAATTGATTTTCATTTTTCGAAAAATAATTTGTTATCTTTTTTCCCAGAAGATTTCCTTAAACTTATCTTCGATTTTTGTACCGTCTTGACACTTGTAAAATATGTACTACATGTTTAATGAAATTGTAGTAAATGGCTTCAAATAAAGTTCAAAGTGCTTTTTTTTAAAAAGTTTATAAATTCTTTCAAAATTACTCGTTTCAAGTAAAGCTCAATATTTAATTTTGCACTTTGCAGTCAGCTGCACCAACTCTTTTTTATATTTTTAGCATCATTTGAAACAGAGTTATTTAACGCAAAGTTTAACATTATTTGATTTTTCGAACTTGATAAAAAAAAACTTTTATTGAATTTTCTAAATTCAATTGCGAAATTGCAAATGCATTGATCAATAATGCATTGATCAATAATAGCTTAAATATTAGTGATTCATCCAACGATAGAAAGCATGATTATGTAAGTCCTAAAGAAAGAGAACTAGCTACAAAATAAAGAGACTCTGTCCCGAGTAAGGTAAATAAGTAAATAAATTAATTGAAGCAGCTAAATTTAAGAGAGCCTTTTGTCATAATTAAATATCATATTGTTGTTTTGATCGTTTTATAGATTTGCGGATAAAAGATATAAAGGTACAACAATGTATAAAAGCTAGGATTGAACAACAAATATTCAACAATATTAGAATTTTTTGTTATATTGATGGTGAGAGTTTTAGCTTGGCTATCAATACGCAACAAACAAATATGAAATTTATCTTTTTTATTTGTGGAATTTTTTTGTTTTGTACTGCGGCATATTCAGGTTAGTTTTTATACTATTTGATTTGGTTTCAAATTTCTGCTGTGTACTGTAATTGTAACATTTTTTGTCAGTCATTTTTTAAGTTCTGCTCTGTCTTTTGTTAAATCTCTTTTGGTTGTTTACATCTATACCAACTGTAAAAAAAGTCACTGGACAGTACTATTAGGATTATCTAAAAAAAAGATTTATTCAAGCAAAAATATATTTCTTTTCTTTAAAATATATTTAAAAAAAAATTTTACAGCATCAGTACGTTCTGACAAAACCACTTCAATGCAAAATGCTACCGCTACTTCAGTTCCTGAAACAATATCAAAAACAAGAACGAAAAACGTAAGTTTTGAAATAAGTTTTAGTCTATTGCATAACAAAGATGATTTTCACCATCAACAAAAATGCTTTTTCTAATTTTCCGTCTACAGAATTTTTAATTGCATGTTTTCAACCAAAGTTTGCCAGTTGTAGGCTAAATAATTTTTTTTCTGTGTTTGGAGAAAAAACTAAAAATGCGTTTAAAAATTAAATATTTAGATTTTTGAATGAATAATCAACTAAATATAAAAAAGTTTACAAATTTATTTATATTCCAAATTTTATGAATTGTAGATTGGAATAGATATGTTTTGTCCCCCAGTGATACGACAACTCATAATCAGATATAAAGTAAGAACTTTTAAGGGATGCTCTGTATCTGTCGCAATGACTAAAAGAGAAGGAATGAGAATTGGAAAAAAAGCTGTGCGTAAGTAATTTTTACTTAGTAAAATCAAGTTTTTTACTGATTTTCTTGTTTAAAATGGCTTTGGATTATTTTTTAGATTTAAGTTTTTAGAACAAACTTATGCAAATTACTAAACCAAAACGTTACTTTCTAAAACCAAATAGGCTATGTGACAAAGTGTCCAATATTGGATAGACCTTATTAATTAAATTGCTGATTCAACTTTATTTGATATTCTAAAATCTAAAAAGTCAAAACTTTTTTGACAAACTATATCGACAAAATGTTTTATTAAGAACTTGTGTGCTAAATATCTAAAAACATTTTTTATTTTGATTTACGTCATTAAGTCGTTTTTTCAATCTTGATTATAAAGCTTTTCATAATTGAGCGAATAGTTCATTTCAGGGTATAGGCTTATAAAAAAAATCTTCTCACAAAAAAAAAACCTTACAATTTCCTATTTTTTTGATTATTTTTGCATTTTTACAGTAAAAAACACGTTTAAAATCAAGTTAAGGCCAGAAGAAATAAGTCTGGACTTGTGAAAAATAAAAACTTGAAAATTTCGTTTTCAAGTCAATTTTAAACAATAATCCTCTAAATTCAAGAACTCTCTAATCAATCCATACTCACCCAAGTTCTAACAATTTGGAAATTTGGCCCACATGAGTAACATAATACTATGGGTGAATAAAATGTGTAACTTGATGATAGGGGTGATTAAAAACAAAGAAGTTCAAGAAACACTGCTTTAAAATAATAAACAGTTTTCTAGGTTTTCAAAATAAGTTTTATGAAATTTATTTTCTATTTAAGCTTAATATAAATTTACACAAAAAGATTTTTTCAATTTTTAAAAATGAAAAAACATAGACTTTATTAGCACTTATTATGTTTTATTATACTACATAAACCAGGTTAATTTTTGTAATGTTTATTCATATTTTTTTCAGGAATCTGCTATTTATGTTTGAGACGTTCGAGAAGATTTTTTTTCACCTTCAACTAAATATTGTTCAAGAAAAATCAGATACTTTTTTGCCAATTTCGGAAAACTTGTTTTTGTTTTTTATATATTTCTTTCCAAAATAAAAAAATAAAGCTTTTAGTATGTGAAATTCATTTAATGAGTTATTAGTTTTTTCTCAACGATTTATTACGTGTATTGTCTGAGTTTTTAAAAACATAATCATGTATTGTGCGTGGTGGTGGTGGTTTTACCCGACCCATTCCTGGGGATGGGGGCGTGGATCAATTCCGCGGAATCCCAATAATCGGGAGACTCCCCACGGACGGGACCAGAGGTCCAGAACTGTATTGTGCGACGCCTGATTGGTTGTTTTCGTGGGGAAGAATACTGTTTGACCAATGGTAAACTTAGTGTGATAGTTAAGTGGAGAAGTCCACTACAACCTCGTTTCATTATTATTTCGTAACATGGTTTGATTTATATAAATAGCGGACGTTTTATTTTAAACTTTTTCGATTGCCAAAGTGTTTGAAAATTGTTTCAAGTTATTGTAGCCTGTGTGGATGTGGGCATTTAAAAATTAGTGCTGACGCCTTGGAATATTAATTCTATGTAGAGAAATTGAATTGTGTTTAGCCTGTGAAAAGGACAAAGTATTAAGTGTACTACTAGCTATTGGGATGCTAATTTATTTTTAATAGTTTGTCAGTACGAAGTTGCGAGTTATTATTTGCCGTGAATTGGAGCAGTGAAATACTTTTATGTTATGTAAAGCTTGGAAACCGAGTTTAACGAGAATTGTTTAAGTTTGTTTGATTTTTATGAATATATTCTTTATATATATTCTTTATACGAGTATTAATAGATAGCAGTGAAATGCTTGCTTGTTATATAAAGGTTAGAAACCAAGTTTTACGAGAATTATCCAAGTTTGTTTAATTTTTGTCAATATATTTTTTATAGTCAGAAACTGTTGTTTTTTTATATTTGTAGATAAAAGTTTCAAGGGATTTTTTTCAGAGCCGGCATAAATAAATACAGCTTTACTTAATTAGAAGTGTTTTGGTTACCTATAGTTCAACTGGTCTTTTTGGATTCCAGAGTAAAGTTGTGTGACTTGTTTTTGTGTGACTCGTAGTGGATTCTCTTCTACTGTAAACGGCAAAGACGATGGCTTTTAAATAAACAATCAACACGGATTTATCACCATCAACAACTTTTTGCTTTTAATGTTACACATATTGCTACTCTTTCAATTGGTTTCTGCCCATTGACATAAAACCAAATTTATTGCCGGAGCTAAGTTTCAAGTATTGTGTACAGTTTGGCATCGACATATTAAAATTTTAAGTTTAAAGTTTTAATATCGAAATAATAAATGAAAAAAACAAAAAATTATGTGCATTAAAGTTGACTTGTGTTTATCAAGGCACAACCTTTCGCGGGCTACTGCTCACTTCATCTGGTGAAATGGGATTTGATAAGATATTTTACTATCTAACCTGATAAAAAAACAGCAAATATAATTTTGTTAAGTTTTCCATTGCACCTGACTAAGTGAGAAGTAGCCAACAAAACTTGTGCCTTAATAAAAACCAGTCAACTTTAGTGCACAATCTTTTGTTTTTCTCATTTGCTTTCAATAGTTGACACAGCTTCCCCAATTTTATTTTTTCAAATCTTTCGATGATTGAAATGTTAGTAACATCAAAGCTGGGTTAAAATATTTCTTTTTAAAATATTAATTTTTCTTTTAAAAGCATTTTTACAAATCAAAGTAATTTTTTAGAGCTATTAAGCGTTGAGGATACTTGTGCTTTTTAAACACTTTCTACTTACAGCATCTATTATTACTGTAAAAACCTTTTTACATTTCAGTGGTCAATTATAGTTGTAAATTTGTGTCAAGCTAAAATGGGAACTTAAAATTTTCCTTTTTTGAGATTAAAATTTTTTTTGTTTCTTGTTTGCCATAAATTTAGGAGATGGACATTGAAGACAGAAAGATGTGGAGAATGATGATACGCTGTGGCCACCCCTGACTAATGGGAAAGGCCGAAAGAAGAAGAAGAAGTTTGCCATAAATTTACTGTTTTTTTTTCTTTTTATGATCAAAAATAAGAAAAAGTTCTTTTTTCAGTTTACTTGAAATTACTTTTCAAAATAATAAAGTAAACGTGAAACAAATTTTTTATAATTATTTTTTTCAGTACTAAGACAGTTGATCAAAACGACAATCGATCAAAAATCAACAATTCATTTACTTGTGTTAGTTTCTATAATCAAACAATCTCTTTGTTATTGTAAATTATATTTATTAAAAGCAGAGGCCATCAGTAAGAAACCAATTTGTTTTTAATTATACGTAGCATTAATTTTTTTTCAATATCATTTAATTATACTTTGGACCAAGTATTTTTAGAAGGGCCCGCAAGTAGACCTTAGCTCGTGACTTTGTTTTTTACAGATTCTTTTTACTTACTTTCTCTTGACATTGCAGTTTTATTTCAATAACATATTGTAAAATATTCCATGTTAAAGACCAGTGAGAATGTTAAACTCACGATTGCTGCAGCATAAAAGTTAGCAAATTTGAGAAATTTCAAATGCGATAAAGGTAACATTTTAGGAACCACGGTATTAGGCTGTGGGTATCTCTTAACAACAAATTTTTACTATTCAGCTAGAATACAACGGTAATATTTATAAATTTGTGAATTAAAGATATTTGCTGTGTTGTGAGCAAGACGAAGCTAATTAAAAAGCCTTTTTTAGACAAGTCACGGAAAGTTTTACGTTGATTTTATTAACGAATTATTTTGATTTCATTTGGACTCATTTGAACTGTTTTTTTTTTATTTGAACTGTTACCTAACCAGGTAAATAAAACAACGAATATACAGTTTTCTCAAGACCAATCTACGTTGTGTTTCGGGTGGAGCAGGGGCCCGTAATCTAGGTTGCGTTTTGTGTCTTAAGTGGGCTTTGGAAAGTAGTTTATTTATTCAGTTTTAATAGTAAAATGTATTTTTTGCTTAGTTTATTGATGTAAGCTTTGATATGTTTAAGAAAATTTTTTTCAAGAACTAAAAGAGAAGAGAAATACTTCGTCATCACCCGAAGAAAGTAGGTATTTTTGCAAAAATTGCATTAACTTTTACATAAATAAAAATTCGGAAAAGTCATAAAAACAATTGTGCAAGTAGTTTGACAGCACAACAACGTTGTTTTTTTTAACAGCGTAGCACTTTTCACTCTCCACCCAATCTTATCAGCGTTAACCTGTTAACTGTGTAAAATGTAAATTTCCATCCGCACTATTGGTCTTATCGTCGGTTAGACAAAATTTAAATTTTTCCTATTGCAACTAACTTGAGCGAAAATTTCTTTTTACGGTATTAGAACTGCAAAACGAAGATGGTTTAATTTATAATTAATTAATCAATCGGCAATTGATTAATTTTAACAAAAAATTTTGTTTTTATTACGAAAATTGTTTTTTAAACACGATTGCCAGACACAAATTAGAACCTGACAAATCGAAACATTTCAGTTTAATTATTCTTAAGAAAAAAAATTAAAATTGTTATCATATATTTCAAATTACTTGATACAATAGAAGCCATAAAAAATTGGCAAAAAGGTTTTTTTAACTTCCTTGATCCTTGTGAAAAGAATCATGATGGCTTTGCAATGTTTCGTTGAAACAATTTTCTGTCATGATTTGATCAATTGTCGAGTCACGATTTTTTCTCAAGCCAGTAAGAACAATACAAATTGTAATACGTGTAATAACAGTGTTTTATCATTAATTTTGTATAAGTTTTAACGATACAAATCCTTGCTGCATAGTTTAAATCAACAATTTTCACGGTACAACCTCAGTATATTGCACAAAATACTTTTCTTAACAAGTTTATCAAAAAAAGAGCAAACTTTACAGGTAGTTAAAAAAAATTTTATTATTAATTTTCTTTCACGGAAATAATTTGCAACTATTTATATTGCGATTGGGTACATTTTTTAAAATTTAGATAATACGCTTTAATAAATCGTTGAAAAAAATTAATACAATGAATTTCATATATCAAAAGCTTTCTTTTTTGTTTTGGAAAGAAATTTATCAAAAATAAAAACAAGTTTTAGAAAATTGGCAGAAAAGTATCTGATTTTTCTTGAACAATGTTTAGATGAAGGTCGGATCAAATCTTCTCCAACGTTGCAGACATGACTTGCAGGTACCTGAAAAAAAAATGAATAAACATTACAAAAATTAACCTGGTTTATACAGTATAATAAAACATAAAAAGTGGTGATAAAGTCTATGTTTTTTCATTTTTTAAAATTAAAAAAATCTTTTTGTGTAAGTTTATGTTAAGCTCAAATAAAAAATTAATTTGATAAAACTTATTTTGAAAACCTACAGAATTGTTTATTATTTTAAAGCAGTGTTTCTTGAACTTCTTTGTTTTTAATTACCCCTACCGCTTAATTAACCCTACCCCTACCTTTACCTTTAATACACACTACAAGTTACCCATTTTCTTCACCCATGGTATTATGGTCCAAGTTTTTTACTCATGTGAGCTACTTTTCAAAATTGTTAGAACTTGGATGAGCATGGGTTGGTTAAAGAGTTTTTGAATTTAGAAGATTATTGGTTAAAATGAAAGTAAAATTTTCAAGTTTTTATTTTTCACAAGTCCAGACTTATTTCTTTTGGGCTTAGCTTGATTTTAAACGTGTTTTTTACCGCAAAATTGCAAAAATAACCAAAACCTTGGAACTTGTAAAGTTAATAAAAAAGGACTATCCAATATTGGACATTTTGTCACACAGCTTATTTGGTTTTAGAAAGTAACATTTTGGTCTAATATTTAGCATAAGTTTATTCTAAAAACTTAAATCTAAAAAATAATCCAAAGCCATTTTAAACAAGAAAATCAATAAAAACTTGATTTTATTAAGTAAGAATTACTTACGCAGAAATTTTCTTCCCATTCTCATTCCATCTCTTTTAGCCACTGCTTTAGCTAAGCCAGAGCATCCTTTAAAAGTTTTTACTCTATTTTTTTTCATAACACCACCCACATCTGGGGGACAAAACATATCTATTCCAATCTACAATTCATAAAATTTGGAATATAAATAAATTTGTAAACTTTTTTATATTTAGTTGATTATTCATTCAAAAATCTAAATATTTAATTTTTAAATGCATTTTTAGTTTTTTCTCCAAACACAGAAAAAAAAATTATTTAGCCTACCACTAGCAAACTTTGGTTGAAAACATTCATATGAAATATTGTACACAGAAAATTAGAAAAAACGTTTTTGTTGATGGTAAAAATCATCCTCATCCTCGTTATGCAATAGACTAAAACTGATTTCAAAACTTACGTTTTTCGTTCTTGCTATTGCTGTTGTTTCAGGAACTGAAGTAGCATTTTGCATTGAAGTGGTTTTGTCAGAACGTACTGATGCTGTAAAATTTTTTTTTCGAATATTTATTTTAAAGCAAATATTTATTTTTTACATGAAGAAATTTTTTTTCAGAAAATCCTAATAGCACTGATCAGTGACCTTTTTTATGGTTGGTATAGATGTAAACAATCAAAAGAGATTTAACAAAAGACAGAGCAGAACTTAAAAAATGACTGACAAAAAATGTTACAATTACAGTACACAGCAGAAATTTGCAACCAAATCAAATAGTATAAAAACTAACCTGAATATGCCGCAGTACAAAACAAAAAAATTCCACAAATAAAAAAGATAAATTTCATATTTGTTTGTTGCGTATTGATACCCAAGCAATATAACAAAAACTTGTAATAGTATTAAATATTTGTTGTTCAATCCTAGCTTTTATACGATGTTGCATGTGAAAAAAAAATGGAATACGTCGAAAAGATTTTTTTATGTCCATGGTTTATCACGATTCCGGAAATTAAAATCCTGAAAGCTTTTTTTGGCATCTAAATTTGTTCTATAAACTGTAAAAAAACTGAAAGTTCGTTTAAAGTAATATTGGTTTTACAAATGTATACGAAAATTGATATCTATATGCAATTTAATCAACCATAGTTTATTTCACAGTGCATTAGTTGTTTCAAACAATTTTGGTTGTTTCTATCGGCATTTCACTGTAGACAATTACAAAAATAGTTAACAAAAGTATGATTACCTTAAGAGAATATTGTTGATCGAATAAAACTTTACATTACACATGCAGCAACTCTCAAAAAAATAATGTGTCAAGTTTAAATGTGTAATGGTCATAATCTTTGAACAAATTTAATTGAAAAAAGCTCAAACCTACATGTAAAGATGTTAGCCCATTTTGTGACATATGTAATTAAAAAGTACTACTATTATTTTTATAATAGCTATTAAAACCAAGTGTTTCCTTTGAAACTCATTTTTTAAATAAGTAGCCATAAAAAATGCTGTTTTCAAAAACTTGATCTTTTTTGTTTAGTTGTCTTCGGAAGTTTTTGTTAGACTGAATTGAAGAACCAAATTTAGTATTTAAAAACTTTTTAAAAAATTAATAAAGGCTAAAATTAATGCTAGTAACAGTTATCATAATAAATTGAAAATATTTAATAAAGTAGAACCACGTTTCATCGTCGTAAAAATTTTTTGGCAAAAAGGAAACAAAATTATGCAAGTTTGGTGTTAAAATTTGGAAGTAAAAGCAAAATTTTTTACTCTTATACTAATAGTTTATGTTTGTAAACAAACTCTTTCTGTTTAAATAACTTAGATTTACAAAGAGTGATAAAATTAATTCTAAGATAGATAAATGAAAATCGGATCGTGCTTTAAAGAGAATAAATAATTGGTTATCCTTTTAGTGAGACACACATTTTTGGTTGTGTAACAAATGATTTTAATTCGCCAAGCCACAATGCGGTATAAAGTTAGCTGATTTTCCTTGGCGTTGTGATTGTTTTCGTTCTTGATCGGTTCTATTCCAAATAGACTTTAGCACATGCTGACGGTTTCTGTCCTGCAAACATTGGGACTTTCGACCCACTTACCGACTATCGCAGTGGCACACGTATTGATATACGACATTACTTTGTTAAAAATTGGGAAGAATGTTCTTATGTATTGCAGGTAAAACTTGTTTGGGAGAAAAGACCACTAGCGGTTAGATTGCTCCAAAACAATTAGTAACAGATGATTTTATCTTTCTATCGAATTTCAGCAAATTTTTGCCAATCCATGGTAATTTTAAATAAACAAGACATTTTTCTTAGGGCTTCGTTAGCCTTTTATTGGAAGCTTAAAATTTCTTTGGCATATTCTAAAATCAATATTAAGGAATTCTGGATAATCATTTTCCATAAAGATAGAGACAATATTGTAGAAAATGGTTATAACTGTATAATAGCATAAGTGCTTTCGGCAACAGTAGCTTCATCTTCTGTTTCGCAATCTGTCGTGACAAAATAATTTATCACTTTAGTTGATGAAGAAGCTTCTTTTACTGTTCTGCAATGTTTATCAGAACAGAGATGTGATTTCAAACCAGTGATACCTTTGAATGAAATAGAGATGTATGTTCCTGATGTACAAATAGGCATTCTGTTTTCTTGCATTTTTACCTTTTCGAAAGCAAGGATGGTTTGCCTTTATTCATCAGTAAATTTATATTTTCGCTTAGCCAATTTCAACAGTAAATATAACATTATTTAGTTAAATCTTTACACAAAAAAAATTCTTACTGTAAAAGCATTGCAATTAGATTTCATAAAATCCATTATTTAAAAATCCCGGACATATTAGCACTTTTACAAATTCTTCCCAAATGCAGATTCGGTTACTAAAATCCGGGATATTTTTGAAAAAAACTTGACGTTTGGTAACTCTATGTTAACACAGTCAAACTCGTTAAAATTTTTTCGAACCCGAATTGAGCTTTCTTATTTTTTGTGTTTGAAATCAGAAAAATAGTGAGTTGCTAACTGTTTTTAATTATTTATTATTTGTGCTAATTTCTGATATTCTAACTTCTGATATTCTGTTAAAATCTGATATTTTTTGCCAAGATGCCCTTCACTTCATATCACAAGCAATTACGGATTAAATATTAATCTGTTTTCTTTTAATGATTTCTTGCCAATAATATTAATTATTTATTTATTTGTGCTAATTTCTCACCTCACTGACACAGTATGACTAATTGTTGTGCAACAAGCTTATAAATTTTTTTCTGATTAAGAAAAGGAGTTGAGAATCGACATTAAGTTTGTTTGTTTTTTTAATACGTTTTCTGCTTATGCAGGACTTTCCAATCTGGGTTTCACTGTACATTTTTGTATAACAAGATATTTGCAAATGTTATTGACGTTTTTATAAGTCATTAAAAATTTGTTCATTTAAATTTAACGATTATGACACAAATAATAGAAAAAAAATTTTGGCAACAAATCCCGTACATATGCTTTTATTATAAAACATAAATGTTAAAAAATTAAATTTTGTTGATAGTTTAACGAAAGGTTTCTTCACCTTTTTCTGTTTGTGGCACATCTTTAAAATACTTCAAAAATCGCGGCACCTTTAGACCATTTTTATTAATTTTTCTTCCCAAAACCAGGTGATCACTAAAAAATATCTTCACTTAGAATTAGGCTCAGATTTTTACCTTACATCCCTAAATTTAGTTGTTTTCTGAAAATACCGTTATTCTGGCCGCGACACATAATTTGTTTTTTTCAAAGTTTGTCGCGCACTTGACCTAGGATTCTTGATTTCTCTCCAAAATTATGTGATCTCTAAAAAAAAACGTCTTCCGCTATTTTTATGCATTGATTTCTTGCTTTTCATCTCAAAATTCGGGTTTTTCTTAAAAGAAAAAAACTTTTGCCACAATTTGCCACTTTAATTGGCTGTTCTCTAAAAAAAAAGGTTTTCACCCAGATTCACGCTCTTTTTTATCTATTTTCTTTCCAAAATCAGCTCTTTTCTAAATAAAAACGGTCTTTGCTCCGAATATTACTTATTTCACGTTCAAAAACCGCAAAATTCAACGTCCCAGGATAATTTTTTTTAAATCTTTGGTGGCACACCTGAAAATCTTTCATGGTACACAGGTTGAGAAACACGGATGCAGTAAAATTCAAGCGTATAATTCAAAATAACATCACAACGCTTAACCTTTTTCCCGGACTAGTGAATTGCAATAACTTGCGGCACCCTAGCGAAACGCAAATGGCACCCCGGTTGAGAACCATTTGTTAATGTTTAACTTGTTTAAAAACTTGAATTATTTTTGTTCAAAACTTTGGGCTGCTTTTTTTTATTTTGAATTGGTCTATCTATAGTTATAAAATTTTAGGCAAAAACATTTTCTTTTCAAAATTATTAAAAAAATAGATTAGTTGAAAAAATGACTACTTTCATCAAAGACTTAATAAAATAGTTAAGCTAAATTCTTGTTTTTTTAACGAGTTATCAAATTTTAAAAGGTAAGAAGAAAAAAAATTGGCTCACAAAGAAGTAACAAAGCAACTCAATTGTCTGAAGATGCAGTGACTCCAATCGCAAGTATAAAAGTTAATTAGTTGTCGATAAAGTAAAAGCGCATTATATCTGACGTTATTAGATCCTTGTATCAATACAAGAACAAGCATAAACATCTCATTCACATATTCTTTGCGTATTCAATGCATATTATAATTTGTAAAATATGCTTTCAATTTATTATAATTTTTGTAATGCAACGCTAGTTAGAGAATTTAAAAATAGGGAGTAAGATTTTAGTCTACACTTTTAGATTGAGGTTTCGATTTTAACAAGTTTTGTGTTTTAAAAAGCCGGATTTTACCTCTTCTCAAGGTACTCCATGTTTTTAATATATAAAAAAATAACAAAAATCCTTCAAATTTTTATTTTACACATCATATTAAATTTTTGTAAAAGCAGTCTAATAACAATCATAGCGTTCAAAGTGTCATTATTTTGTGTGGAGCACATTAAAGTTTTTTAAATTTTTACTTTTACATGAGCTTTAATAGTTTGAAGCTACCAAAAACAAGATTTGAAATCTGTTATTGAGTACACTGCTCAACACAAAATAGCTTTGTTTTTCTAAACGAGAACAAGAGCACTTATTTTTGAGTGATAGTGGGGCGCTGATTGCGAATCTGGCATTATTTTCTTTTATTACATCATGTTTTAGAGATTTGAGGGGATGCGGGCATTTTATAACTTATAAATAGCAATTATCTTTGCCACTATCATGGCAGCTGTTTAGCTTTTGACATGCTAAACAGATTAGTATGCTATTATGGTTGATAAAGACTAAACAAGCAAGTTTAACGTACCCGTTTGGGCGTTTACCGAAAAACTGAAAATTGGACTACGGAAAAACCCTTTTTTTGTCTATTGTATTCTTGAAAACGAGTCTTTATTGAAAGCCTTAAAACAATCTGTTCTCGAAAAAACTGCTAGCCCTATATGAGTAGCCTTAACAAAGGCTGCTCTTGGATAACCTTAAAAAATTGTTTTGAGTAGCTTTAAGAAAGGCTGTTTAAGAATAGCATGGCAAAATGATTGCTTTCGACCTGGGCACCACTTAGTACTGCAATCAATACCAGTTCTAAGATGAAGATTTAAAAACGTTTGGCATACGATTGCCATGTGTATGCATGAGTTGAATCATCACGGTATAACACAAGAAAAAATTATCCGTCATACTCTTATTCCAAATTCTTTGATATCTTTCTTCTATTGTTTGAAAAAATTTGTGAAATTTTTTACCGTGCTTATTACTAACTGCTGTGAGATTTTCAAGAAAAAACTCAAGATGGGAATAAAGAAAATGCATTTTCAAAGACATGCAACACCCCATTTTTTTGTGTGCCGCAAGCAACTCTTCGACACCTTTTTGATACAAAGCTGACTTGAAATTTCCATGATAATGAAAGCAAATTCATTTCAATGCATGCCAAGCTCGTAGTTAAAAAGTATTTAAAGCTTTTTCGAACTCTGGGTCTTCAAAACCTTTTCAAATTTTTGGACCAACAAAGATTTTTTCTTTCAACTTGGCTTGGCTTAGTTTGGGAAACTTTTTTCAAAAAAAATTTAAAGCCATTGTCTTCATTAGTACTGTAATCAATAGCATTAAGCCCATCTTGAGAAGGCATTGACTCATCATGAGGAACTGGTGTTCTTGCTCAATGTAAATTGGGATGTACTATTTTGTGTCTCTGTTTAAAGGAAAAACCCTTTTATTTTGCTGAGACAAAAATAGAAATTCAAACAGTGATCTTTGTGTTCACGCTAAATCATTGAGACGGCAAATGGCAGCATAGAAGAAGACCGTACATTTAGCCAGTTACGCAAGCCTAAACAGCAGTTTTGGCATACTTTATAAGGTGCTCAGGTGGTAACTTGGTCACCTAATGAGCAATCACAATTCATCATATACAGCTTCTTGATATCATGAGTTACAGTATATTCCTTTGTTGTTCTTTGCTGGTAAATTTTTTACGAAAAAACCAAAACCGACCTAGATGGTTTAAGCGCTTTCTAGACTTAAGCGATTATAAATATACTTGGAAATTTTGAAAATACTATTAAACGTTGGCCTACCAATTGTACACCTATAGAAATAGATGAATATAACATATTGTCACCTCTCTAGCAAAATAAATGGTGGAATTTAAAGCATTAGCATTTTTTCCTTTTTAGCTCTTTTTTATATTTTTTTTTCCCTTTTTGTTGTATACTTTCTCTGCTTTTATCTTCATTTATATTTGGAATTCATTTTTCTTGTACTGACATTCACACGTTGAGAAAAACTTAAGAAAACCAATGGTTAGCTCCAGCGTAATAGAAGTTATTTGACTGTTAAAATAAATTTAATCCAACTAATGTGTAAGTATTTAAGGAAAAATCCTGATCTTATCACAAAAATTACTCGAATCTTGGGACTAGTTTATAAAATCGACCAAGTTTTAACATCCTCGATTTTTAAACCCTTTCACCAAAACATTTCAGAGAACTATTTTTCTTATAATTTTTTACAATTTGAAAGCGTTTAAAATATTTTTTATATAATGAGAACAATTGTTGTTTTGAAAGGATAATCAATATTAGACTCTTCAAAACAAAGTCAAAATAAATGTATGAGATGAAAAAATTTTATGATCGAGTTAATTACAATGTAGAAATTCCAAATAAGAGATTTTTTGATGAAAGATTGCTGAAAAGAAAATCAGTACGGATTAAATTTAAACTTCATTATAATTGCAATGACACGTCAATTGAATTAATCAATCTTTTATCAAAAAACTGCATCAAAAACCAAGCCAAAAACAAAACTTAAAAAAAAAGAATTCGGTAAACAAAAATTGAATTAAACAAAAGATTTTTTTCAAACATTTATAGTATAAGACTACTCAACGGAAACTTTGCTAGTATTTGTGGTCATACAAAACAAAATTATAAAGTGTTTTTAATTGCGTAAAAAAAATTATCGTTTAAATTGTTTCTAAAAACCGGTTTTTTTTATTTAAAAATAGTAAGAAACAATTCTAAAGGCTGTTACAAATTAGTTTACAATAAATGAGATATCAATAATATTGAGTAAGAAACACAAAGAAATTCAAAAAGAATTACACCAGCACTTGTGTAAAACTCTATAAAATAAATGTTTGACTGTAAAAAATTGTACTTTAATACAAGTGCAAAACTAGATATAAATATTATCGCTTGGCAGTTTGACTGCGACTAACGGAGATTGATTTAATAAAGGAGATTTTGGTTGAAGTTTTGCACTCGCTATTACATTGTGTCCTTACGAAAGACAATTACTGCACTCAACGTTCTTGGTAAATACAAATTAAGTTGAATCAATCATTCAATTTTAACTATGCCTTTGTATTTTAAAAATCAGAGCAAAAAAATAAACGCTTGACCTTTGTTTTAATCCGTTTAATACTGCTTTTTTTAATTAAATAATTTTTACATATGGAACATTTGATATAAAACACATGAAGTACAAATATAGATGTTTTTTAGTGAATTTGCCTCGTTTATGGGTGAGATAATTTTGAGATCTCGATCACTATTTGTCATTTCAACTGTATAAACTTTTTAAATTTTTTGGAATCCCCAAACCTGCGAGGTTGGTAACGACGAACAGTGAAAAAGACCCCAATGTTCTTTCCACAGCGTACAACTGTGCGACAATTTTGTCTCTACAGTGTACCATTGTTGGACATAAACATCCCAGAGGTATTGAAAACCGAAAAGTAGTTTCAGTCAGTCAGTGAATTTATTTATATAAGTCAGATGATAACAAGAATACAACAAATCCACCAAAAAAATGGAGAGTCAGATAAGTCAGAGCCTCAAAGAACCTCTCGGTCAACAAGTCAAGTAGCACTATTTAGCTATATACATAAGCTGCAAGACATTTTTTAGCATTTATTTGTTTTTAAATTGCAGTTTTTGACCGATTTTTAATATACTGTAAAAATATAAAAACAATAAATAAAAAAATCATTTGTAATTTAACAATAGATAAGTTTTGTACTTAATTTTAAACTGATTAAGTGACACTGCTTTCAGCTCGTGTGATACCAAATTCCAAATTTTTGCCGTTGATATTTGGAATTTTTGTGCAATTTTGTGTTCTACGTTTCAATAAATATAACGAAAATCAGATGAAGCGAGGCGAGTTGTTTGTGTATGTACTTTACAAACGGAAGTAAAACAAGATGGTAAACAGTGCGGTAGCTTTTGTCGTGTATATTTATGCATTAATTTAGCAACCTTATACACATACAAGTCTTTCAGTTTTAATATAAATAGCTGTTCATAATATGAAGAAATTCGGCCTCGCCACTATCGTTCTGTGACTACTTTAACGGCTTTGTTGTGTGGTAATATCGATCTTTTCAGATGTTTATTATACGTATTTCCCGAAATTGTAATGCCATACAGAACTGTGAATAAATCATTGAGTAGGGCAAGTTACGTAACACTGTGGTAGATAGAATGTGTCGACGTTTTAACAAAATACCTATAAACCAAGATATTTTTTTTGTCAAAATGTCAATATGTTTGTTGAAGTTAAGGCTTGCGTCAATGATAACCCCCAAATTGTTGTGGCTTGGCTTCGCGAACGAAGATTTTATGATGGGGGTTGTCCATGTTGACTGCAGGCACGCTCGTGGCTGACAAGGCCAATGCGAGATAGGTAAGTGAGGCCACAACGGCTGCAGTCAAAGGTCACACCGGGTACGGTTGTTGTTGAGAGGCTTCGCGGTTTTTTTTCTGCGGCGTTTCTCTCTCAGGTTGTTTTTGCGGGAATCCTTAAAGAAGGAGACAGCCTGGTGGATAATGTGGCGCCAGGTGACGTGTTCAGCAGCCAGAGTAGACCTCTGGCGATGGTCAATGTGAGTAGACTACTGGAGATGGCCAAGGGACTTCTTCAAGGAGTCCTTGTATCTCTTCTTTGGTGCCCCTCTGTTACGGTGGCCAGTAGAAAGTTCGCCATACAGGGCTATCTTGGGTAGTCGATGATCTTCCATTCTGGAGACGTGTCCTGCCCAACATAACTATGACTTCAGCAGTATGGCCTCGATGCTGGTGATCTCAAAGTCTGGTGATGTTCAAGGACCTCAACATTTGAGACGTAGTTGCTCCAGTGAATGTTAAGAATAACGCGTAGACTGCGCTAATGGAAACGCTCCAAGAGTCGCAGGTGGTGACGGTACATTACCCACGACTCAGAGCCGTGCAGTAGTGAGTACGACGGCTCTGTGCACGCTGATCTTTGTGCCCTTCTTCAGATGCTTGTTTTTCATTCTCTGTTGGACAGTTTGCTGAAAGCGCTGTTTGACTTGGCTAGTTTGTTGTCCACTTCCCTGTCGATTTTGGCGTCTGATGTGATTGTGCACCCCAGGTAGGTAAACTGATATTTTACAACCCCCAAATAATTCTAACAACCCCCAAATATTTTATAGATAACAAGTTATTATTGAAGAACACGTGATATCTGGAATCGGGTTGGTAGTTTTGGGAGGAATTATAAAGTCAAAGGATTTTTGGCGATTTATGGTTCTTTTGTTGGTTTTAGTATACTCGAACACATTAAGCAATTCATAATTCATTTTCTCACTCAGAGTTGATGGAGTAGACCACGAACTACCAGGAACGTAACGTATCGTCTGCAAACAATCTATGCGTAGAGTATAAGGCATGTAATTTATCATTGATTTTTTTAGCAATAGGAGTGGTCCTAAATTGCTGCTCTAGGATACTCCGAAAAAATTAATAATTATTTCTGAACATAAGATTTTATATGCAATGTATTGCTGTCAGTGAGATAAAAAAGAGCTTATAAGTTTATGGGCGACACCACGAATACCTTAGTGATCAAGTTTACTTAATAACATTTTTGTGATAAACAGTATCACAGGCTTTTTTGGAAACTAATAACATTAATCCAATGTATTTGTTATCTGAATTTGTTATCTGAATTATCTGAATTATTATCTGAATTGTTATCGGAATTATCTGACTTAATAACATTTTTGTGACAAACAGTATCACAGGCTTTTTTGGAAACTAATAACATTAATCCAATGTATTTGTTATCTGAATTTTTTTATAGGCGGTAGTCATAACAGTACAAGTTGGGAGAATGTTATTTTGAAAGCCATACTGAGAATCTTTGCTTTGATATATTTCTAATCTTATACTAATTGTAAGGATAAAAAATCTAATTAGAATTTCTAATTTAAAATTTTTGTACGCTGTGAGAAAAGTGGGTAAGATTGCTGAAACCAAGAAAAAAAGAAGAGATCCGTATCTACTTCGATCCGCAATTTAGGTGAATCATTCAACATCAAAATATTGAATTTCCTATCCCAGTTAAATTTTTAAGAACAATGATGATAGTAAAATGTTGCAATTTGGTGGGATCTGTATGTCTCTACAGCATTGAAAGGGTTAAGCATAATACCTTCAAGGCAATTGTAAAAATTAAGATAAAAATTGTTATTGTGATAATAATTAAAATTTGGGGAAATCTTTAAAAGCAGCCAAAAATTTTGCGTAAAAAATTGAACGGCGATAAGATTTTTGTTCAAAAGATTGAAAAAATGTAAGTGAAATTTATTTTTTTATTTTAAGATCGGACTATAGCAAGTTTATATTTGAATGGCATTAAAAACGTCAATAATTCAAGTGTCGAATACAGTTGCCGGCTATTTAATTTATTTAATTTTTTAAACTAGACATTGTTGGAATCAGAAATTTGAGTCGCTAAATTTAAGGTATAGTTTTTAAATTTTTGCTAATTTGCATTAAAAGCGATTTTCACTAAAGCTTTAAAGTTTAACGTTTGTGTCAAAACAATTGTTCCATTTGTTTAAATCGGTTTTAGTTTTTGTGTTATATTATTAGCTTAGAGTGATTAATTAATTCAGATTTACTTATTTCCCACCATTTCTCTAATGGGTGTCTCCCGAAAAGTGTTGAGAAAGTTTTCACTTTTTCAAGTTTCTTGATTTTTTGTTTTATTTTATTTTAAATCTGAAAAACGCATAATCATTAGAAGTTAAGCGAAAGTTTCCCGCGTACTGTAATACGGGGTGTTCAAATAATGGGAGAGAGTGTTGCAATATTGGGACAGGGTGTTCAAAATGAGACAAGGTGTTGTAAAAATAGGATAGAGTCACATGGTTGCGCGATGCAAATGTAATAAAGTCTGATTATGATGAGAAATTGCAATTTATTCTCTATTGCCAATCCAATGTCTACGAGTTATAGTTCATTCGCAAAAAAATTTGCTGACATATTTATACTTGTAGCTTTTCATTTATTGTAAAGTAAAAAAAAATACAACAAAAGTTTAATTTAATAAAGTTTAAAAAATTTGGACTATGTTTGAAAGATTTGAAAGCCTAACAAATCTTGACAAAATTAAATTTAAAATTATGAGCAGATTTTGGCAAGGAGAGTATCTCAAATTGCCAGTTAACGATTGAAAATGAATTAAAAATACATTAAATTTTGACAATATTTTGGATGACACCATGTTTGACCTACAGCAAAAAATTTGTTGTTTGAATCAAAAATATTTTCTTGATGATATTTTATATATAAGCTATTTATGTTTATATTAAACTTAATAATTTGTATCGTCTTATTGTCTAAATCTTTATTTTTTTCGGTATATTTTGTTTATTGCACAAATGAAATCGTTAAATAAAAATAAAACTTTTTTAAAACTTTTATTAAGTCATTTGTGCCCAGTATTAACAATTATTATTTGTAATGATACCATGAAGCAATTTTGATCTATTCAAGCATATCGCTTGATTTTAATTAACTGTTTACATAGTTGTTAAAACTTTTAGCGCTTTCCTCAGTGAATTTGGTGCACAAAAATTTTACTTTTATAAAAAAATAGGTGAGGAAACATTTTTAACTTTACCAATGCTCTAAAGAATATTCCTTCTGAAGAATTTATACCACGCTTTAAAGAATATTCATTAAAGCATTTGCAGAGGAAATTGGCAGAGATAGGAGTAATTCCCTATTCATCTTTCTACAATATTTTTTGCTTGTTATTAAACTAACGAAAATCACTTTTATATGATTAAATGTTTTAAAAACAAACAACCGATTAGGATCAATGATTGCGTAATCAAGAAACTTTAAGGTGACTTTTTTTGTCACGCAAACATCAAACCTGGAAGAATTAATTTAGGTTTATTACAAAAGCTAAGCCCGAATAGAACTGCGGATCGGGGACTCATAAAGTTGCTTGACGCGTAACTTAAATACTGCCGTTGATGCAAAAACAAAATATAAAAATAATAAAGTTTGACATATAGCTAAATCTAATAACCAGTAAAAAAATATTTGGTCGGAAAAGCTTATGTTGTATAAATGATTTTATGCTGTTGGCATGCCCAAACATGCTCGGAAAAATGCTCATACCCAGAGTTATAGCCTTTTTACTGCCATTGAGAGCTGTATGAAAAGCGCATAATATTTATGTTTATGTTTCATTTATTTAAATATTTATGCTTTTTAAAAAAATTTACATTTCTTTCATATACATCGGAAGAATATAATGTCTAATTAGAATATTCACTGTTTATATATTATCTCTTTTTCTGTGGTCCAAACAATACAAAGTGCAGTACAGTTGACGGCAGCCCTTTCTTTTGACCTGAATGTAAAATCTTTTTTTCATTTCATTCTAAATACAACAGCATCTCTATATTCTTTGTCATCGCTTTCATTATGGGGTCTTGAAACGTACTTTACAAATGACAACTATCATATCACTAGCCTTATTTAAAGTCATAAGTTGTTTTACTCCCACTCTCTACATTTAGTCATGCAGATCTTTTACTCGCCACTACTGTTCACTGACAAGAAAATTTAACAAAATAAAACGGGATGAATGACATACAAGCAGAAAAAATTTACCAGAAAAAAAGTCTAACAGTAACCCTAACGTCAGGTAATTTTTCCCAAATATTTCAACTTTTTGCCGTTCAGGAAAATTTCGCGAAAAGCAAGATATTCACATATCCGTAAAAAATAATATGAAGCACTTCAGCAACTGATGCATAAGAGGAGACCCACGTCCCCGTGCTCGATTGAGAGAAAAATGACATAAACTCAATGTGACTGGATGATAAACGTATGGCGTTATGCTTTCAAAAATAATGTTATTTCATTTACCACTTAAATTTATTAATCATAACATAAACTATAATCATATAGAAATAGAGAAATAGGAACTACAGCAGTGGTTTTTACGATATAACCATCTTTTTGTTAAGTCGCAGTTTTTTTATTCTCTTTACATTGTTGCTTATTTCAAGAACGAAATATTAAATTTTCATGTTTTTATTTTATCTCTATATCTATCCGCCTGACTCGCAGGAAAGCGATGAAGAGACTAATACATAGGGTAAGCAATTACCCCGGATTGTTTTCGGTGATGCCAAGATATTGCTGTTCGATTGAAATTTAATAGAGATATGATTGTAATTTAGAACTGCTTGCCAAGAGCACCGAGCAGGGAAATACCACCAATTTTTATTTTGATCATTTGCGTTTTGGTTTGCTGTCGTATTGATCAAGTGTCGTTTCGAGCTACATGATGGCTTTCGCACTGTTTCGTTGAAATTTTTTTCTGTCGTGATTTGACAAATGGTTATTTTGGTCAATTGTCGTTTTGATCTATTGTCATTTTGATCAATTGTCGTTTCGATCCACTGTCGTTTGATCAACTGTCGTTTCGATCTATTGCCATCCGATCTTTCTGTCGGGTTACAAAACAAATAGAGCTTATTGGTAAAGGCTTAGAATTAAGATTCTGCTGATGGAACGCGATAAATTTTTTAAACTTTTAAATTATCAAGGATTTTTTTGTACAAGTGATACTAAAGAACTTGCTAAATACATTTAGGAGAAAAATATACTGACGCGATATGACGTTAATAAATTTTTTTTATTATGCGTATGTAGATTGTCTATAACGTTTTTATAGCTTTATCATAAAAGTACGTAATTTTTATGCATTGAATCAATTTATGATAAAACAAAAAAATTTAAAACCTTTGGAATATATTGATCATAGTGTTTAGGAGAATGTAACTTTGCATGTATAAACTAGAAAAAGTATTCTTTTACGAATGTTCCAGCTTTTTTTGCAAATAAGTATGAACGCAATCTTTGTTCGATACAGCAACCATAAATATAATTTTTTTATTTAAAACAAAACACTAGTATAGTCAAGTGGAGAGCGTTTTGCTTTTGATAGAAGTTGTTTGGGTTTGATTCTCAAATTGAAATAATCTGACGCACTTGTTTCCAACGGCTGGATGTCGGGTGAAACTACGGCGCTAGTCACTGTTCGGCCTTGACAAAATGCTGCAGAAAAAAAACAAAAGTTAAAGTTGACTCAGACAAAAAGCAGTCGCAGAGAAAGCAAGCAGTAAGCGTGATTTTCGAAAACGTAAAGAAAAATGCCGCTTTCCTCTTGCTTTTTCCGCGACCCCGTTTATTCTAAAACGAGCTAAAAAGTTAAAATAGTTTAACTTCTACCTTTTTCTATGATATGGTTGGTGGTCGAATTTGCGATTATAAATCAATCAATACAATTTTGATGAGCGTGTATCATTTGTCACACCTTGATTGCTACATGCCGCAGCAACTTGCAGGAAGAGTCTTAGTCTTTTGACATAGTTTATTAAGCGGTTTTATCTTTTAAAAAAATTAAAATACTTCTTATTATACAGTGGCGAGCAAAAAAGTAAGACTTATTTATTTTATTAGATTTTTTCAAAATAACTTAATTAAATTTGAATTATATTTCTCAAAAAAAAATCTATTAATATTGTATTTAATATAATTTTTTGTACTCTCTTTAATGATACATTACCAGATAAATAAATACCATTTTTATATTTGTATAAATAACTAAACTAAAATAATATAATAATATACATTACCAGATAAATAAATACCATTTTTATATTTATATAAATAACTAAAATTTTCAAATTTTCTTATAAATCATAAAATCTAATTGTATTTTCAGTTCAATGACAAGTTTTTGTCGCAAAAAAGCAGGTAACATTTTGCTAAAGTAATGTTTTAAATATTTTTTTGTGTTAAACTACTTTTGTTTCTATGGAAGCGGTAAACTCGAGCGAAGTAAATAAATGCAGATCAAATTCTGAATCCAAACAGCAGCATAACCATTTTTAAAGCATTTCATCTCACATTTCTTTAAATAAAATTTAAATAAACTTTCTTTAAATAAAATCAGTAAAAGAACAAAAGAACTGAATGAATAAATAAGCCAAATAAAACAATGAATCTCTTGTTCTTAAATTGATCTATCACAGATATCAGCAATCTTTACCATTCAAAAAGCCATTTGGACCCGTGTCCCCAAATAAGAGAAAACATTAAGAGCCACGAAAGGCTTTCAACATTTAAAATAAAGCTAACACTACACATTAATTAAAATTTTTACGTTTTTCTAGTATAAATCAGAGGTCAGTTCAACTTTAATAAATACAATAAAAGGCGTTATATACTGTATATTTATTAAAGTTAAACTGACCTCTGATTTAAACCAGAAGAATTTACGTATTTTAACTTAAATATTATCCCAGGTAACAGTGCTGACATTAACTAATATAATATTTTACTTAACCATAAAAACATATTAATTTATGCAAAATAACAGTCAATCAGTATTATTCATGCTTGTATAATGCGGCTTCTGCTCTTGAACTTCAGCGGACAAAATCTGCACATTAGAGCTGTATAATGTCACCTTCATTTCCATACAGCAGGTACGCCAGACTTTTGACTGCAGGCTAGCTGCAGCGAAACACATTTGCTGTGAGCTGCAATCCAGCTTGCAAACAAAGTGAGGACTTGGTTTTTATGACTTTCATTAGATTTTAACATAAAAATTTGTTTTTTTTATTTTAAAATCTTACAATATTATTATAGTGAAAACCAAAAAAATTTTTTGTTTTTTATGTATTGACTGGGGAGAAAAATTTTATTTGAATACGTATTTAAATTTGTGAACTGAATTTTTCAAAGACACCAAGAGCCGCAGAGAAAAGTTAAAGAGCCACTTGCGGCTCTAGAGCCGCGCGTTGCCAACCTCTGATTTATCAAAGCAAAAATCTAGCGCTTTCCTAACTAAACTTGTAGTAAATTTCTTGTTTTTTTAAACGTTTTACGCGATAAGATTTGCTGCTTTTCTTTTTCCTTTGTTTTTTTATTTTTATTCTAACGGCTTTTGTTAATTTGTGCATCAAATGTGTTCACACGGCTTGCTAGTAATATTAAATTTATTATTACTAACTTACCTTTAAAAATTATGATCATTCTAATGTAAAATGCATGCGTGAAAACTATACAAATCTCAGATAATTTCCAAAACACTTTCCACCAAATTATTATAATCCGGTGCGTCCAACCTTTCAAATGTACGTTTATTACATTTTTCTTTTCTTAATTTTTTAAAGTCTGCTTGTTGTTTCATTGATAGGCCTAATACTTGTAGTAATCGAGAGTAAAACAGGAAGAAAAGATTACAAAAACAACTCAATAGAACGAAAGCCTCAGATATGGCGAAGCAGTTTGCTTAAAAATAAAGATCAAAAATTTCCACATAGTTTCAAAAACTATCTATTAAGGCCACCAAAGGCAAAAATAAATCAAAATTTTAAAAAATGTTTTTATTCATGAATCTGCTAAAACGTAATAACTTGATTGAAATAAAATTGAATTGAATTAAAAATAATGATTTGTCTCATCATTTTCTGAAAAATTTTTTCAAAATGAAAAGTATAGCCAATATATTTGAAATAGAGTTTATTAAGGACGTTTCGGAATTATAACTCATTAGATTTTACAAATTGATAATGAAATGAGTTATAGTTCCGAAATGTTTTTGATAAACTATGTTTCAAAATACTGTATATTGGCTATACTTTTTATTCTGAAATTCGTTAAGCGTTCCAAACTTTATGCTCCGAGAAAAAATATTGTTGTACGATTTCTTAAGAAAAACATTACAAGGATTATGATTCACCTTTTCATATACGGTTAAGATATAGTGATCATTGAAGTTTGCATAAATATCGAAACAAATCTATTACAAGCAAACTGAAAATTAAAAAGCGTTTGCTTAGACAATATTAAACTTTTTCATTCAAAATATGCACAGCATCAAGTTTAGCAGCTTCTTATGCATCAAACCTAGATACTCTGTTAAAAAAAGCAGCTGCAAAATCAAAGAAATTTAGCAAAATGTTTCCAAAATCAAAAACATTGAATGCTAGGATTAAAGAAATTGCAGCAGTCTTATTTTACAATGTAGTTGTCTGATTGTTTGATAAAAAATATTGTAGACTAAAAAACAAAATGAAGCTATCTATTCAAGTTATTCCTTTTTAATGATATGGAATATTTGGCTTGGTCAACTTTTGTGAATTCACGCAAAATTTAGTGTTTCTAAAATTTTTTTGTAATTTTTACAGACTCGGATAAGTTTATTTCAGCAAGAACACGTTTGGTGGTTGCCACTCTTTAATCTTTCAACCTCTGATGAATCAACTTTAACCAGCAGACAAATGTGTAATAAAAGAAATACAATGAATGACGTACATATTACGACACAGATTTTTTCCGGTAAAAAGCTGTTGCAAAGCTATTTCAGATCGCCAAAAGTTATTTTAGATCATCAGAATATATATCAGAATTTTTCAAAGAAAGTAATCTATACAGTTATTTTTTTTACGTAATGACAATTTTTTTAATCAATACTTTTATATTAATATGGTATCAAAAATTAGAATCAATACAGAAATTTTTTTTTCTGTTCCAAATAATCGGGAGAATAAAAGTAGCCTCTACATCTATCTATAAAAAGCTTTACTTTCTTATTTTTTATTTTTCAATATTTCCAAGAACTGGGTAATAAATATTAATTTTCCAAAAGTGTAGAAAGAAAAACACCAATATTTAAAAACTTTTTTCGAGTAAAGTTTACAAATTGCACTTTATAAATAAACGAAATAAAACTAATGATCTTTAAAAATAATTGTTTTGCGTACAAACAGTTTGCTTCAATTTATTAGAACAACACTTGTGCTACACGTTGTTGCAATCGACAGCAACACGAATCTTTTCTGTTTTTGCATGTGTTCCCCAATGGGCTATCACGTCCTCTCAAATAATTGTGGTACTTTTGATCCTCACCACAAATGGATCTTTGAAACAACGATTGTTTGTATGGAAGACATAGAAGGTATTCAAAAACATCACAAATTTCACCTAAACTTTACAAATTCTGCCATCACTGCATGTATTTTTGAATTAAGATATTTCTGTTTTTGTTATGACAAATTTCATGGATAATGTAATAAAAATTCAAAAAATTATTTTTAAATGTCATAGATCGGCAAGGAAGAGGAATACCAAATTTATTGGAATTAATTACATATATTCAAAACTTTTTTTTAATCAGGTTCTGTCCGAAGATCTATATAAAAATAATAGCTTTTGGCCCAGCCATATTTTTACATAAATATTGAACTTATTTTAGTTTGTTTTTTCAACAGATAATAAGATTTACAATCATGGCAGCAGTCAAATTTTTTTTTAGTAAGATTACATGTTTCAAATATACTTTGCAAAAAGTACCAAAAATTTGTTTCAGAAAAAAATTTTTTTTTTTTTTTATAAACATTAATATTTTGTGTCTTTAACTTTTATAAATTATTTTTTTATACGTTTGGCATATTCAAAAAATTTTTTTGTTTTTATATAATTGTAGTTTTCCCTTGTATCTATTGAGTATTGACTTCTTAAAAATAGATTATTTTTACCGAAAACATTATGAAAGACTATCAAAGTGTCAAACACTACGCAAAGTTAGCTTTATAGAAATTTTTGACGTATCTTTTTTGTGTAATCATAAATAGGCATTCCATATTTCCGAAGAAATAAATTGGGATGTTTGTTAAAAAAAAAATTTGTCCATAAAAAGCAGCGTTCTCTAAAAACAACAGTCTTCAATTGAATATGGAAATATTGGGACATAATGTCAACCAACGGGAGGCCGGGAAATCAAATGTTAAAGATCGGGACTGTGCCGCCTAAAAACTTGTTTCGACCACAAGCGTGGAATAAAGCATTTTTTGTTTGTTTTATTAATTTTTTTTAGCTTCGCTGAGTGCTCGCTTAGATTTTAAGTGCGGAAAGGTCAATGAAAAAAAGAAAGAATCTAGTAGTGAAAACAAGTCCTAAAGCGAAACGTAAGGTGAGCCTGATCATAAAGTAGTATTTAAAGTGAAGTTTAGAACTTGAAATCAATTTATAGTGAAGTACGTGTCTTTAAATAAAAAAAAATCAAAGAAAACAAATAAAGAGCTTTTACTAATTTTCTTTTTACTTTTGGTAAAACGTAAAAGTCCCTAAAAAATTTTACAAATTTTTAAACCAAAAAAAAAAAAAAAAAACTTTAAACAAAACTATTTAATTTTATTAGTTTTTCAAGTAAAAAATCAATTAAAGAAACGTAAAAAAGTAAAGTAAATACATAACGTAAAAATCTTAAGTAAAAATTCAAGATGAAAATTTAAAATAAAATTTTTCAAGTGAAACGTTAATTTTTTATTGTCTATTTGTCTTTTAAAAGATCAGAGCTGTTTAATATGGAAAAAAATTATTTGTTTGATAAAGTTAAACTTTGTTCTTTTTATATTTTCGATATGCTTCCAAGCTTCATTGCAGGGGTGAATTTAAATCAATTAAGTCAGCGGTTCCCAAACTTTTTTTGTTCACGGCGCCCTTCGAAAACTTATCAATACTTGGGGCGCCTTAATGAAGCCAAAATTTGCAAATATTAAGTTTTACCAAAAAACTGTATTTAATCATGTTTATGATGATATTTTATTCATGCTTAGTAACATTATTAAGTATATGCACTGTACTATGAAGCATGAAAAGGAAACGCGACACAACGACGAACGTTAAACATGCAGAAAGTATAGAGAGAGTTGAGAAAGAGAAAAAATGAGAAGCACGGCCGCGTTACCTTAAATTCAAACTAAATATTAATATTTAAAAAGACAAAAAAGACAAAAAAAGTGCATTGCAGGAACGGTTATGTAAATCATTGGGAGGCACAACCTCCCTATATTGCTAACTATGAATTTAGTTCAACTGAGCATGGTGATTATTCAAAATGCACTATTCAAAATTCTTTATTCAAAATGCACAAAAATGTCAGCATTATTCGCAAAATATTAAAAAATATTTAATGTGAACATTGAGCTTGTTGCTCTATGCAAATTTTATTAAACTGCGGTGAAATGTTTGATATTGCAACACACATATCGCGCTCAATGTCAATCTTATTTTGATACTTCGGCTTCATTACTACTACCGTACCGCAGAAAAACCGGCTTTATACAAGTATGATGTTGCAAAAGGCACAAGAACACGGAGAGCTTTACAGCCTACAAGTGGAAGCTCATATCGAGCTTTAACCCAGAATGAAATGAGTAAATTAAGGTTGTATAAGCTTTACAAAGTGAGGTCAGAAGAAAGATCGATAAATTGTTCAGCTTCCAGAGATGTAAACCCGTGAGAGGCATTTGCATTATCAACAAAAGGATTTCTTATCCAATTGTGCTTCTGCATGTCTTCAGAAAAATATTTCTCAAAATGCGAGATTAGAGCATCCAAATGCGAACACATCACAGTCTTCATATCACACTCATCGGTATTCCGCAGGGAGAGATTGCCAGATTGCGAGTGTAAATGGAATTTTAAAAGTGGAAAGTTATCACATTGCTCGTTATTTATCAGCAGATCAGTCTGTCACAACTGATTTTCTTTTAAAGGCTGTAATTTTGTCATAAAGTTGAAGAAGGTGAGTTTTTTTCCTTGGAGAAAGATGTGCAATTGATTTAATTTAAAAAAAATATTGCAGAAATACGCCAACTGAGTCAGGAAAACTTCATCCTCAAAGATAATAGCAAGTGCTTGGTTTTCTTCTTTTAAAAATATGGAGATTTCGTTTCTCAATTCGTACACGGTCAGTGTCGGCAGCATGGTTGAGTGGTTAGAGCGCCGGGATTGTGATCGACATGGTCCCGGTTTGAAACCTACTCGCGCCATTCTGTTGTATCCTTTGGGAAAGACACTTAACGGCAGTTTTCCCTGCTTGTTGGTCTTGGCAAGCAGTTCTAAATTAAAACCATACCACTATTAAAATTTCAAGCGGACAATAATATATTGGCATCACCGGAAGCAGGTCGGGGTAATTGCTTATCCTATGTATTAGCGCCTCCGTCGCTTTCCTGCGAGTCAGGAGGATAAATATGGGAAAAAAATAAAATAAATAAAATACACACGCAGAAGAACTTTGCCTTTGGAAAGCCATCGTGCATTACAATAAAACAATAAATTGTTGTGCTCTGCTCCTAATTCATCGCAAAGACATTGGAAAAGCTGAGCTTTAAGCGGCCTTGCTTTAATGAAGTTCACAGTTTTGACAACAGCTTTAAGCACTTCATTAAGGTTACCACTGAGCTGTTGCGAAGCCAGCGCCTCACGTTGTATTAGGCAGTGCGTCCATTTTGCGTTAACGGCAACGCCCTGCACTAATGTTCGCAGCCCACCAAAGCGGCCAGACATAGCTCGGGCACCATCAGTGCATAAACCAATGCAATATTTCCACTAGAGATTATTTTCCTGAAAAAAATTGTTCAATATTGCAAACAATTCATGCGCTCTACAATTTGTTAAAATGGGTTTACAGAAAAGCAAATCTTCAACGATATTGTTATTGTTATCGATAAAGCGTACGTAGCAAATCAAATAAGTATCTTTATTACTGGTACTGGTTGTTGCCTCATCTAACTGTAAGCTGAACTCATTTCCATGCATTTTCGCAACTAGCTGATCATTAATATCATCCGAAATTTTATCGATCCTCCTACTAATGGTATTGTTTGAGATTAGAACAGCTTTTAGTTTTTGAGCAGCTGATTCTCCAATCATTGTCGAAACTAAGTCAATAGCAGCAGGAAGCACAAGTTCTTCCGCAACGGTATGCAGTTTTTTACATTTCGCGGTTCTGTACGCAAATTTAAAAGACGCAAGCTGTGCTTTGGCTGGTGTTTGCAAAAAATTTGAAAATACAACCGACTGCTTATTCATTTCTGATAACTTACAAGCAAAAAATTCGCGTGGTTTTTCAGATAAGTTATTGTAACTAACAACCAACAAGCGGTTCTACACAGCTGCTGCTTACCACACACTGTAAAATTGTAAAAAGCTGCTAACAACTTTCACATTGTAATTTTTGTGAGGAAAGCAGTAAATGCAGCAACTTTCACATGTTTTCGCGGCGCCCAGTTTGGGAACCGCTGAATTAAGTGATAGAAAATTTAAAATTTAGAGTAAAAAGTTCAAGAATATTTATGTGATTGCATTAAATTAAATCTTTTATAAATAAAATTAAAAGTATAGAATGCATTAAAAGATCTGTTGCCATTGCACACTTTCAAAAAAATTTAACGAAAACTAAATTATCCAATTGTTTACAAAAGAAATCTTTAAGTTCATGGTTTTACATAAATAAAATAAATATAAATCAGGTTGAAAAAATGGCTGGTTTAATACGAATAAAAAGTATAATTTTTTTGCTTTTTCGTCAAAGTCTGTTAATGGACCTACCAAGTTTTTTAATTTGGCTCTAAGTTTATCTTTATTATAAAAGCGTAAATTCAAGGCAACTTACGAAGGTTTATTTAAAGGTTCCGCAATGGTTGCCTAAACTGCGACCCGCGAAGTCTTTTGAGGCGGCCCGCAAAACAATTTGCAATTAAAAATTCAGTTTTGAAGTAGTAATTGGATTCAAATTTTGATTAAATTTTTCCGCCCATAAAAGGTTTTGCACTTCATTTTTTTGCAGAAGCCATGTTTTTTTTTTTGGTCTTCACTGTAATCTTGCCAAAAAATTTGAACTTACGTTGCTGGTAACCAAAATTTGGAACACAATTATAAATGAAGACCAAAACCTCATCATCACTTTGAATGTTAAACTAATTTTTGCCTGCCATAGATTTGCAAGCAAAACTTCGGCTGCAATGAGAAAACGGTTAGGCACCCATTGGTTTTATTGAGTAAAAAAAAGTAAAAATGGCACTGCCCATGGTCTTTGTTTGTTTGCTTTGGCGAATCAAATGTGGGGTAATATGCTGCCAAGTATGCAAGAGCATTTCAATTGAGCTCACTGAGTACTTTTAGGAAATTGTATCGCATTTTTAAAGAGCAACTTGCTTTCTGAGAAAATATTCTTGGAAACTTTTCATAAATGTTCAATTTATCTTTATTTAGTTCAATCTTATGTCATACTAATTACACCAAGAAAGCATAGTTCCTTAAAACTTCTACGTCTATTCACTACAAACTCATGCAATCAATTTTTAAGAAAACGTAAGTGCAGTATCTAAACTCTTTTGATTTGATTTCTATTGCCACTGTTCAATCTTATGAAAAAATTACAGACTTGTTTAATACAAACTTTTCAAATTTACCCATTATTTTCAAACAATTGAGCAAGCTACGTAAAACCTTTTCTTTGACAATAAAATTCATATGAGAGAAACAAAAATTGTGCACTGAAGTTGACTATTTTTTATTAGGGCACAAGCTTTCATGGGCTATTGCTCACTTCGTCAGGTGCAATGAAAAAAAAATGCAATCCAAACTTATGTTAATTTTTAAACTTGTATTAATTTTATTCCTTCTAATCCTTCGATAATAAAATTCAAGTATCGATCAATACAACACAACCCCAGCTTTTCTTTTGTTGTTTTTAAATTTTTTGCCGACATTCAAGCGCTTTGTTTAAACTGTATTTCTATCAATTTGTTTTGTTTCTTCAGATTTATAACCGCCCCCTGACGAGCCCAGACAGCCAAAACAGTTTGTTGGGGCAAATAAAATAAAATTAATGTTTAATTAAAAAATTTTGTGGTCTGAAATTTAATTATATAACCTTGTCCAAACCAATTTCCTCGATGTCACTTTCAACTTGAAGTCGGGAAAATATTGACCCTACCGCAAGTCTAACAACCACAAGTCTAACAGCCACTCTATGTCCACCATCATTCAAACCACCCGCCCGCTATAAAGAAACAACTCAAATCGATGCTTGCTGATCGCCTTTCATTGCTCTCGTACAACCGCGAGGAATTCGCCAGAGCTATCCCGGAGTATGAAGAGGCTATGCGAAGAAGTGGACATTCCCGTGAGTTGCAGTACATCAGCTTACCCGACTCCAATAAAAGGAAACCCAGAAAGCAAAACTTAGTGTGCTTTAACCCATCCTTCAGCGAGCATGTAAAGTCTAACATTGTCAAGGCCTTCCTTCACTTACTCGAGAAACACTTCCCTCCCCATCACCGCTTGCTCAAGATAGGCAATAAAAATAGGGTCAAAGTGAGCTATAGTTGCATGCCCAACATAGCAGCTATAATATCCAGGTACAACAAAGCGCTCCTTGCCCAAAGAACCAAGTCTGCTAACACTGTGCCACCTTGTAACTGCAGGACTAAAAAAAACTGCCCGATGAAGGGACTTTGCCGTGAAAGCTCCATTATTTACAAAGCCACCCTAACATCAGATGGCATTGCCAGAAATTATTATGGTTGTAGTGAAACAGAATTTAAAACTCGCTTCTACAACTATAATCAGAGCTTTAAATGTCGGCAAAAGCATAATGCCACCGAGCTGTCTAAGGCCTTTTGGCAAGCTAAAGACGCAGGAAAGAACCCCGTCATTGAATGGAGCATCGCGTCCCGCACCACCCATACTATCCGGGAACCAGATGGTGCAACCTCCGCTTAGCAAAAAAACTCTTCATCCTCCGAGCGGATCCTACAACCATGCTGAATAAAAGATTGGAACTAAATGAAAAATGCCGTCATAAAAACAAATTTAAATTAAAAAAACCAATCGTAATTATTCGCGACTTCACCTATTTCAATATTAAAATTATTTTGAGTTTGTATTAAATCACTATTATCAAACAAAGAGCACTCTACAAACGACCAAAGCTTACCGGAAATCATCGTCATAAAACAAAAACAAATTCAAATTAATTAAATTGCCTTTCTTGTCCGTTATTTTTATCCGCTCACTATCATTCGCACCGTCCTTCACTTAACTTTTTCACCTCATACGATCTCTCCTGTAACCTTTCCATTGCTTTATAGATTTTTCCTGCCTCCTCTTAAAATTTTACAATACGCCTAACTTGCCTTCCCTCACCTTTAAATAGATGGAAACATCTATGTACCTGCATTTTATATTTTTGGAGTTATTTTTCCTGTATGAGGTCACAGGAGCTGTATTATTTGCATAATTAATACGTATTATTTTTACCACAAATAACTTCTTTTTTTTTTTTCTAGTAAACACCTGACAATTCGATAAGATGAAACAGACTGTTATGGTTTCAACTAATAATGTGTAGTGTTTAATAAATATCATATTAATATACATGTATATAGGTTAGCGGTTATTGTCTGTATTGTCCGTATTAAGTTTAACCAGTGAGCAACATCTTGACATTTCCACGCTGTTTGGGATAATTGCTTGACGGTTGCCTAACTTTACGCTCCCAACATTTTTTTGCCAGTCAGAAAGATAAATAAATCAAATAATTATTATGATAAAAATTATAACCTTTTAAATTTAGTCTTAACCAGCCCTGATAAAAAAAAAATTTAATTTATTGTAACTTGATAATTTTCTTACAAAACTTAAATCAGAGTTTTTATTAGACAAACTGCTTTACTGAGTTTTTGCAGAAAACGGATCTGAAAAGAAAACTTGAATATTTTCATGCATGATTCGTTTTTGCGATAAAGCCGTAAGGGGCATTTCTCAAAATTTTCTTGAAAAGAACTGATAAATCAATAGCTCTATCTAGTGTCTGGCAACCGTAAACATAACCTAAGAGGGGTGAAATTTTTATCAATAATCAATGGTTGAAAGTATGTGCGTGAATAAGTGGGTTCAAGAAGTACTTCTGGGCGCGGATTTGAGTAAAGATACAGTTTTATTCTCTACTGGACTTACAAAGATAAAAAACTTTTTTAGTCTTTAGCTTAATCTAAAAAGTGAAAAGCTTTTTTGGCGTTCACTTTAGAATTAAGGACCATTGTTTAATTTTTGTTTTACTTTTAAAAAAAACTTTTTTTTGGCTTTTATTCTAGTTTATTTGAAGACCCAAAATTTAATCTGGAGACTAGATCCTGATTTCTGAACAATGGGTGCAAACATGAAGTTTTATGGGACTTAAAGCAGGTCATAAGTAACAAAAAAGCGTACAGTTGATTAGTTCTTTTATTAACAGCCCTTAAGCTTAATATTGATATAGAAACATCTTAGGATATTTACCGAATTATTCTTTAATAGCTACCAAGGTCTGCCGCAAATTTTAATTCTTCTTTTATCCGCTTGATTTGATCAATTTTATCCCATCACACATTTAATCGTTTTTTGCCACTTTGAGTGCCCACCTTCTCGTTCCGGCCAAAACACCTGTAGCATTCCAATAAAATAAAGTATACTTCGAAATATTTTTTTTTTTCTTTTCTATGCTGGGGTTGCAAAGTTAAACACGGAAATGTAAGATTGTCGTTGTTCAAAGTTTTAAGAAGTCCGATTTTTAAACTTGTTCTAAAAAAGTTGTTAAAATTGATCTTAAGATTTTGAGTTTCCATTAAAATAAATTAATCAAGCATTTCTTTAAGTCATTTTCAGAGAATACTGAAACAGCACTTCGTGGCAGTTTTAATAGCTAGGAAAATTTTAAAATTTACATATAAAAGCACACTTTTATATATCTGTATAAAAACGAAAGTTTCAGTGATTTAAGATTCTTAGAAGTGTTATGGGCTGTCCACTCGAAAGAGACACTATAAAATTTCGCTTCCTTCGTTTCACATTTAAAAATAGAATTTTCATTAATTAACAGAACTGTTTGCTTTAAAGTGAAATCAAATTAATAAGAGCAAAAAATTTTTATGGAAAGAAAGCTTAAAACGAAAAATCTAAAACATGTAATACAATTTTTTTAATTTTTTGAATTGCATGAATTATGAAATATTTATTTATCTTTTGAACATTATAAAAATTCTTATTTTTCAATTTTATCCTACCAGCTAATTATATCTCTCTGTAAAAGTAAAGATATACTGATAACCAATATTTTTTGTTTTAGCAAAAAACATATTTTTTGCTTTTTTGTAAAGCAAATTGAGTCTAAACTAATGTAAACTTCACAAAGTGATAATCAATATTTCGTAAGTAAACATTTTGTTA
Source organism: Diplosoma virens (assembly GCA_963680785.1). Taxonomy (NCBI): domain Eukaryota; kingdom Metazoa; phylum Chordata; class Ascidiacea; order Aplousobranchia; family Didemnidae; genus Diplosoma; species Diplosoma virens. Next base: position 9,872,058 of record OY796891.1, read on the forward strand.
TTACACAAGATTTTTTTGAAGATTCTTAATATTTTTTTGATGCTGATTTTAAGTATATGGTCATTTTTTCTTTATACTGTATCCTCTAAGTTTTTCGACAATTTGATATTTTTGTGATAGTTACCGGTTTACAGCATATATGTATTTCTATAACCCATGTAATTTTGGCCAACACCACAATTGTTATCAAAATAATTGAAGCTATTTTTGGGTATTTTTGTGACAATATTCAGAAATTTCACTTAAAAAGTTGCTGATTAGCAATAGTTTTTATAAGCACTTTTCCAAAATTTACTGCAGAAGAAGATGACGATGGCGCGTTCTTCTAATCGTTTCTTTATCAAACTGTTCAATTGTTCAATTCAATTGTTCAGTTCACTTCTTCTTATAACCTGAGTATTGAATACGAGGGCTTTACTAACTTGAAGCTTGTTATGAATTTTTCATTTAATTAAAGGGTTCGACATTTATTATATCTGTTGCTATAGGTAGTAAAGCTCAAAATTTTTCACCTTATTTCGAAAAAATTTAAATAAACATATAGCTAAGATATCAAAATTCTATTAAGTTTTGTAATTAGCATGTGACGCCACCATTTGGAAGTGGTTCTGCTGTACGGAATAAAGTAGCACAAACGGGCGTATGGATCTTAGTCTCACTTGGCCAGTATCTGAGGACCCACTTAAAAGACCATACAAGATATGATCGGGGTCCAGAGATCCACGGTAAGCCAAGGAGAATGTCGCTCCCAGTCGGCGAAGCTCAGCTGGCTGGATACCTGAAAGTACAGGTAGGTGGTCCGTTGGAGTGGGACGCAGGCATCCAGTAACTATGCGCAAGGCGTCATTTAAGACACTGTCAATGAGACGAGTGTGAGCACTGCGACACCAGACTGGCGCACAGTTCTCAGCTGTTGAGTAGACTAGAGAGGCGGCTATACGTAGTGTTTTAGCACCAGCACCCCATCCCGAGCCCACGAGTCGCCTCAGCAGTGTGACGCGCGATGATAGTTTTTTGCGAGTTGTTTAACTTGTAGTATCAAATGAACTGTAAAATTATAGAACAGGGGTCGGGAACTTTATTGAGTAAGAGAGTCATAAAGCTACGTACTTAAATGTATTTCCGTGAGAGCCATACAATGTTCCTTTAATTGTTAGCTGTGTGTGTATGTGTAGCAATCTTTAGTCTTTTTGCAAAGTAAAACTTATATTATTGACTATTGACTATGAATTCTCGATTTTTGTCTCAAAAACGTAGTTATCTCTACAAAAGAAATAAAAAAGGCCTTCACCTTGAATCTGACTGTGATTTCTCGATTTTCGTCTTAAAAACGTAGTAATTTCTTAAAAAAAGCTCTTCACTTTTGAAATCTTGTGTGCGCAGATCTTTTTTTATTTGCGCTAGTTTATGCTTGTTAACAAAGAGCCAGATATCTTTATCAAAAAAACCACATCTAGCTCGCGAGCTACAGATTTCCGACCCCTGATGTAGAAGATTCCGATCAGTATTTCTTGAACGTTTGAGAAAAAAATAAACAAAAAGAGAAGAAAAGAGAAAAAATGCATAGAATCGTCTCAAAAGTCACAATGTTTTACAACTACTTAACAATCAATGCTAGGATAAAATGGTAAAAGAATCTTTTCAATCATTTATAAGAACAACTAGCACACAAAATAAATTAAATGGGAGTAACTTACCGATTAGGTAATCACTTGTCGTTGTCGTCGTCGTCGTCGTCAAAAAAAAGCAAACCTCATAATAAAAAGCTTAAAATTATTCTGAAATACTAAAAATTAACTTACTTATACATTTAAGATTAAAATTACATGTATTAATGAAGTGTGACAGTTATGCTAATAAATAGGTCGGAAAAGGACAAAAATTTTAAATACTGAAGGTTTTATGATTTTTGTATCAATTTTTCAAAAGAACTTTCTTCAGATTTGAAAACCTACTTATTACCAATACAGCATCAAAACTAATAGAATAAACAAACTTTATTAAACCACAGCTAATCGGCAAACGTCCTTTTCAGGACGGGGCAATGTCAGGATAAAACTGCCCTTTTCAGGGCACATTGCCAACAAGTTCCGAAGACCTACTATTCTTCAGCTGAACATCGAAGGCCTCACTGCAAGCAAGATGAATGTTCTTCATCACCTCGCTATGCAGTCTGAGGCACTCGTCATCCTACTGCAGGAGACCCACTGCACTGATGCAGAGAAGTTGGTGCTACCACACTACCAACTAGCTGGGTCTTCTTTAAGCAGGAAGTATGGCCTTGCCACGTTTATCCACGAGCGACTGAGATACACGCTTTTGGACCAATCTCCACCGACATCGGAGATCGAGTGGCTGTGTGTGGACGTTGATGGCTATAAAATAGTAAACGTCTACAAACCACCACCAACGCGATTGCGAACCCTGGATCTTCCAGTGTTTCCTCACCCCTGTCTGTACGCTGGCGATTTTAACTGTCGTCATGCTGACTGGGGTTATGATGACAACAGTCCGGACGGTGAGTGCTTGGCTGGCTGGGCAAGTATTAATTGTCTTGCCCTTCTATATAATGCCAAGGACGCTGCCTGTTTTTATTCCGGCCGCTGGAAAACTGGCACCAATCCAGACCTAGCTTTCGCTAGCGTAGGTCCAAACAGTCACTTACCGGATAGACGTGTCCTTGGTAAGTTCCCCAGGTCACAACATCGACCTTCGCTTATTACACCACCAAGGTTTGCTATGGCAGTGCCAAGCATGCCTGTTAAGCGATGGAACTTCCGCAAGGCCAATTGGAGTCACTACATTGCTTTGACGAATAAATTCGCAAAGACTTTGTTGCCGCCTGATTCACTTGATGTGGATGCGGCTTACCAGGACTTATGTAACACCATTAAGAAAGCAGCCAAAAAGACTATTCCACGCGGGTATCGAAACAACTATATTCCGTGTTGGGATGCAGAGTGTGAATCCCTCTATAAAACCTTTTTGCAGTCTCCTCAGGGAGACGACTCAAGTTTGGCTGCTACAGCTCTGCTTGCCAAGCTTGACAGAAAGCGGAGGGATCGATGGTCCGAAGCAGTTCGGAGCATTGACTTCTCACACTCTAGTCGAAAAGCGTGGAGTATTTTGAACAACCTTACTGGTAGGTCACGACACTCTCCTCGTCACTGTCCCGTTTCAGCCGATGCTATTGCATCTCAGCTGGTTAGAAATGGGAAATACGAGGCTTTTGATTGCAAGTCATCTCGACTTGTCTTTCAAGAAGTGTCTGACCTTTGGAGGGCCACAACACCAGACGCAGTAAATATCTCTGACAATTTTTCACAGAAAGAATTTGCTGCTGCCCTTCAGCACTTAAAACCAGGTAAAGCTCCGGGACCTGATTCCATCTGCCCCGAGCTTATACTCCATGCTGGAGCTGCTTTGAAGTCCTGGTTACGTGACTTTCTTTCTTCCTGTTTGCGCCGACTCAAAATTCCCAAGATCTGGAGAAGAGCGCTTGTGGTCGCGATCCCAAAACCAGGAAAGCCCGTGGGGGACCCAAAGAGTTATCGACCGATATCTCTGCTCTGTGTCCCCTACAAGATCCTCGAAAGGCTTATCTACGCCCGCGTTGAACCATTAATCGATCCACTGCTCCCTAAAGAGTAGGCTGGGTTCCGACGCGGGAAGTCAACCGTAGATCAAGTTGTTCTGCTAACCCAGAACATCAAGGATTTTTTCGAGGCTAAAAAGAAGGCCGGTGCCGTATTTATCGATCTGACAGCTGCTTATGACACTGTCTGGCACCGTGGCCTTACCTGCAAGCTGCTGAGACTACTTCCGGATAAGCACATGGTCAAAATGATTATGGAGCTTGTCCGAAATCGAAGTTTCACCCTTACCACCGGTGACAGCAAGCAAAGCAGGCTACGCCGTCTTAAAAACGGCGTTCCTCAGGGATCGGTCTTGGGTCCCCTCCTATTTAACATCTATACGTACGATCTTCCTTCCATGATTTCCAGAAAGTTTGCTTATGCTGATGATCTAGCATTGTTGCACTCTTCTGGAGACTGGAAGGACTTGGAGGGGACATTAAGCCAAGACATGTCCACACTGTCAGCGTATCTTCAGACTTGGAGGTTGAAGCTCAGTCACACTAAGACGGTGACGGCAGCCTTTCACTTAAACAACCGAGAGGCCAAACGTGAGCTAAAGGTCTACAACAATAGTAGACTTTTACCGTTCTGTCCAACCCCTACATACCTTGGGGTAAAACTGGACAGATCGCTCACGTTTCGTCACCATTTAGTGGCATTGCGCAAAAAACTATCCTTGCGCGTCACACTGCTGAGGCGACTCGTGGGCTCGGGATGGGGTGCTGGTGCTAAAACACTACGCATAGCCACCTTGTCTCTAGTCTACTCAACAGCTGAGTACTGTGCGCCAGTCTGGTGTCGCAGTGCTCACACTCGTCTCATTGACAGTGTCTTGAATGACGCCTTGCGCATAGTTACTGGATGCCTGCGTCCCACTCCAACGGACCACCTACCTGTACTTTCAGGTATCCAGCCAGCTGAGCTTCGCCGACTGGGAGCGACATTCTCCTTGGCTTACCGTGGATCTCTGGACCCCGATCATATCTTGTATGGTCTTTTAAGTGGGTCCTCAGATACTGGCCAAGTGAGACTAAGATTCAGACGCCCGTTTGTGCCAGGTGCGCGGAATCTCTTGGATAATCTTGCCAGACTTGGCATCCGCGCCTCTGAATGGACAAATCACAAATGGAACGCGGATTACTGTGAAAGTGCTTCCAGGCTCCGTGCTTTTGTGCCCGGGACCAATGTCAGGCCTGTTGAAATGGGCTTACCCCGAGCAGCTTGGGTTAAGCTCAACCGCCTGCGGACTGGTGTTGGGCGATTCCATTCGTCCATGCACAAATGGGGTCTCGATCCTTCACCGAATTGCGAGTGTGGCGCCTCTGAGCAAACCGCAGACCATGTACTAACAATGTGCCCCATACATCGGGCACCACATGGAGCACGCGGTCTGACGGTTTTGGATGACGAAACTTGATGCTGGCTTAATAACATCACTGCCAGCATCTGATCCAGGCAGTACAGCAGCCTGGGGTAGTAAAAGGATAAACCCTCGGCCTCAGTTCTGTTTGTGTCTGGCCTGGAGTGGATGCCCTTCAAACAACGACGACGACGACGACGAATGGACGAATCACAAATGGAACGCGGATTACTGTGAAAGTGCTTCCAGGCTCCGTGCTTTTGTGCCCGGGACCAGTTCCAGGCCTGTTGAGATGGGCTTACCCCGAGCAGCTTGGGTTAAGCTCAACCGCCTGCGGACTGGTGTTGGGCGATTCCATTCGTCCATGCACAAATGGGGTCTCGATCCTTCACCGAATTGCGAGTGTGGCGCCTCAGAGCAAACCGCAGACCATGTACTAACAATGTGCCCCATACATCGGGCACCCCATGGAGCACGCGGTCTGACGGTTTTGGATGACGAAACTCGATACTGGCTTAATAACATCACTGCCAGCATCTGATCCAGGCAGTGCAGCAGTCTGGGGTAGTAAAAGGATAAACCCTCGGCCCCAGTTCTGTTTGTGTCCGGCCTGTAGTGGATGCCCTTCAAACGACGACGACAAAACAACTCGTTTACTACCCTGCCTTCTGATTAGTAGTATTGCGACGTTATAAACTTCTTTGTCCAATTGTAAACTTAACTTCATAGCTGATTTAATTCTGACACGAAATCGTAAATTTAATCGCTGTGTAGCAGCTTTGGCCTAGCCGCCTATATACAGTAGCGTTGCATTTATTTGTTTATTCGATTTCTGTAATCTTTCAAAATCGTTTTGCGTTGTTTTGCTTGTGGAAATGTTTAATTCGTTTAAGGGTCAATGTTGACGCCTCGAAAATTAATTTAATAGTGAGAAAAAAATTTTTAGGTTGTTTTGTGAACAAAATATTAAGTTTAATATTGGCCATTAGAATGCTAATTTATTTTTATACTGTAGTTTGTCACGACGAAGTTGTTGAATGATAATTCGCAGTTGCTGGCTCTGTGAGGTTTGATAAAGCTTGGAAGATATTGTTTAAGTTTTTTTAAATTTGTAAATACATTCTTTAAAGTCAGAATCCGCTCTTTTTTCTAGCTGTGAAGAGATGTTTCCAGCAAGTCCATTATTTAGCTAAAACCTACTGTTTTAAGAATTTTAAGCTTGTGGCAACCTATTTCTAAAGCCAAAGTAAATCAAAGTAAACATAACTTTACTTCATCCCAGGTATTTGCATTATCTAGTTTAAATAAATTTTATGAATTCCGGAGTAAAACTGTGACAATAACAAACTCACAGTTCCAGCATCTTTCTCATAAAATGACATTCAGATGAAGACATCAAAACTGTAGCGATTAATTGGACAGCCCAAATATTTTCACACGAAATACAACTTTAATTATTATCGGAGTTATAGAATTTAGTTCAAAACTTTGGATTTAACTTTCACATGCTCTATTTTTATGCAATTTCGAAATTCACATCCTGCCGTTCCATATCGTATGATCACGTGGTAATACGCCCACTTGTATACAGCGACGTGGCTTAGTCACAAATTGAATTCAGATGATCACAAACATTCAGATGAAGACATCAAAACTCTATCAGAAAAAATTAACGCTATAAACAACAAGATGTTTCTGAACCTGAAATTTTTCCAGATGACATAAAACAGATAAAAGCTTTTCAGCGTTTTAACTGAACAGAACTTTTATAACAGAAGGATTTTACAAAGTACCACGGACATCTTTAAACGTACGACAACCGAGATCAAGACAGACCCTGAATTTGGAAACTTTGTCCAATTTGTATAACACTTGATTTTTATATGACGATTTGTATGATTATTATATAAAGATTTGTATAAGCTGTATAGAACATCATGCATGATCCTTTATTTGTATGATATTATGATGATTTGTATGATTTATATATGATGGTTTGAATAAAACGGTAAAAACATCATACATGATCCAATATTACGCCAGATGAGATAGTTTTTTACTCCAATTAGAAAGACACTGATCCTGGATTCGAAAACACGGACCTGAATGCATTATCACAGTACTCCGTGTTACATCTATAGCAACTTATTAGCTGAGAAGCGCAGTTGCCTCGACCGGTGAGTTTGTTGAATAGATTTCGGGAAGTTAACACAAACGAGCGTCTAGAATCTAGATCTTATTCTCCCTTGGGAAACATTTGAGGACCTGCTTAAAAAACATACGGATTATACGGTTTAGGTCCTGGAGAGTAAGCCAAAAAGATTGTTGCTCCTAGTCGGCAAAGCTCAGTTGACTAGACGCTTAAAAGTACGAGTAAATGGTCCGTTGGAGTGGGACGCAGATTTTTAGAGGCAATTTGCAAAGAATCATTCAGGATACTGTCAATGGGACGAGTGCAAGCGCTTCGACACCAGATTGATGCACAATACTTACCTTTTGCCTAGACTAGAGATAGGACAGCTGAGCGCAGTGTTTTGGCTCTAGCACCCTATCCTGAGCTTGCAGGTTGCCGCAGTAGTTTGACACGTGAAGACAGTTTTTGCACAATGCCACTAGATGGTGACAGAACGCGAGCGATCTGTAAATTTTTACACCAAAATTAGTATGATATGGATGATATGGTAAACGTCTGTTGCTGTTGCGGACTTTCAGCTGAGATTTGGCCTCTCGATTATTTAAATGAAAGACTGCCGTCACCGTCTTGGTACAACTGAGTTTCAGCTTCTAAGTCTTTGGATACGCTGAAATAGTCAGGATTAACTTAAAATTACCTACAAGTCCTGCCATTATTCAGAAGAGTGCAACAATGCTAGATCGTCTGTCTGAGAAAACTTTCTAAAAATTGTGCAGGACAGGTCGTTTTTATCGATGTTGAAAAGGAGAGAAGCGAACACTGTTCCCTCGAGAAACGCCGTTTCAGACGGCTTAGCCTGCTTTTCTTGTTGTCCCCAGTAGTAGAGGTAAAACTTCCGTTTCGAACAAACTCCATAATTATTCTGACCTTGTAATTATTTGGTAGAAGTCTTATCTACCGCTAATAAGACCATGTTGCCAGGCTAATTCATTATCACAATTTTACTCAATAATTCGAAAAAAAATAGTTAAACTAGATAACCCAAATACCAGCGATAAAGTAAAGTTGTTTTTATTTTTATTCGTGCCGGCTCTAGAAATGGTTTGCAGCAAGAATGAATTTTTTATTAGTTACTTCTGGCTATTTCTTTTTCTTCGTTTGAAGAGATGGGAGCTGGATAATTCACTAAAATGTCGGACATGATTCTATCTGTCAGGTTGCTAGGTTCTTGTCGACATCTGAGAAGGACAGAGTTTATTTGAATGGTGATAGATGGAGCAAAATATTATTACGTGGTCATCTTTCTGCTCCTTTGCGCCAGACTCACAGGCCGCCGTAGAAGCCATACCCCATTTGTGTGTTTCCTAGTGGAATAGACCCAAACCAGTTTAAACGTGGTTAAGTTTGACCCACGTAGATCTGGGAAAACTAAATTCCGGTGGTTTTGGGTGACATCCTTGATAAATGCATGGATTCTAGAGGCGTTTTCGTGCCATTCTACGCTTTATTTATATTCCACTCATTTTGGTACACTGGTGTCTGACTGGGAGAGTTTGTTTAGCAGTTTTATTTCAGCAATCACAAATGGGTGTCTTGATTTAATTTGCCGCAGCTGTCCACCAAGTGGAGACAGGATTCTTTCATATAAGAGATGTTGCGGCTCTTAAGCGCGGCAAGCTAGAGACTGTACAGCTTTTTGGCGACGACGCTCAATTGGTTGGATGCCTGATAAAATAAAAAGCTTGTCTGTTGATGTGGGACGCGGGCATTGTTAATGGGCTCGTCGATAGGCAAGTATGGGCACTGCGACACCAAACAAGCACGCAGTACTCAGCGTAAAATGGACCAAGGTAAGGGAGGCTGTGCGGAGTACTACGGCTTCCACACCCCAGCTTGATCCAGCCAATCACTTTAAAAGCCCAACCCGAGATGTTAACTTCTTGCGCAGTGACTCCAAGTGCCGGCGAAACGTGAGTGCCCTATTCAGCTTAATGCGATAATAAGTAGGCTCAGCACAAAAAGAAAGGGCCTGTCCGTTGACAAAGATGTTAAGCTCACGTTTTATCTCCTTGTGGTTAATTGAAAAGTTGCCGACACAGCCTTTGTTAAACTAAGCTTGAGCTTTTATTTGTAAAGGTAGGGGACAGGGTTTCCATTCCCTAAGTGAGAGTCTTTTCTTACGCCTCAGTTGCTTGCATAGTGCAAGATAGCCTGGTCATCTGCATAAGCAAATTTTTTTGCCGACAGTTACTGGCAGATCATATATTCTGAAAAATCCCTCTTTAAAAATAGAAAGAAACTACAGTTTCAAACTATAAAAAATACATTGACAAAATCAAACAAACTAGATCAACTTTGGTAAAACTTGGCTTTCAAGCTTCACAAAATTTTAAAGCAATTTACGGCACCAACAACGGCAAACAATCACCCGACAACTTCGTACTGGCTACTTTAAGAATAAATCAGCACCTTGATGGCTAATATTAAACTTAATAATTGTCCCAGCAATTCTTTCTCATTATAGAATTAACTTCAAACGCGTCAAAACTAACCCTAAAACCATAAATGCCCAGTAACACCATAGTAAACAAATATATAGTTGCTGGTTCTCGTTCTGGCAAAGGTTTTACTCAGTACCGCAAGTGTTAGGTTGGTTCTTTCAACAGTTGATATTGATTTTGCTACTTAACTGTAGAGTTTTTTCTCAAGCGGGTTTTTAAAATTTAATTTGTTACCTTTATCTTTGCAATCGGCAATTATAAAACTTTTTTTCAATAATTAGTAAAACTTTGAATTTAACTCACTTTTTAGTTCTGGGCAAAAAATATAGGATATTTACTTTTTAAAAAAATGCGTAAAGCTACTCTTGTCATTAACATTTATATTATTTTTCGATAACAGATCTGTTTTTCTTTTAAAAAATTATAGCAATTTAACGAAAATATTTTTGTAGGAAAGTCAAGTTGTAAAATTGTTTTAGCTTTTGATAAAATTTTTATGTTATTTTTATTGATTGGCATTTTTAATTTAGAAAGTAGCCTATAAATATACCTGTATAATTATTTATCTGGAGAAAAAAGTTTTTAGTTTTTGACTTGCTATTTAAGTATAAAGAATATTGATTTAATTTTGTTTTATTTCTTTGATAAAGCTTGTTTTTAAACTATAGTTAAAAAAAAGTGAAGAAAAATATATAATTCTAATATAGGCTTATTACTTTTTTATAAAATTGAATTGTTTTTTGTTTTTTTTTCCCGAAAAAAATTTTTTATCATTACCATTATATAGCTTTGTTTAAAGACTAATATACAAGTCTCTTAGATAAGGGAGACCAAGACTAGTTAGACCACGGGGTTAGTTGAAACATTGCTGTTTTCTGCTCCCTCAACATTTTATAAAATATTTGCTGCTACCTAGTGATGTATAACATTGATTTACATCCGCCATGCTAATTTCAAATGGCTTGAAGCAAAAACGTAAGGTGTAAGAATTTTAAAATTTTATAGTTTAAAGTAAAATTAGATTCTCTTAGATAACACTGATCAACAGCAAATTTTAATCAGAGATGGCTGTATGCGTTTCTAAACGTATTTCTGACGCTGATTTCAAAAAATGTATTGACTGTTTCTCTAGCACATCAGGTTTTTGAGTTATTTTCATTTTTCATTTTCATTTCATTTTTTAGAAAGAATTTTATAAGTGGCTGAACTGATACTACCAAGACGTAACTGATGAAAAACAGCGGTTTGCTGAATATGTCATTTATTTGGTAGCTAAGAACCTATGTGGTGAGCTTCAGACCTTCAACATTAGGTAGTTTTAGTGGTTTGTAATAATGCTTTACTAGAAATATATCGAAGTAACAATCGATTGTGTTTTTAAGAGCTTATGTAGGTTAATTTGCTATCTTTACCGTAAATTTGATATAATCATACCAAGAAAGTGTAAAAATAGTACAAAACTGTTTTGCCTTGTATGTGCCAGCTTTACTGTTAAAACTCAACGACGAGCCATCACATCAGATGTAAAAAGAATATACCAACTTTTTCTCGATTGTCCGTTGGGAGACCAAGATAAGCAGTGGGCACCGCATCAAATATGCACTTCATGTTCAAGCGGCTTGCGAAACTGGTTCAACAAACGAATATCAGCAATTCTTTTTGCTGTTCCCATGATATGGAGGGAACCAAAAGACCACATTCAAGACTGTTATTTTTGCCTTGTAAACGTGAAAGGGTTTAGTAGGAAACATAGAACGAAAATTTCATATCCAAATCTGGACTCAGCGCCAAGACCTGTTCCACATGACGCTTCCATGCCTGCACCACTCCCACCTAAAAATGGACTTGACACTCTTGCTGATGAATTTGAAGAAGATTCTGATGAAGGAAGTACTCCTGATCCTAAGGATTCAACAGATTCTGAATATGACCCAGAAGAAAGTTCAAAACCTATTCTGTTTTCCCAAAAACGCTTAAATAATCTTATAAGAGACCTAGCAATTTCAAAACAAAAGGCAGAGCTGCTTGCGTCAAGATTACAAGAAAACAACTTGCTTCATGCAGATGTTGTGGTTACCCATCACAGAAAGCGTAACATGGACTTGTCGACAGTATTCAGAGTGGATGGATCGCTGTGCTACTGTCACAATATTAAAAGTTTGTTTGAAAAATTGGGAGAGGATCACATAGCAAATAAGTCGCGTCTTTTCCTGGCCTCCTCTAAAAGAAGTCTCAAAGCTGTTCTTCTCCACAATGCCAATACAAAACCGTCTGTTTCAGTAGCACACTCGATGCATTTAAAGGAATCTTACGCAAGTAATGAAACCCTCCTCAATGCTATTAAGTATAGCGATTATAAATGGAAGATTTGTGGAGACCTTGAGGTCATTAGCATTCTAATGGAAATGCAAGGAGGGTTTACCAAACATTGCTGCTTTCTCTGCCTATGGGATAGTCGTGCTACCGCAGAGCACTATGTTAGAAAAGACTGGCCAGCTTGAGGTTCATGTATTCCGGCAAATGCAAATATCCAAAGTGTCTCTTTAGTTGAGCCCAAGGATGTATTAATGCCACCACTTCGTATAAAACTGGGATTAATGAAGAATTTTGTTAAAGGACTGGGGAAGAGCAATTCCAGTAGGTTCGCATTTCTTTGCAAGACGTTTCTTAAAATAAGTGAAGCAAAATTGAAAGAAGGAATCTTTGTTGGCCCACAGATTCGGAAAGTTTTGAAAGATACGAAATTTTGAGAAAACACTGACTGCACTCGAACAACATGCTTGGAAAGCATTTGAGTGGCTCTGTGCAAATTGTTTTGGCAATATAATGTCACCTTTATTTCAGGAGGGAGTTGAAAATCTACTTAAAGCTTACAAAGAGATGGGTTTTCGCATATTCCTAAAAGTGCATTTTTTACACTCACACCTGCACTTTTTCCCCGCAAACCGTGGTGCGGTCAGTGATAACCAAGGTGAACAATTTCACCAGGATATACGTACAAGCAATGGAGGCACGCTACCAAGGTTTCTGGAATGAAGGAATGATGGGCGATTACTGCTGGATGCTGTACCGTGATGATCAAAGCCATTCTTACAAACGAAATTTGTATTCAAAGCATTTTTAAGTGTTCGCAATTACCTTCCTACCAATAAAGTAACTCTATATGTCATATTGTATGTAGTGGAATCAAAGAGATCAATGGATTTGCGTAGATCAATTGGTTCATGAGTTGCATCAAAAGAGTTGTAATACCACCTTTAAAATCATAACAATGTAAGCAATTGGGAAATGTTTATTTGTAACTTTTTTCCATTTTTGGTTAGAATTGTTGTTTGTGTTCAAAGCATTGCTACAGTACAAAAAAAATATTATTACGCTATATAATGAAAATTTATAGGACAGTTTGAACAAACTAGTTCGAAACCAAATTCGGTTTAATTAAAAAAACATATTATCAAACACATAAAATATTAAATTGCAAATATCTTAAAAAATGTGCTAGAAGAAAACCGAGAGCAGATTGCAAAAACTGCATCGGAAAAAGTTTACTTGCATTTCTGATTAGAAAATTGGGTCAAAATTTGTTGACCAGTGTAATTTAATGTAGAAATATGCTTGAGAAAGACATGCAAAAGTTATTTACCATATATTGACAGTAGATATAATGCTACAATAAAAAACAGAGCTAGTTAAATTTCTTAGTTATGATTACACGAAAAATAAAATTTTATTTCTCTGACATTACTGGGGTTAGTTGAAACTTTGCACAGGGGGTTAGTTTGAACATGTTTCACGTAACACTTCTAAAAATAACTTATACTTAACAATTGTTTTAAGATGTTATTTTTCATATCTGTTCAATCATTGCTATTTAACATTCATATCTTTTTGTTTTTTGTTAATGTCAGTTAATTGCAGTTATTTTATTATATTTAGTAAGTAATAGGTGTATTTCTTAATTAAAAGTATGCCTCAGTACAAACGTAAAACTCAACGGGGATTGAGAACAAAAGATGTCATGCAAAAAGCCATGAAAGAGGTGCTGATTGATAAAAAGTTTTTCCGTACAGTGGCAAATAAATATGATATTTCGCATGTGACTTTGCGAAGATACTGTTTGAATTATTGCAAAGAAGCTGCCATCGTGAAAGATGATGATACAACAGAAGTATCGTTGAGAAAATATGGATATTTCAATAATTGGTCAGTAATTAACATTAGCCAAGAACTTCTTCTTGTGGAACATTTGCTTAAAGCATCCGCTTTATATTATGGACTTTCTACCAATAAAGTCAAATTTTCAGAGTTTGGCATATGAATACGCTGCTCACTTGGCTTGAAAATTCCAAACTCATGGGTTGCAGCAAAAAAGGCTGGAAGCGATTGGCTTTCTGGTTTTATGAAACGCCATTCCAACTTAATTTTGAGGACATTAGAAAGTACATCACTTAGTCGTGCTACTAGTTTCAACAGACATAATGTTAATGCTTTTTATAACAAACATGAATTAATTTCGCAAAGGGATGGATTTACACCAGAAAAGATTTGGAAGGTTGATTAGACTGGCTGCACCACAGTACAGAAACCAAGAAAAATTATTGCTGCAACCGGTGTTAAGCAAGTCCGTGCTGTTGTTTTGGCAGAGAGAGGCCAACTTATCACACTTTGTTGTGCTGTTAGTGCAACTGGAAACGTGATTCCACCTATGCTTATATTTCCCAGAGTACACCGGAAAGACCATTTTGTCAAGGGTTCTCCAACTGGTTCCATTGTAAGAGCTCATCCGAGTGGCTGGATAACTTCGGAAAACTTTTTTTCCTGGATGAAACATTTTATGTCACATTTTAGATTGAATAATAAAGATAAAGTGCTGTTGCTATTGGACAACTACCAAAGCCACGTCATTCTGGAAATCATTGACTATGCTAAAGAGCATGGTATCGTCTTGTTTTCATTCCCACCCCATTGCTCCCATAAACTGCAGCCACTTGATAGGGCAGTTATGGGCGTTTCAAACGTTATTACAATAGCGCTTGTGATTGTTGGATGAAAGAAAATAGAGGAAAAACAACGACTATTATGACATTCCTGATATGGTTGGAAGGGTTTTTCGTAGAGCATTCACACCCGTTAATATTCAATCAGGCTTCAAAGTGACTAGAATATTTCCTTTTAAACGTGACATCTTTAGTGATTTAGAATTCTTGTCATCAGATGTTACTGATAGGCTTGTTCCTAGTGCAGGTACTAACAATCTTAACCAATCAAAACACCAACAATTATTCAAAAAGCAGCCTCAAGTTTCGGTAAGACCTTCATCATCTACAAATCAATCTTTTTTAAATGTTACTCCCGAAAACGTTCGACCATTCACCAAAGCAGCTCCAAGAAAAAGGCAGAGCTGTACAAATAGAGGGAAAACTAGAATTCTAACTGACACTCCTAAGAAAAATCAAATTATGACAAACGCTGAAAAAAAAGAAGACCACCCAAAAAATCTGTAAACGTATAATAACCGCGTCGATTGAGTCTGGTACTGAAGAAGCATCATCACTGCTTTTATCAGAAGAGAATTGTTTGGATAATAGCACAACCAAGGATGAAAAATTGTCAAAGGTCACCAAACCTAGCGAAATCAAAGAAGAAGAATTTGCCCTGGTCCGATTGTGTGCAAAAAAAGTGTACGATATTATATCGGACAAAAGTGATTAATGTTTTTGAAGATGGTAATGTAACTTTCAGATTTTTAAAGCGATCCTATCAGTCTGCATTGGTCAGTGAACGTCCCACCTTTATCTTTCCAGAAGACACTAATGATGCATCGGAATTCATACACAACTTAGAAGACATTGCCTTTAAACTGCCAGTTCCATTGAAAAAAGGGGGAACCAAACGTTCTCGCCAGAAGTTTGACTTTCCCGTCGATTTATCAAGTTACAAATCTCAATAGGTTGACTTACACCATAATAAAAGATTTTAAAACTCTGCATACGGACAAATGATTTGGGTTTCAACTAACCCTAAGCCGTATTTCAACAAGCTCGGCATAAGAGGTTAGTTGGAACAAGTAACAAAAAATCTTCTCTAAAACTTAGCCCACCAATTGTTACAAAGAAAAAGCCATGCAAAAATCTTAAATGACATCTCTTATATTTTAATTTATGTAAGACAAGTAGCCAGTGGCAAAAACAAGTCATATTTTCAAATGGAAGTAGTTGTGATCATCTTAGTACTTTAGAGGTGAAAAGTCACTTCCAGCTATACACTTTACAATACGGAATTTTTGTGATCATATGATTAATGCCATTCCAAGTTACGGTTTACTTGTTAATTGAAATCTAACTTAATAGATTTTTGTCTGGATTGTTTCTTCCAACAACTCGTTCTTTGTACAATTTCAAACTTTATGATAATGACACAATCTCATTTAATCTAATATTAAGAGCAATTGAATATTATAAATTGAAGGATTCACTGAGGGCGGAAAACAAAGAACAATTCCTGTCTTATTTAAAATTTATCTCAATTTATTCCTTTCAAATTTTAAATAAGCTAAATTAAAATAAAAACTTGTTGCTGCAATTTTTATATGAGTGTTCTGTATACTGATATAAATCTTTGGCTGCCTTTTATCATTATCAAAAAACAAAGCAAGTTTTAAAAATGTGTTTGCATGTAATGTACAGTACTGGCGAGAATGGACAATATACGTGTGTTTTTCCTGTTTTTTAGTGATTATACTGTAACAATGCAAATTATTCATTTTTATAATGTATGTTGGTGACTCTCGTGCATTAGTATTTTAATATCATGCTGTCTTTAGTCATTTTAGAGGTATAGGTTTCATTTGAATGGTCAAAATGGATGGCTTTTAGTGTTTTTTTTTAAGTAAACTTGCAATTCACTTTCTATCGTATATTTTTGAGATTTAGTTGATAATTAGAATATGACTAATAAAGATTCTAGCCAGAGACTCATGCTCAAATAAAAATTTTGAGCGAAAAAGGTTATAGCACTTGTAAAATTGCTACAAGGTTGCAATTAGCTCATATGACAGTGGCAAGACAATTGATAATTTTAAGGCCAGCGGAAAGTAAATAATTTAAGGTCAAGATCAATTAATAGTTGTCCAAAATACACCATTAAGCGTTTTGATGATGCCATAATTTTGTCTGCAAAAAAGTCATCCAGAAGAACAGGTAAAGGTATTCAAGCTGCTTTACCACCAAATGTTGTGCTTCCTAGCAAAAGGACAATGTGAAGAAGGTTACTTTGTGCAAATTTGAAATCCTACCGACCTGCCAAAAATCCTAAACTACCTCAAAAGAACGTTACTACCCGCGTGGTAGTTTTCCAAAAATATTAAGGATCGACGTCTGAACAATGGAGACGAGTTATGCTTATGGATGAAACACAATTATTCTAGTTTTAAGCTTTTTGTAGACACGTTCGAAGGCCTGCCATGAAGAGAGACTCTCCTCGATACATCGTTCCGACTGTGAAGAATGCTGCAAAAGTGATGGTTTGAGGAGCTATTTCTGCAAATAGAAGATGTGGGTTATGGTTTATGCTTGAAGGAACTTCTATCAATGGAACAGTCTACTTTATAAAGTGTTAAAATAAAAGCTACCAAACTTTATTGAAATCAATCGCTGCACCCATTTCCAAGATGATGGAGCTCTCTGGCATCAAACAAAAGTAGTTAGGAAATGGTTTGATAATAATGGGTTTCAGATCCTTGAGCCTTGGCTGGAAATTGTCATATTTGCAACCCCATTGAGAACTGCTTGTTCATGTTGAAGCAAAAAGGTTATTGCGTATAATCCGAGTTTGCTATTCTATCTAAAGCTAGCTATTAAATAAGGTTGTATTAAAGAAATCAAAATAAAATATTGCGAAAAGCTGTGCCTTTTCATGCCGGGTTGTATCCAAGCTAAGTTGAAAAACAAAGGTCTACACACTAAATATTAATCTGTCGTGAAGTGTTAAGACGTGCAGAATTGTGTGTTTGCTCTCTAAATAATTTCTTTTGCAACTAAAACTTATTTTTTATTAAACAAATAGGTTTGATAAAATTGTATTGATTAAACATAAAAAAATGACAGAATATGATTGGTGCATTGTCCATTCTGACCAGTACTCTGCGTCGCGTCAATTATTTACGAACTAGTGTAAGAAAAGCTAATGTTATTATCGAAGAAAATGATTAGCACTAGAACATCGTTTGAAAAAAGCAGAATGTAATTTATGGAACTATTTCACGTTAAGGTTATATTGCTTTCTATGTCTGTATCTATATTTAGTCAAAGTTTATTTCAGCAGAGTTGCAGATTAACGTAAGGTTGTACAGGAGCACCCTTTTAGTTTTGATGACGGCTGTCGTCAATGTAGTCACATACGACAATTTATATTACTTTTTTTTGCTTAGTATCATAAATTTTGTCTTTTGTGTTAAATCATATTTATTAGACAATAAAGTCTACAGATAAAACTACAAATTACAATTACATAAATGTAATCGTATTGTAAAACAGAGAAGTTTCAAAAAATAATTATAATAAAATGAGAAAACTGTCAAATAATCTGGGAGAATGCGCAAATTTTAATTGGAACACGGAATATACATTGATTAATTCTTGTTTTGGAACCAGTGTGACTCAACCATACTGTGAGTTTGATGACCCAAATTGTTTGCCGACAAAATTAGAATAAAGCACTTTTAACTAGATTGATATTTTAAATAAAAAAAAATATAAAACCTTTATATGAATAAATTCGAAAAATTTTTCCTTTAACTAAAATTTCTTGCAAAAGAAGAAATAATCAGTGGTTTGATTCTGATCTTCACATTTTATTAAACAAAAAAGAAAGATTGTATAAAAGATACCTAACTAATAAAAACGCACAAACAAGACAGGTATTTACACAAGCGAGAAATTTGTATTTTTCCACTGTCAACACAAAAAAATAGGAATATTATAAATTAAAATTTAAAAATTGTAAAAAAGACATTAAAAGCACTTAGAAATTAATTAATTCTATTATAGGAAAAAAATGTAAAATTATTATAAGACAAACTGTTTATGATCCTTCAAAAATAGCAAACTATTTTGATGAACATTTTGATGATGTTCTCAATGAATTAGTGAAATCTTTACCTCCTAAGAAAAAAGATTTCTTTGAATATTTCAAATCTTCCACATGCCAATCAATGTTTACTTGGCCAACATGTCCTTCAGAACTTGCTAACATTCTGAAAAATTCAAAAAAACAAATTAAGTGCAGGGCCAGATCATATTCCAAACAAAGTTCTTAAACCCTCACTTTACAATATCTAACTAGCACTTAGCCATGTCTTCAATCTTTCTATGGGTAAAGGTAAAATCATAGATTGTTTTAAAACTTTCTACTGTACGTCCTGTGTTAAAAAAAGACGATTCCAACATATTAGCAGCTATCGACCAATTAGTTTATTATCAAATATTTCGAAATTACTTGAAAAAGTTATGTATAATAGATTGTAGTCATTTTCAAAAAAGCAAAATTTTTTTTATAATTATCAATTTGTTTTTAGAAAAAATCATTCTAGTTCACATGCAATATCAATTTTAGTGGAAAAAATATCTCGGTTATTTGCCTGTAAAAAGGCAACCCTTGGAATTTTTTTGGATTTATCTAAAGCATTTGATACAATTGAACTTAAACACTATGGGGTTAGAGGCAATGCATTAATGTGTTTTACTAGTTGCTTAACAGGACGTATCAACAAGTAAAATATGCAGGAATTTTTTCTACAACTACTCTTGAAGTTTGCAAGTAGTGTACCTCAGGGCTCTAATCTAGGACCACTTCTCTTTTTGATATATGTCAATCATTTCAAAAATTGTCTGAATGATAGTAATTCTTTGATGTTTGCAGATGATACAAGCATTTTTTTACAAAATAAAGACATCAAGGAGCTTTTTGATGCTGGTAATAAAGAACTTCAACTGGTTGACCAGTGGTTGATTGCAAATAGATTGTCAGTTAATGTTTCAAAAACTAAATATATTTTATTTAGGACTGCTCAATCCAAATTAACAACAAAAAAGCAAACTCTCGCATTGCAACAAAATAAAATTGAAGAAGTTGAATGCATTAAATTTTTTGGTGTTTATATACAAGAGCACCTATCATGGTCAAAACATATAAATCACCTAATATCTAAATTACGTAGCGTTCTTGGAACTGTTCTTAAAGTGAACTCACTGTTAAACAAAAGATCTCTTTTCCTACTTTATCACTCTCTTATAAAGAGTCAGCTTTTTTATTGTATTTTGAATTGGTGTTATGGCAATAAAACTTTGGTTAAAAGATTACAAGGACTGTGCTATAAATTTATTAATTAGTTTTTAGTTTTAACAATAACTCAACTGTTTATGGTATTATAAAAGAAAATAAATCATTTACAATAGATCAACTGTTGGCTAAAAACTAATTGTGTTTATGTTTAAGCAAAAAAAGGGATGTTTTTACTTTTTTAAGTAATGAGGATAATATTTAATTGTTACTCTTTTAAGTAATGAGGATAATATTTAATTGTAATGTTAGATTCCTAAACACAATACTACCCTATCTATTTTAATTATAGGTTTCTGGAAAAAAGAAAATGGAAATGGTATCAAAACATTTGAATTCAATCTCTTGAGAGAAAAACTTAAACGATCAAGATATCCAGTCTGCTCACAAAGCTTTTGCTGGCGGTCTCGGTCTTGGTCTCGTAATGACCTGGTCTCGGTCTCGTACTTTTTAAATTAGTCTCGAGACCGGACATTTTTTTATATTTTTGTTATTTGACCCATTAACTGCGGAACTAAATTTTCACAAACCGTTTCTCTGTGCGTAATTAAAATGTGCCTCCCTTTTTGAAATGACTTTTTTCTTGCTATCGCGAGCTCTGTGGGGATTTTCCTATTAATCTGTTTTAGAAGCCGTAAACTCAGGCAGACGAGAGTTAATCCTTCTTCAAATAATAGCCGATAATTGAAGTGAAACGTATTATACACTTGAAAAAAATTAAACTTATGGTCATATAAATTTACTATTTTTAGATTTTTCATTGCATTTATTTAGTTGTTCTGTGAAGAAATTATACAAAAATAGTAGTTGCATTTTTTAACCAAATTGATAATTAGATGCTAGGTTTTGCTCATAAGAAAATGTAGAATGCAATGTTCAGGATAAAAAATTTTTTATAGCATTTTAGTTTTAAATTTATTAAAATCAAATTGGCTTTATGGCAACTACAAGGCTTCCTTGATTACTTGCATTTCGTTTATCTGGCATTCAATTATCTGACCAATATATTTTGTACAATATATTTTGGCACATCACAGCTGTAGTGCATACCACAGTACATTATTTCAAAATTATTTCGAAATCTACTGAAAAAACGTAAATCCACTCGCAAACAATGCAAAATTAATTCATTTTTTAGTACAGTGTAGATCTAAAAAGTGAATATATATGTACTGCATATTTTTGTTGCTTTGACAATAGAAATTCAATAAAAATTAAGCGGTTTTTTGCTTTTGATAATAAAAATTAAGCGTATTTTTAGCTTCCGCTCATATTTTGAAAGTAACTACCCAATTAGACCGGATAATCAAGGAAGCACTGTACTAACTACAATGCTTTTATGTTTACGTTACTTTTACTATCCTATTTACCCGACAAAGTAAACTTCTAATGCTTACCCATTCTACTTGTTGCATCTTTGAATAATTGTAATTGAAAATGCTATTGAATAAAAAACAAGATTGATAATTCTACGTTATATTTGTGAATTGCTTCTACCAGTTAACAAAATCTTATTCTAAAGCTCATAATCAGGGATGGTCCTACAAAAAGGGGGCCGGTAACAGAAAAATAGGGAGGACCACTCTTTTGCTAACCTTCATATAAATAATCGGCGGCATGGTCAAGTGGTTAGAGCGCCCGGGATTGTGATCGACATGACTTCGGTTCAAAACCTACTCGCGCCATATTTCCCTGCTTTGGTTATTTTGCCAAGCAGTTCTAAATTTCAGTATTATCTCTTAAAATCGTATTTATGAATTAAAACGTTTTTATTTAATATTTATTTATAAGCTATAAGTCAGAACATTGTTTGTGAATATAGTGAACCTTTATTTTTCTATATTTGAACAAAACTTCATAAAATATACTAAATGAAGTTTTTTAATTATTATTTTTAAATATGTATTATTTAAATGCTTTTCTCAATATTTTTTTGTTTTAGGTCAATATCAATTAGTGGTTTGCAACCACGAAGGTATTCCTCGACAGAAGAAAATTTCGTGAGTTTAGGGGAGAAATTTATATTTAGAAGAATTTGCTTTACAACAGGCTTTTTAACAACAGCCTTGGTTTGATCTTGTAATTCCTTCCAGCGAAGTCGACCAATAAAAACCTACAAAAAATTCTTTTTCCTATGTCTTTGGTGAAAAATCCTGTAAACAACTTTTTTTGATCTTTACCTGAGTTTCAAAAAATAATCATTTAACATAAATAGTTTTGCCATAAAGAGTTATTTGATTTATCAAAAAGGAAGAATGAAGAGTCTTATAATGAACAAAGAGATAAATAAATGATGCAGCTAAAGACATATTTTTTAATCTTAATTTTAATTTCTACTTATGAAAAAATTTTGTTTTGTATTAAAAATACATACAGGTGCTCCAAAAAAGATGTAACTACTTTGATAGGTTGTCATAAATCTGTTGCGTTGAGCACCGACTTTTCCTTTTCAGGTTACATATGGGGGCGATTCAAAAACGACGCGGGATTTCAAAACTGGGCGAGTGCCAACAAAATAAAACCTGTTCGAACATGCCAGCCAGAAAGAACATGATGTAGGCTATCTATTGGTTGCTAGCAATCATTATTCAAATAAAATAAAGCCGTCAGGTACTAATTAATAAAAAAAAGGTTAAAACCAATGAAACGTAAGGACTTTGAGACAAGAACCAATATAAAGTTTTTGTAAAACTTGGTCGGAAAGGAACGTAGATCATTCAAACTTTGCAAAAAGTTTATGGGAATCATGCTCTAAAAACAACTTGCATTTACAAATAGATAGAAGGGTTTCAAAATGGTAGAAAAGCTGTTGAAAATGATGAGGGTTGTGGAAGACCAACAATCTTGAAAAACTTTCAAAACGTTGATGCTGTTAGGAACCTAGTCAAAGAGATTCAAGTCTGACAGTTTATCAGATGGCTCAGACTATGGAAATATCAGTTAGTTCAGTTCATTCAATTCTGCATGACGATTTAGGCTCAGCAAGTTTATGGCGCAATGGATCCCAAAAGCGTTGCGGGTAGATTAGCTAAATCTCAGGAGTGAACTGTCATGGGCAATTTTCACCAAAATTGAAGCAAATAAAGACAACTTTTTCAGTCGAATCATCACTGGGGATGAAATATTGGTTTACCAGTATGATGCTGAAACAAAACAGCAGTCGAAACAATGGCTGCCACATGAATTATCCAACTTAATCAAATTTAATTTGAGAGGTCTGACAACAAGGTAATGGAAACCATTTTCTGGGATTCTGAAAGCGTTTTGTTTATATATTTTTTAGAAGGTCGAAAAACTATCACGGAATCCTATTATGTACAAGCTTTGAGAAAATTGAAAGCAGAATTATTAATAGCTAAAAAGCGTCAGAAAAGCTCCATCGTGGAATCACCTTCTATCATGAAAACACCCGAGCGTATTTTGCACGAGTTACAAAAGATGTTTAGAGAGAATTCTGATTGGAATTGCTGCCTCATCCACCTTACAGCCCAGACTTAGCCCCATCTGACTTTTATATACACTTCCAAAACTCAAAGAACAATTGAAAGGCGTCCATTTTAATAGTACTAATGAAGTAAAACACGCAGCAAAAACATGGCTCACAAAGGGGTTTGCAAATTTTTTCAAAATGATTTAAAAGGATGGAAGCACCGCCTGCAGAAGTGCATTGACCTGGACCAAAATTATTTTGAAAAATAAGTCCATTGTGTAGAAAAACCAATAAAGAATTACAAAATTCCCGTATTTTTTGAATCGCCCTCGTAGTCAACTAGATTGGATTTATTAACATGTCTGTGTTTTTCTTCTTTTTCTGATTTGTCACACTTCATTCAAAATAATTTTAATCATGACGATGTAGTTTATTCACGTTAAAAGTAATTCAAAGTTTTATTAAGAAATAATCGCGTCGCCAGCGAAGCGCTACTTTCATATTGTGTGATGTAATGTCTACCATTCGCTTTCTATTGCTTGATGTATCTTCTTGTCCTTTTTCTCTTCTCGTCCTTAAGTAATGACGTAATATGTTTTTGTCCGAGCCCCACTATAGCTCGCTAATAGTGGAATGTTTGCGTATATAGACCATTTGATTGTAGTATAAAGCGCTCTCCCTGGAGAGTTGGAGAATGATCTAGCTAATACGAGTAACTTATTTTCATGTGACATTTTATCTAATATGTACGCTCGCTAGATTGAGAAAGACGACGAAGAGAAGAGAGAGACGAATAGAGAGAAAAGTGTCTGTTGAAGCAGAATCGCTTCAAGAGAAAGTAGAATTTGGGGCAGAGAGCCCATTACATTTTGTATCGGTTGACAAGTGTTGAATTTGTTTTGGACCAGTGTTGCAGTTGTGTTCTACGGAGGTACAATCATTTGTGTTGATTGAATTAAGTTGCAGCGTTGATTCTTTTACAGTTGTGTTTTACGGAGGTAGAATCATTTGTGTTGATGGAATTAAGTTGTAGCGTTGGGAAAGAATTTTCTTCGACGTGAATTTTGTAATGCGTTTGTTCTTATTAGAGAAAGTGGTCTCTGTTTGTCTGTGAAGAAGAGTCTTCAATGAACCAATCCGAGTTTTCATTCAAACCAACTGTACAAATCTTCAGGCTCATAGCAGACTACTTCTTGAGCCAAAATAAAATATAATTTAGACACAGCTTTGTTTTAGCACAGGTATTCGGGTTACCTAGTTCAATTGGTCCTTTAGGATTTCCAAACAAAGTCTGTGACAAGATTGTATACAAGTATTATAGTACAGTATAACATTATTGTATGCAAAATGTACACGCTAGAGCAAATGTTGAAAATCGTCTAACGCTGGTATGAAGCCAAGTCACTCGCAGAAATGGTACCCACCAAATACCCACCATTGCACCGCCCCGATAGCAGTGTTTAATTAAGCAAATAACCTCGGTCCTATACTTTATTTTCTTTCTTTTTCTCTTTCTATTTTTTTAACCAATTTTATAATGAGGTGAAGTAACCTTGCTAAGTAATTCTATATTATACAACAAGTCACACCTTTCATCGCTAATTAGCAAGACACAACGTCAACTCGTTTTGTTGCTTCTTCCTTTTTCTAACCACGTCTTTAACAACACACAAACTTCTCAATATTTGTCATTTCGTTCATGTGGCGGAGCAGGAATAAAAGAAAACTGAACTGAACTGAACTGAACTGAAATCTGTCGTCGGTTCAAAACACATTAGGCTTACAAATCCAAGTCTAAGAATGCCACACAAACAAATTATAAAATATATAGGATTTTGCAGCATTTTGAAAAGGAGAAAACCTTGAATCACGTCCACAAGGGAAGAACTGGCCGGCGATTGATTTTATCAGTATAGTATTTTATATTCCCTGAAATTTACTTTTTTCGTCAACAGTGATTTCTGCTAAATTCGTATACAGGAGAGAAAAAAGCGCTTAAAACTTATTGTTACAGTAGAAGCCCGAGTAGAAGTATTTATTTGAAAATCTGATTGCAAAAAAGTCAAAAGAAATTTAGTCTTACCTTAGCTTAATTTTCTACAGATATCCTAATGAAATTAGTCAAATCGAGCAATGCAGTATTTTCTCTTTTTTGTGTTTTAAATTGAATTGGTTCGAAATGGAATGCTTATGTTAAATCTGTTAAAGCTTTGGTTTTTAAGAAGGTCTATTGATTTTATTAAACAAGTTTAAAAGAGTTTTGATTAAATATGCTTCAAATGAATTTGCACTATTAAAACAGGGCAAAAATTTTCATAAAAACAAAATTGCATATAGCCTACTAATAATGACTGCATACCGGATTTGTTTTAGGTTTAATTCAATTGAGAATGTGACTGATAGTAATATCACGGTTTTATGTTATTTTTACACTTTTATATACTTATTCAAATAGATAATAAGCACACATATTTAACATTTACAATTTATTTAATGAAAGCCTTAATCCCTTATTCAAATAGAATGAAAATCAAATATTATATATCACACATTTTATATATTAACTATTTTAGTTCACTTATTCATGACTCTGTTAGGATGGCCAAAGAGAGCGAGCTTATATAAATAAATCGACAACAAGCTTGAGAATTAAATGAAAACGAGCAAATAAAAATAATTACGTAATTGACTAAGTTATCTACACGAGTTCGAATCTCGAATAAGTAATTTATTTTAAATCATTTATGGCAAAAAATTTTTGCTTTCTATGCCAGTTTGAAAAAAAGTTTTTTGCCTGTTTATAACTATCGAATTGATGAAAATTTCGTCCACGAAGTCAACTATTAAAACAATTTATATGTTTTTATGGTTTCGTCGTTTTCATCTGTGAGCATGTACTCTTAGCAGACTTCGAAACATGCCAAGGAAGCTGGGGTATTAATTTAGATGTTTTAGATGTTATTTTGCTTTTTTTTTATTAACCTTAAAATTACTTTTTTTTCCAAAATTACTAAACAAGTTTCTACAAGAAAAACCAGTAAACCATATTTCACTTATAAACTTTTTGTTTTTCAATTTTAATTGTGCATTTTATGAAAGCGTAATGTTTTCTGAAAGCTTGGAAACCAAGTTTTACAAAAATTGTTTAAGTTTGTTTGATTATTGTGAATATATTCTTTATAATCAGAAACTGTGGTTTTTTTATATTTGTAGCTAAAAGTTTTAAGCGAATTTATTTTTAGAGCCCGCATAAATAAATACAGCTTTACTTCATTGCAGGGGTTTTAGTTACCTATAGTTCAATTGTTTTTTTTTTTTTGGATTCCAGATTAAAGTTGTGATATTTTTTTTATCTGACCCGGAGTGGATTTTGTTCTGATTTTGGCGGCGTGGTTGAATGGTTAAAGCGCCGGGATTGTTATCAATACGGTCTCGGTTCAAAACCTACTCGCGCCATTCTGTTGCATCCTTGGAAAAGACACTTTACGGCACATTCCCCCCGCTTGGTGATCTTGGCAAGCATTTATGAATTAAAATCACCCCATAAAAATATTTCAAGCGGACAGCAATATCTTGGTATCTCCGGAAGCAGGTCGGGGTAAATCTCCGGAAGCAGCCTCCGGCGCTTTCCTGCGAATGCGATGAAGCTAACATTTTAGGAACTATATTATTAGGTTTTGGCTATCTTTTAACAACAAAGTTTTACTATTCAGTTAGAATACAACGGTAATTTTTATAAATTTCAGAATTACAGATATTTGCTGTGTTGTGATCAAGACGAAGCTAATTAAAAAGCTGTGTTAGACAAGTTCACGGAAAGTTTTACGCTGATTTCATTAACGAATTATTTTGATTTCATTTGGACTCATTTGAACTGTTTTTTTTTTTTTTATTTGGACTGTTGTTTAACCAGGAGATAAAACAACAAATATATAGTTTCTATAAAACCAATCTAGGTTGTGTTTCGGGTGCAGGGGGCCGTAATCTAGGTTGCGTTTTGTGTCTTAAGTGGGCTTTGGAAATTTGTTTATTTATTTAGTTTTTATAGTAAAATTTATTTTTTGCTTAGTTTTTTGATGTAAGCTTTAATAAGTTTAAGAAAGATTTTTTAAAGAATTAAAAGAGAACAGAAATACTTGGTCATCACTCGAAGAAGGTAAGTATTTTTGCAAAAATTGCATTAACATAAATAAGAATTCGGAAAAGTCATGAAAACAATTCTGCAAGTAATTTGAGAGGGCCACAGCGTTTTTTTAACAGCGTGTCACTTTTCACTCTCCACCCAATCTCAACAGCGTTAACCTGTTAACTGCGTAAAATGTAAATTTCCATCCGCACTATTGGTCTTATGGTCGGTTAGACAAAAATTTTTTTCGGTGTTAGAACTGCAAAACGAAGATGGTTTAATTTATAATTGATTAATTATTTAAAACAATCGGCTATTGATTACTTTTATCAAAAGCTTTTGTTAGTATAACGAAAATTTTTTTCAACCATATTGTAGCGATACTCAGCAACACAACTAAATTCATAAAAATTTTATTTTCAAACGTTTTTGGCTTCTTAAGCCCTTTTCAAGAAAAACTTAAACTTAAATGAAATTAGCAATAATGCGTCAAAACAAGGAAAATTAATTATTTATGCATGAATGATTTACATTGTGACGAATAAGTTAAAGCAAATAGAATTATAAAGCCAATTTTTAGTTTTATTGAATTATTTAAAAGTGAAACCAAATTAAAAATTTATAATAAAAAAATACAGTAAAAAAAAAAAAAAAAAAAAAAAAAAATTAAAATCAAAATTAAAAAATAGTTAATAAAAATAAAAAACCATTTGCATAAAGTTGACGATTTAAACCAGGATTACGCTTTTTAATAAATAATGCTTTGTGTATTTTTGTTTGAAATTCTGACTTACACTTTTTAATTATTTTAAAGGAGTTTAAATTTAGTTTGACAGAAGGACAAACAGTATAACACATTATGTGATTTTTTATTGCACTTGATACTTGAGAGTTGAAGTCCAAATGCTCCCTAGCTCTAGTGCTCAAATGTCGGATTGACATACCGATGTATGTCAAGTTCGCGTCACACGAACATGTAAATTTATAAATTACATTTGAGCAAAGACCTAAAGGAGTTTTGGACTTCAACTGAATGTAATTTCCAATTTTAAATGTTTTATAGACAGGACAAAGTTTCACGTTAAATTTCGATTTCAAAATTGTTGATAAGCAATTTAAAAAACGTCTCGAGTCAATACCAAAGTATGGAATTATAAGATAATAAGTATTGTAATCAGTAGAACGATCAACTGTTATGTTGGACACAAATTTGTTTAAAACTTTATTAAAAAACCAGTAAGGATAACCATTTAAACAAAACGTTTTTTTTAGGTTATTGATTTCCCGATTGAATAACATTTTTGAAGAGCATATTTATTTCGCACGGTGAAGCAAACACAAAATTAAACCAGATTTCCATTTTTGTGGGCAAAAGGCGATTAAGTAAAAGTCCAGTGTTGGTTGGTTTTCTCCATGTATAAGTGTCTAAGCTATTGTAATTTATTTCTATTTTAACATCTAGAAAACTAATAAAATCTGAAGAATGCTCAAGAGTAAATTTTATGTTTTTGTGTTGATTATTAAGAACATTTTGAAAAGACAAACAAGCATTGTTATTTTCAAAAACAGCAAAAACATTATCAACATAACGTAAAATGTTGGTTTATATTTTTAAGAATACGGTTTTCCAAATTGGCAAGAAAGAAATTTGCAATTGTCGGTCCAAGTGGTGATCCCATGGTAACACCATCAATCTGTTTGTATAATATGTCCTTGTATAAAAATTGTCCTTGTGTAGCTAACCTAAGTAATTTAATGAATATTTCTTTCTTCATTAATGGTTGATTTGGGTTTTTTGGAAAATAATTCATCAGCTGTAAGTTTTATTTTTTCTTCTAATAGTACATTTGTGAAAAGGGAAACTACATCGAAGCTTACTAATTTTTGTCCGGACGAAAACTTGTATGAATGTAATTTATTGATAAAATCGCAAGTTGATTTGAGCATACGTATAGTTGTGTGGGATGTGGGGTTGTATAATATTATCTAAAAATTTTTCTAACTTATACTCTGATGTGTTTATCATAGAAACCACTGATCTTAATGGGCACTCCTCTTTATGAACTATAGCAAGTCCATAGAGCTTTCCAGGTTGACTTCCACCTGGTATTAAGTTGTTTGTCATTTTAGAATCATAATTTTTGAGATACTTTCTGATGTAATAAAAAATTGACTTTTCTTTATGTATAATTGGATGGATTTTTAATTTTAAAAAATAATCTTTTTTGTTTAAAATAGCAGTTCGTTTACCTTTATCAAACTTACAAATTTTTATACTTGAATCAGCAGAAAGTTGTTTTAAAGTTCGATGAAAAGACGAGTTTTTTGGATTTGAACATAAACGTTTTGCGTTGTGAATTACAAATATTTGCTGTGTTGCAATCAAGAGGAAGCTAATTAAAAAGCCTTGTTAGACAAGTTCACAGAAAGTTTTACGCTGATTTCATTAACGAATTATTTGAAGTATCAAGCGCAAGTATCAAGTGCAATAAAAAATCACAAATGTGTTGTAATGTTTGTTCTTCTGTCAAACTAAATTTAAACTCCTTTAAAATAATTAAAAGGTGTTCACACAAAATTACACAAAGCATTATTTATTAAAAAGCATAATCCTGGTTTAAATCGTCAACTTTATGCAAATGGTTTTTTATTTTTATTAACTATTTTTTAATTTTGATTTTAATTTTTTTTTTTTTTTTTTTTTTTTTTTTTTACTGTATTTTTTTATTATAAATTTTTAATTTGGTTTCACTTTTAAATAATTCAATAAAACTAAAAATTGGCTTTATAATTCTATTTGCTTTAACTTATTCGTCACAATGTAAATCATTCATGCATAAATAATTAATTTTCCTTGTTTTGACGCATTATTGCTAATTTCATTTAAGTTTAAGTTTTTCTTGAAAAGGGCTTAAGAAGCCAAAAACGTTTGAAAGAAAATTTTTATGAATTTAGTTGTGTTGCTGAGTATTGCTACAATATGGTTGAAGAAAATTTATTCCTTGCCAAAATTATATTATAACGAAAATTGTTTTTTAAACATGATTGCCAGACACAAATTGGAACCTGACAAATCGAGATATTTCAGTTTAATTATTGTTAAGAAAAAAAATTAAAATTGTTATCATATATGTCAAATTACTTGATACAATAGAAGCCATAAAAAAATGCCAAAAGGTTTTTAACTTCCTTATGAAAAAAATCATGATGGCTTTGCAATGTTTTGTTGAAAATTTCTGTCATGATTCAATCAATTGTCGGGTCACGTTTTTTTCTCAAGCCAGTAAGAACAATACAAATTGTAATACATATAACAACAGTGTTTTAATATTTTCGTATAAGTTTTTACAATACAAATCCTTGCTGCATAGTTTAAATCAACAGTTTTTAGGGTACAACCCTAGTTTATCGCACAAATTACTTTTTTCAACAAGTTTATCAAAAAAAAGCAAACTTTACAGGTAGTTAAAACAAAACTTTATCTATCAAATTTCTCTCACGGAAATAATTTGCAACCAGATATTGTGATTAGGTACATTTTTAAAAATTTAGTCAATACGGTCTAATAAATCGTTGAACAAACACTAATAACCTGTTAAATGAATTTCAAATATCAAAAGCTTTCTTTTTTGTTTTGGAAAGAAATTTATCAAAAATAAAAATAAGTTTTACAAAATTGGCAAAAAATATCCGATTTTTTCTTGAACAATGCTTAGATGAAGGTCGAATCAAATCTTCTCCAACGTCTCAAACATAAATCGCAGATACCTGAAAAAAATATGAATAAACAGTACAAAAATTAATTTGGTTTATACAGTATAATAAAACATAGGAAGTGTTGATAAGTCTATGTTTTTTTATTTTTAAAAATTGAAAAAATCTTTTTGTGTAAGTTATTTTAAGCTCACATAAAAATAAATTTGATAAAGTTTATTTTGAAAACCTAGAGAACCTTTTATTGGTTTTAAGCAATGGTTTTTAAACTTCTTTGTTTTTAATCACCTCTACCTTTTAATTAACCTTACCCCTACCTTTACCTTTAAATACACTCTACAAGTTACACATTTTATTCACCCATAGTATTATGGTCCAAGTTTTTTATTCATGTGGGCCAATTTTCAAAATTGTTAGAATTTGGGTGAGCATGGGTTGGTTAGAGAGTTTTTGAATTTAGAGGATTATTGGTTAAAATGAAAGTAAAATTTTCAAGTTTTTATTTTTCACAAGCCCAGACTTATTTCTTTTGGGCTTAGCTTGATTTTAAACGTGTTTTTTACCGCAAAAATGCAAAAATAACCAAAACCTTGGAACTTGTAAAGTTAATAAAAAAGGACTATCCAATATTGGACATTTTGTCACACAGCTTATTTGGTTTTAGAAAGTAACATTTTGGTCTAATATTTAGCATAAGTTTATTCTAAAAGCTTAAATCTAAAAAATAATCCAAAGCCATTTTAAACAAGAAAATCAATAAAAACTTGATTTTATTAAGTAAGAATTACTTACGCACAAATTTTCTTCCAATTCTCATTCCATCTCTTTTAGCCATTGCAACAGCTACACGACATTTCTTAAAAGTTCTTACTTTATATTTGTCTATAACTTGATGCACCTCTGAGGGACAAAACATATCTATTCCAATCTACAATTCATAAAATTTGAAATATAAATAAATTTGTAAACTTTTTTATATTTAGTTGATTATTCATTCAAAAATCTAAATATTTAATTTTTAAACGCATTTTTAGTTTTTTCTCCATACACAAAAAAAAATTATTTAGCCTACCACTAGCAAACTTTGGTTGAAAACATTCATATGAAATATTGTACACAGAAAATTAGAAAAAGCTTTTTTGTTGATGGTAAAAATCATCCTCATCCTCGTTATGCAATAGACTAAGACTAATTTCAAAACTTACGTTTTTCGTTCTTGCTATTGCTGTTGTTTCAGGAACTGAAGTTGTTGCAGCATTTTGCATTAAAGTGGTTTTGTCAGAACGTACTGATGCTGTAAATTTATTTTTGTTTGAATATTTATTAAAAAAAAAAAGAAATATGTTTTTACTTCAAAAAATTTTCTTTTAGATAATCCTAATAGCACTGACCAGTGACTTTTTTAACGGTTGGTATAGATGTACAGAACCAAAATAGAATTAACAAAAGACAGAGCAGAACTTAAAAAATGAATGACAAAAAATGTTACAATTACACAGCAGAAATTTGCAACCAGATCAAATAGTATAAAAACTAACCTGAATATGCCGCAGTACAAAACAAAAAAATTCCACAAATAAAAAAGATAAATTTCATATTTGTTTGTTGCGCATTGATACCCAAGCAATATAACAAAACTTTAACAATATTAAATATGTGTTGTTCAATCCCAGTTTTTATACGATGTTGTATGAGAAAAAAATATTGGAATAAGTCGAAATGATTTTTTTATATCCATACTTTATCACGATTCCGGAAATTAAAATTCTAAAAGCTTTTTTTTGGCATCTAAATTTGTTTTATAAACTGTAAAAAAAACTGAAACTTTGTTTAAAGTAATACTGTTTTTACAAATGTATACGAAAATTGATATCTATATGCAATTTAATCAACCATAGTTTATTTCACAGTGCATTAGTTGTTTCAAACAATCTTGGTTGTTTCTATCGGCATTTCGTTGTAGACAATTACAAAAATATGAAGTAAGAATGGTCAAGTCAATCAACAAGCAATTGCCGACACACCTGTTTCGTCCTTGTTAGAACTCTGTCAGCAATTGCTTGTTGATTGACTTGACCATTCTTACTTAATGTTTGCAATGGAACTGCAGGGTTTAGCTTGACTTTACCCGATCCGTGTTAGGTGACTCGGTGGTCAACATATCGGAAACACCGCCAGTATGTCCTTGCGGCTTAGCGGTGTATCGCAGTTACGTTGGTAGTGCATTGTTTTCATTGAATTACAAAAATAGTTAACAAAAGCATGATTACCTTAAGAGAATATTGTTTGATCGAATAAAACTTTACATTACACATGCAGCAACTCTCAAAAAATAAACTAAGTCAAGTTTAAAAGTGTAATGGTCATAATTTTTTAAGAAATTTAATCGAAAGAAGCCCAAACCAACAGTACATGTAAAGATATTAGTCCATTTTGTGACATATGTAATTAAAAAGTACTATTATTATTTTTATAATAGCTATTAAACCAAGTGTTTCCTTTGAAACTCATTTTTTTAAATAAGTAGCTGTTTTCAAAAGCTTGATTTTTTTTATTTAGCTGTCTTCGGAAGGTTTTGTTAGAATAAATTGAAGAACCAAATTTAGTATTTGAAAACTTTTTAAGACTGATTCTGAACGGCTAAAAATTAAGGCTAGTAACAGTTATCATAATAATTGATAATATTTAGCAAAATAAAACCACATTTTGTTGGCATAAAACTTTTTGGCAAAAAGGAAACAAAATTATGCACATTTAGTGTTAAAATTTGGAAGTAAAAGCAAAATTTTTTACTCTTATACTAGTAATTTATGTTTGTGAACAAACTCTTTCTGTCTACATAACTTAGGTTTTCAAAGAGTGATAAAATTGATTTTAAGATAGATAAATGGAAATCGGATCGTGCTTTAAAAAGAATAAAGAATTGGTTGTCCTTGTAGTGAGACACATATTTTTGGTGGTGTAACAAATGATTTTAATTCGCCCAGGCACAATGCGGTATAGAATTAGCTGATTTACCTTGGCGTTGTGGTTGTTTTCGTTCTTGACCGGTTCTGTTCCAAATAGACTTTAGCACATGCTGACGGTTTCTGTCCTGCAAACATTGGGACGTTCGACTCACGTACCGACTATCGCAGTGCATACCTATTGATATACGACATTACTTTGTTAAAAAGTGGGAAGAACGTCCTTATGTATTGCAGGTAAAATTTGTCTGGTAGAAAAAACCACTCGTGGTTGGATTGCTCCAAAGCAATTAGTAGCAGATCATTTTATCATTGTACCAAATTTCAGCGAATTTTTGCCAATTCATGGTAATTTTAAATAGACAGGACATTTTTTAGGTCTTTTTTAGCGTTTTTTGGAAGCTTAAAATTTTTTAGAAAATTATGAAATCAATAAGGAATTCCAAATAATCATTTTCCATAAAGATAGAGACAATATTGTAGAAAATGTTTATGACTGTGTGAAAAGAATAAGTGCTTTCGGCAACAGTAGCTTCATCTTCTGTTTTACAACCTGTCGTGACGAAATAATTTATCACTTTAGTTGATGAAGAAGCTTCTCTTACTGTTCTGCAATGTTTATCAGAACAGAGATGTGATTTCAAACCAGTGATACCTTTGAATGAAATAGAGATGTATGTTCCTGGTGTACAAACTAGGCATTCTGTTTTCTTGCATTTTTACCTTTCCGGAAGCAAGGATGGTTTGCTTTCATTTCGCAGTAAATTTATATTTTCGCTTAGCCAATTTTAACAATAAAAAAAGCATTACTAAGTTAAATCTTTAGCCCTAAACAAATTCTTATTGTAAAAGCATTGCAATTAGATTTTATAAAATTGATTATACGAAAATCCCGGACATTTCAGAACTTTTAAAAATTCCTTCCTGATGCAGATTCGGTTACTAAAATCCGGAATATTTTTGAAAAAAAGTCGACGTTTGGTAACCCTATGTTAACACAGTCAAACAAGATGAAATTTTTTTCGAACTCAAATTGGGGTTTCTTATTTTTTGAGTTTGAAATCAGAAAAAAGTGAGTGTTGACTTTTTTACTAGCTTCGCAATCTAATATTTTTTGCCAAGATGCCTTCACTTCATTTCAAAAGCGATTACGGACTAAATATTAATCTGTTTTCTCTGTAATACAGAATTTTAATAGTACAAAACTTTGTTTAAAGCGATATTGCAATCTCTTTTCTTTTAGTGATTTCATACTAATAATATTAATTATTTATTTATTTTTGCTAATTTCTCACCTCACTAATACAGAATGACTAATTATGCAGCAAGCTTATAAATTTTTTTGTGATTAATAAAAGGAGTTAAAAATCGGTTTTAAATTTGTTTTTTTTTTTAAGAGTTTTTCGTATATGCAGAACTTTCAAATCTGGGTTCCACAGTACATTTTTGTGTAACAAGATATTTGCAAATGTTATTGACGTTTTTTATAAGTCATTTAAAAATTTGTTCATTTAAATTTAGCGATTATGACACAAATAATAGAAAAAAATCTTGGCAACAACTCCCGTACATATGCTTTTATTATAAAACATAAATGTTAAAAAATTAAATTTTGTTGATTGTTTAACGCAGGGTTTCTCAGCCTTTTTCTGTTTGTGGCACATCTTTAAAATACTTCAAAAATTGCCGCACCTTTAGACCATTTTTATTAATTTTTCTTCCCAAAACCAGGTGATCACTAAAAAATATCATCACTTAGAATTAGGCTCAGATTTCTAGCTTACGTCCCTAAATTTAGTTGTTTTCTGAAAATACTGTTGTTCTGGCCGCGACACATAATTTGTTTTTTTCAAAGTTCGTCGCGCACTTGACTTAGGATTCTTGATTTCCCTCCAAAATGATGTGATCTCTAAAAAAAAGTATTGATTTTTTGCTTTTCATCTCAAAATTTGGGTTTTTCCTAAAAAAAAAAAAAAAAAAACTTTTGCCACAATTTGCCACTTTAATTTCCTCATTTTTGCGCAACAATTAGCTGTTCTCTAAAAAAAAGGTCTTCACCCAGATTCACGCTCTCTCTTATCTATTTTCTTTCCAAAATCAGATCTTTTCTAAATAAAAATGTTCTTCACTCCAAATCTTACTTATTTTACCTTTAAAAACCGCAAAATTCAACATCCCAAGATAATTTTTTTGAAAATCTTTCGCGGCACACCTGAAAATCTTTCATGGTACACAGGTTGAGAAACACGGATGCAGTAAAATTGAAGTGTATAATTCAAAATAACATCACAACGCTCAATCTTTTTCCTGGACTAGTGAATTGCAATAACTTGCGGCACCCTAGCGAAACGCAAATGGCACCCCGGTTGAGAACCACTTGTTAATGTTTAACTTGTTTAAAAACTTGAATTATTTTTGTTTAAAACTTTGGACTGCTTCTTTTCATTTTGTATTGGTCTATCTATAGTTGTAAAAGTTTAGGCGAAAACATTTTCTTTTCAAAATTGTTTAAAAAAATAGATTAGTTTAAAAAATGACTACTTTTATCAAAGACTTGTTTTTTTAACGAGTTATCAAATTTTAAAAGGTAAGAAGAAAAAAAAATTTGTGTCACTAAGAATAAACTAGCAAAACATCTCAGTTGTCTGAAGATGTAAACAGTGACTCAATTGCAAGTATAAAAGTTGATTAGTTATTGATAAAGTAAAAGCGCATTTATACCTGACGTTATTAGATCCTTATATCAATACAAAAAAAGCATAAATATCTCATTCACATATTCTTTGCGTATTCAATGCATATTATAATTTGTAAAATATGCCTTCAATTTATTATAATTTTTGTAATGCAACGCTAGTTAGAGAAATTGAGAATAGGGAGTAAGATTTCAGTCTGCATTTTTAAATTGAAGTTTCGATTTTAACAAGTTTTGTGTTTTAAAAAGCCGGGTTTTACCTCTTCTCAAGTTATTCTATGTTTTTGATATATAAAAAAATAACAAAAATCCTTCAAACTTTTATTTTACACATCATATTAAATTCTTGTAAAAGCGGTCCGTAACAATCATAGCGTTCAAAGTGTCATCATTTACCAGCTTCTAATCTTTCTAGAAAAACACTCATTGCAGAAAGGGCGCGCTTTGGTTTTACAAAAGTCAGTCTAATTTTGTGGGGAGCACAATAAAGTTTTTTAAATTTTTACTTTTACATGAGCTTTAATAGTTTGAAGCTACCAAAAACAAGATTTGAAATCTGTTATTGAGTACACTGCTCAACACAAAATAGCTTTGTTTTTCTAAACGAGAACAAGGGCATTTATTTTTGAGTGATAGGGGGCGCTGATGCGAATCTTTTACTACATCATGTTTTAGAGATTTGAGGGGATGCGGGCATTTTATAACCTATAAATAGCAATTATCTTTGCCACTATCATGGCAGCTGTTTAGCTTTTGACATACTAAACTGATTAGTATGCTATTATGGTTGATAAAGATTAAACAAGCAAGTTTAACGTACCCGTTTGGGTGTTTACCGATAAACTGAAAATTGGACTACGGAAAAACTCTTTTTTGTCTATTGTATTCTTGAAAACGAGTCTTTATTGATAGCCTTAAAACAATCTGTTCTTGGATAATCTTGAAAAAACTGCTAGCCCTACATGAGCAGCCTTAACAAAGGCTGCTCTTGGATAACCTTAAAAAAAGATTGTTTTGGGTAGCTTTAAGAAAGGCTGTTTAAGAATAGCATGGCAAAATGATTGCTTTCGACCTGGGCACCACTTAGTACTGCA
Source organism: Diplosoma virens (assembly GCA_963680785.1). NCBI lineage: Eukaryota > Metazoa > Chordata > Ascidiacea > Aplousobranchia > Didemnidae > Diplosoma > Diplosoma virens. The sequence goes on from OY796891.1 coordinate 9,910,054, forward strand.
ATCAATACCAGTACTAAGATGAAGATTTAAAAACGTTTGGCATACAATTTCCGTTTGTATACATGGGTTTAATTATCACGGTACAACACCAGAAAAAATCATCCATTATACTCTTATTCCAAGCTTTTTGATATCTTTCTTCTATTGCTTGAAAAACTTGGTGAAATTTTTTACCGTGCTTATTACTAACTGCTGTGAGATTTTCAAGAAAAAACTCAAGATGGAATAAAGAAAATGCATTTTCAAAGACATGCAACACCCCATTTTTTTGTGTGCCGCAAGCAACTCTTCGACACCTTTTTGATACAGAGTTGACTTGAAATTTTCAAGATAATGAAAGCAAATCCATTTAAATGCATGCCAAGCTCGTAGTTTCAAAGTATTTAAAGCTTTTTCAAACTCTGGGTCTTCAAAACCTTTTCATATTTTTGGACCAACAAAGATTTTTTCTTTCAACTTGGCTTGGCTTAGTTTGAGCAACTTTTTGCAAAAAAATTTAAAGCCATTGTCTTCATTAGTACTATAATCAATAGTATCAAGCCTATCTTGAGAAGGCACTGATGATGGCATTGACTTATCATGAGGAACTAGTGTTCTTGCTCAATCTAAATTGGGATGTACTATTTTATCTCTCTATTTAAAGGATAAAATCTTATTTTGCTGAGACAAAAATAGCAATCCAGACAGTGATCTTTGTGTTCACGCTAAATCATTGCGACGGCAAATAGCATAGAAGAAGACTGTATACCAGCTGTGCAAGCCTAAACAGCAGTTTTTGCATACTTTATAAGGTGCTCAGGTGGTATCTTGATCACCTAATGAGCAACCAAAATATATCATTTGCACCTTCTTGATGTCATGATTTATATTCCTTTGTTGTTCTTTGCTGGTAAAATTTTCACAAACAAAGAAAAACCGATCTGGATGGTTTAAGCACTTTCTAGGCATTATGAATATATTTGGAAATTTTGAAAATACTATTAAACGTTGGCCTACCAATTTTTCACCTATAGAAATAGATAAATATAACATAACTAGAAAAATAAATGGTGGAATTCAAAACATTTCGAGATAGCCACAAAATCTGGTCCGATCTGGGAAAAACCTGGCAAAGTCTGGCTTAATCTGGGCTCTATACATTACCGGAATAAAACAGATCTTTTTCAGAAAAACGGATTAAATATTGATCTGTTTTGTCTGATTATTACCAGGTTTTTACCAGATCTGGTGTGATGCATATGTTTCTAAATATTTAAACCGATAACCAGATAATTACCAGGTCCTTACCAGATCTGTTATTCCCAGTTTCAGATCAGGATCCAATCTGGTAAGTGGTTTAGCGTGCTAAACTGGCCCCGACCTGGCATTTACATCAGGTCCAGATTATAAATTTAAGATCAGGGCCCGTTTAGCACGCCCAATATTTTACCAGATCTGAACCAGGTCGGATAGATCTGCATTGCCCGATAAATTGTGATCTGGCTCAGATAGAAATGGCTATCAGGGTTAGCATTTCTTGCTTTTTAGCTCTTTTTATGTTTGTTTTTCCCTTTTTGTTGTACTCTTTCTCTGCTTTTATCTTCATTTATATTTCGAGTTTATGACATTCACACGTTGAGAAAAACTTAAGAAAAACAATAATTAGCTCCAACGTAATAGAAGTTATTTGACTGTTAAAACAAATGTAACCCAACTAATATGTAATTATTTTAAGGGAAAACCTTGATCTTACCACAAAAATTACCCGAAACATTTTACAGAACTATTTTTCCTATAATTTTTTACGATTTGAAAGCGTTTGAAATATTTTTTATATAATGAGAACAATTGTTATTTTGAAAGGATAAGCAATTTTTTGACTCTTCAAAAAAAAGTCAAAATAAATGTAAGAGATGAAAAAAATTTAGGATCGAGTTTAATAGCAATGTAAAAATTCCAAATAAGAGGTTGTTTGATGAAAAATTGCTGAAAAAAAAATCAGTACGGATTAAATTTAAACTTCATTATAATTGCAATGACACGTCAACTGAATTAATCAATCTCTTATCAAAAACTGCATCAAAAACCAAACCAAAAACAAAACTCAAAAAAAAGAATTCGTTAAACAAAAATCAAAATCAAACAAACGATTTTTTTAGAAATTTTTTTCAAACTTTTATAGCATAAGACAACTCAACGGAAACTTTGCTAGTATCTGTGGTCATACAAAACAAAATTATAAAGTGTTTTTAATTGCGTAAAAAAAATTATTGTTTAAACTGTTTGTAAAAACCGTGTTTTATTTTTTTATTTAAAAATAGTAAGAAACAATTTTTAAAGGTTGTTACAAATTAATTTACAATAAATAGGATATCGACAGTATTGAGTAAAAAACACAAACAAATTCAAAAAAAAATTACACCAGCACTTGTGTAAAACTCTATAAAATAAATCTTTAACTGTAAGAAATTGAACTTTCATGCAAGTGCAAAACTAAACATAAATATTACCGCTTGGCAGTATGACTGCGACTAACGGAGATTGATTTAATAAAAGAGATTTTGGTTGAAGTTTTGCACTCGCTATTACATTGTGTCCTTCCGAAAGGCAGTTACTGCACTCAACGTTCTTGATAAATACAAATTAAGTTGTATCAATCGTTCAATTTTAACTATGCCTTTGTAATTTAGAAATCAGAGCAAAAAATAAACGCTTGACCGTTGTTTCAACCCATTCAATATTGTTTTTTCTTTAATTAAATGATTTTTACATATGGAACATTTGCTATGAAGCACATGAAATACTGATGTAGATGTTTTCTGAATTTGCCTTATTTATGGGTGAGATAATTTTGAGATCTCGATCACTATTTGTCATTTCAACTGTATAAACTTTTTAATTTTGGGGAATCTCCAAAACCTGCGAGGTTGGTAACGACGGACAGGGAAAAAGACCCCGTGTCGGCAGGTGGTTGAGTGGTTAAAGCACCGGGATTATGATCAACATGGTCTCGGTTCTCGGTTCAAAACCCACTCCTGTCATTCTGCTGTGTCCTTGGGAAAGACACTTTCCCCTGCTTGGTGGTCTTGGCAAGCAGTTCTAAATTGCAGTCATATCTCTATTGAAATTACAAGCGGACAGCAATATCTTGGCATCTCCGGAAGGAGATCGGGGTAATTGCTTACCCAACGTATTAGCGCGAGTCGGGAGGATAAATACAGAGACAGAAAATAATAAAAAAATAATAATGAAAAATTTTTTTTCCCACAGTGTACTACTGTGGACAATTTTCTCTCTACAATGTACCATTGTTGGACGTAAATATCTTAGAGGTATTGAAAATTGAAAAGTACTTCCAGTCAGTCAGTGAATTTATTTATATAAGTCAGATGATAACAAGAATACAACAAAATCCACCAAAAAAAATAAACAGTCAGATAAATTGCAATAGAAATATTCGAAGGACCTCTCGGTCAACGAGTCAAGTAGCACTATTTAGCTATATACATAAGCTGCAAGACATTTTTTAGCATTAATTTGTTTTTAAATTGCAGTTTTTGACTAGATTTCAATATAGTTTAAAAATATAGAAACGATAAATAAGAAATCATTTGTAATTTAACAATAGATAATTTTGTACTTAATTTTAAATTGATTAAATGACATTGTTTTTAGCTCGTGTGAAACCGAATTCCAAATTTTTGCTCATGATATTTGAAATTTTGTGCAATTTTGTGTTCTTTACCTTGCCTTGATAAATGAATTTTATGAGGCAGAATGCAAAAACTGTGATATGCAAACTAAAAGTCGGCAGTGTAGTCGAGTGGTTAAAGCACCGGGCTGATGATCAACATGGTCTCGGTTCAAAACCCACTTGCGCCATTCTGTTGTGTCCTTGGGAAAGACACTTTACGGCACTTTCCCCTGCTTGGTGGTCTTGGCAAGCAGTTATAAATTACAGTTATATCTCTATTAAATTACAAGCAAACAGCAATATTTTAAGCATCATCAGAGTTGACTCTCAGGCCTTGTGAGAAGACATACGGTGGTCTCCGGAAGCAGGTCGGGGTAATTGCTTACCCTATATATAGCGTCTCCGTCGCTTTCCTGTGAGTCAGGAGGATAACTATAGAAATAAAAAATAAAAATAAAAAATAAATTTTCTGTACGTTGGACTGCACGCAGATCGAATTGGAACAAATTTAAATTTGAAGAAAATAATGACAAAGCTGCCCTACTTAGACTTTATGCTAATTATCATGAAGAAATTTTAGTTAATGAACCATACATTTCCAATTGTTTTAGAGTTATTTTTTGTTCAACAACCAAACAAAAGAAATTTGGACTGGTGTGAAAACCGTTGGTTTTCAAAATTGGATGCCAAAATTAATATAAATAAAGTAATTCTACCTAAAATTAAATAATTCGTTTTTCTACCCTTTGCATACAATTAAATATATCTTTCTCAATTTACTATAGTAGTGACCAACAGTTATTGATGTCATGCGGTAACGCGTTGAAAAGATAGTGACGTCACTTTGGTTTTGGCTTGTATCACAGTGTGACGACAGTTATACGTTTCTTGTTGTAGTCAACAGTATTTTAGTTTAAATTTGTAAAGTTTTCAAAATAGTTATTTCACTGCAGTGTAATTGTTAGGCTTAATTTTATCCAAATTTGTTGTTTTTATAATTTTATTTTCCACAGAATTGATAGAATTGTTATCTGATGATTATCTTGTGATCGAAATCGATTTTAACATTTTAATACAGTTATTGCGCAGCGACAGATTTCTAATTTTCAAGCTTGTCTTGTTTTTGTGCAATAGAAGGAGGTGTTGTAATAATGGCATGGGCTGTTCAAATAATGGAAGGGAGTGCTGCAATAATGGGACGAGATGTCCAGTTATTGCAATACTCCCAATATATGTACGCAATATACATATGTTCCCATACTTATATGCTGCATACTATATGTAGAGAAAAGCAGAATTTTTTAGTAATTTTTCGCCTGATTTTTTCCTCAAAGTAAGATATTTTTGGCAATTGCTATTTGGGGTGTGTCTCTGGAATATTAATTAAACCTAAAAAAAAATTTCTAATTGTTTTTCTTTCATACCAATTTTGTAAAATCTAAAAAGTTTTTTTAGCCCTTCAATTTAATTTTTCCTACTTTGCAAATTTTTTTGGCTGCAATTACGCAGACATATTTTTAAAATTGATGGTTTTTTTCTTCAATTTTTAGTCACCAAAACTTGAAATATTTTCGTTTGTGATAGCCTAAATAACTTTTAGGTACAGACTAGCCTACCTAATAGTCAGGAACTTCATCAAACTAAAGAAGTATAAAATATTTAATAATTTGAGATTGCTAGTTTTTACAGTGCGACTTAATCAATGATTTAGTTATGTCAAATAACACCCCAATACTCTAACTAAAACAAACAATTTATGTAAAATCAACGAATATTTCAAACAATTGTTGTTGTTTGTAGATTTAAATCTTTTGATTACGTAAAACAAAATTAAATAAATAAAGTGTAAGACAAAAAAAAAAGATTCAAGCACATATTCTTTGTTATGTAAGTTTGTTTACAAGCAACAAGGCAGGAAATGTTTAATTGAAAGTTATAGCTTTCAAAGTTTAAAAAATTTGGACTATGTTTGAAGGACTTGAAAGCCTAACAAATCTTGACAAAATTAAATTGAAAGCTATGAGCAGATTTTGGCAAGAAGAGTTCTCAAATTGCCAGTTAACGATTGAAAATGCCTTAAAATTAAATTAAATTTTGACAATATTTTGGATGACACCATGTTTGACCTACAGCAAAAAAAATTTGTTTTTTGAATTATAAATATTTTCCCGATGATAATTTATATATAAGCTATTTATGTTTACATTAAACTTAATAATTTGTGTCGTCTTACAATCAAAATCTTTATTTTTTTGGATATTTTTTGTTTATTGCACAAATGAAATCGTTGAAGAAAAATATAACTTTTTTAAAACTTTTGTTAAGTCATTTGTGCCCAGTACCAACAATTAGTTATATTGATACCATGAAGCAATTTTGATCTATTCAAGTTTATCGCCTGGCTTTAATTAACTCTTTAAACAGTTGTTAAAACTTTTACCGCTTTCTTCAGTAAATTTGGTTCACAAAAATTTTACTTTTATAAAAAGATAGGTGGGGAAACACTTTTAACTTACCAATATGCTCTAAAAAATATTCTTTCCGAAGAATTTATACCACGCTTTAAAGAATATTCATTAAAGCATTAGCAGAGGAAATTGGCAGAGATAGGATTGATTCCCTATTCATCTTTCTACAATATTTTTTGCTTGTTATTAAACTAACAAAATTTACTTTTATATGATTAAATGTTTTTAAAACAAATAACCGATTAGAATCAATGACTGCGTAATCAAGAAACTTTAAGGTGACTTTTTTTGTCACGCAAACAACAAACCCGGATGAATTACAGTAATTTAGGTTTATTACAAAAACTGCGGATCGGGGACTGATAAAGTTGCTTGGCGCATAACTTAAATACTTCCATTGATGCATGTAGTAAAGCCTTGCAATAAGTTTTATGAAGCGCTTTTGTTGTGAGCCATTGACGCTTTTCTGACAACCTAATCAGCGCGTGACTATTTTAAATTTTAGTTCAGAGGTTTTGCAGCTATATACAGACAATTGCTGAGTTTTGAGTTGTGATGAAAATAATAGTTTGCTGTTGAAGTTTAATTTAACATATGTTTTTGTGTTGTGTTTTATTTAGATGCCTGTAACTTTTTAGTTAATCAAACGCAAATAAATGTGAAGTGCAAATATCATTACAATGCAAAAGTAAAATATGAAAAATAATAATGTTTGATATATGGCTAAATCTAATAACGAGTAAAAAAATATTTGATGGGAAAAACTTATGTTGTATGCTGTTGGCATGCCCAAACATACTCGGAAAAATGCTCATACCCAGAGTTATAGTCTTTTTACCGCCACTGAGAGCTGTATGAAAAGCACACCAAAAATATTTATGTTTCATTTATTAAATAAATATTTATGTGTTTAAAAAGAAATTTTACGTTTCTTTCATATACACGGGAAGACTATAATGTCTAACCAGAATATTCACTGCTTATTTATTATTTCTCATTCCTGTTTTCCAAACATTACAAGGTGCAGTACAGTTGACGGAAGCACCTTTTTTTGAGCTAAATGTAAAATATTTTTTTCTTTTCAATCTAAATAGAACAGCATCGCTATATTCTTTGTCATCGTTTTCATAATGATGTCTTGAAACGTACTCTACAAATGACAACTATCATCTCGCTAGTCTTATTTAAAGTCATAAGTTGTTTTACTCCCACTCTCTACCTTTAGTCACCCAGATCTTCTAGTCGCCACCGCCGTTAACTGAAAAGAAAATTTCACAAAATAAAACGGAATGAATGACATACAAGCAGAAAAAATTTGCAAGAAAAAAGTCTAACAGTAACCCTAACGTCAGGTAATTTTTCCCAAATATTTCAATTTTTTTCCGTTCAGGAAAATTACTCGAAACCCAATATATGCACATATCCGTAAAAAATAATATGAAGCACAGCAACTGATGCATAAAGAGAGACCCACATCCCCATGCTCGATTGAGAGAAAAATGACGTGAACTCAATATGACTGGATGATAAACGTATGGCGTTATGTTTTCAAAAATAATGTTATTTCATTTACCGCTTAAATTTATTAATCATAAAATAAATAGAGAAATAGGTACTACAGCAGTGGTTTTTACGATATAACAATCTTTTTGTTAAGTCGCAGTTTTTTTATTCTCTTTACATTGTTGTCGTATTTCAAGAACGAAATATTAAATTTTTCATGTTTTTTATTTTATCTCTATATTTATCCTCCTAACTCGCAAAAAAGCGACAAAGGGACTAATACATAAGGTAAGCAATTACCCTGTCCTGTTTCCGGAGATGCCAAGATATTGCTGTCAGCTTGAAATTTAATACGAGTATAATTGTAATTTAGAACTACTTGCCAAGACCACCAAGCAGTGAAAGTGCCGTAAAGTGTCTTTTTCAAGGAATTAACACAACGGCGCGGGTGGGTTTTGAACCGAGACAATGTTGATTATAAGCACGACGCTTTAACCACTCAACAGCACATGTTATTAAGACTCTCAAGATTAAAGCCATTCTTACCGCAGCATAAGAGCTAACAAATTTGAGAAGTTTAAAAGCATTCTTGAAAAGAAATTATGATAGCTACTGCAATGTTTTGTCGAAAAGTTTTTTTTTCATGGTTTAATAAATTTTTATTTTGATCATTTGTATGCTACATGATCGATTTTGCATTTTTTCGTTAAAATTTTTTCTGTCGTGATTTGACAAATTTTTATTTTGGTAAATTGTCGTTTTGATCTATCGTCGTTTTGATCAACTGTCGTTTCGATCCACTGTCGTTTCATCAAGTTTGTTTCGATCTATTGCCATCCGATCTTTCTGTCGGGTCACAAAATAAATAGAGCTTGTAGTTAATTATTAAAGATTCTTAAGATGGAACGCGATAAATTTTTTGAACTTTTAAATTATCAAGGATTTTTTTTGTACAAGTGATACTAAAGAACTTGCTAAATACGTTTAGGAGAAAAAATATACTGACGCGAGATGACGTTAATAAATTTTTTCTGTTATGCGTATGTAGATTGTCTATAACGTTTTTATAGCTTTATATGATAAAAGTACGTAATTTTTATGCATTGAATCAATTTATGATAAAACAAAAAATTTAAAACCTTCGGAATATATTGATCATAGGGTTTAGGAGAATGTAATCTTTGCATGTACTGTATAAACTAGAAAAAGTATTCTTTTACGAATATTCCAGCTTTTTTTGCAAATAAGTATGAATGCAATCTTTGTCAGACACAGCAACAAAAAAATTTTTTTTATTTAAAACAAAACGCTAGAATAGTTTTGCTTTTGATAGAAGTTGTTTGGGTTTGATTCTCGAGCTGAAATAATCTGACGCACTTGTTTCCAACGGCTGGATGTCGGGTGAAACTACGGCGCTAGTGACTGTTCGGCCTTGACAAAATGCTGCAGAAAAAAAACAAAAGTTAAAGTTGATTCAGATAAAAAGCAGTCGCAGAGAAAGCAAGCAGTTAGCGTGATTTTCGAAAACATAAAGAAAAATTCCGCTTTCCTCTTGCTTTTTCCGCGACCCCGTTATTCTGAAACGAGCTAAAAAGTTAAAATAGTTTAACTTCTATCTTTTTCTATGATATGGTTGGTAGTCGAACTTGCGATTATAAATCAATCAATGCAATTTTGATAAGCGTGTATCATTTTTCGCACCTTGATTGCTACATGCTGCAGCAACTTGCAGGAAGACGTCTTACACTTTTGACGTAGTTTATTAAGCGGTTTTATCTTTTAAAAAATTTAAAATACTTATCGTATATCATTTTATATTTATATAAAGAACTAAAATTTCAAATTTTATTATAAATTATAAAATCTAATTGTATTTTCAGTTCAATGTCAAGTTTTTGTCGCAAAAAAAGCAGGTAACATTTTGCTAAAGTAAAATTTTAATTATTTTTCTGTGTTAAAGTGATTTTGTTTCTATGGAAGCGGTAAACTTGAGCGAAATAGATGCAGTCAAATTCTGATTGCAAGCATAACCATTTTAAAACATTTGTCTCACATTTATTTAGATAAAATTTTCAAAAAAAAATGCAAACAAAAATAATTTATATAGTGTCAATAAACGAACAAAAGAACTGAATGAATTAATAAAATAAATAAAACAATGAATCTCTTTGTCTCAAATTGATCTATCACAGATATCAGCAATCTTTACCACTTAAAAAGCCATTAAGACCCGTGTCCCCAAAACAGAGAAAACATTAAGAGCCACGAAACGTTTTTGACATTTAAAATCAAGCCAACACTACACATAAATTAAAATTTTTACGTTTTTCTGGTATAAATCAGAGGTCAGTTCAACTTCAATAAATACAATAAAAGGCGTTATATACTGTATATTTATTAAAGTTATACTGACTTCTGATTAAAACCAGAAGAATTTATGTACAGGGAGTTTTAAAAACTTTGATATCATTTGACATGTAATTATTACAGAAACTACATAGTTGAATTAAATGAAATTTAAAAGATTTAATGTTAACCAAAACAAGATTTAACCTTGTGCAGTCTCCAGTGCAGTGGCGTTTCTTTGTTAACTACCTGTCGTGCACGAAAGTTAAACTGGAGATTGTTACCCAAAGCCAGATTACCGACTTCACGTGTGCCGCGTTACAGGCGGTGCGCATATTGAACATTTGTAAAACCTTTTGTGGTATTCATGCGCCTTTGAATTTCTTATTCAAATTTACAGGATCAAATCTTGTTTTGGTCAACATTAAACTTGTTGAATTTCATTTGATTCGACTATGTAATTTCTGTAATATTTACATATCAAATAATGTCAAAATTTTTGTAACACCCTGTATTTTAATATGAATATTATTCCTGGTAACAGCGTTTACATTAATTAACATAATATTTCACTTAACCATAAAAACATATTAATTTATGCGGAATAACAGTCAATCAATATTATTCATGCTTGTATAATGCGACTTATGCTCTTGAACTTCAGCGGACGAAATCTGCACATTAAAGCTGTACAGGATGTTCCAAAAGTCTTGAGCACATTTCAAATCTTTATAAATGGTAGTAAGATGAAACTGGTATCATTTTAAAGTTAAATTCATTCAGTTTTTTCTCATGCCAATAATTCTTCGTATCTTTTGAGATGTTTTCATTCAACTTAAGTAACTAAAATAACTAAGATGTACTAATGGCGTTCACTAAATCAGAAAAGGCATTTTGCGTCCTCGAATTTGCAAAAACTGACTCATGTACACTTGTTCAACGTGTTTTTCGTTAAAAGTTCCGAAAAGCGGCACCAGAAAGGAAGTCCATGTTGAGATGGCATGATAAATGTTGCAAGGCAGAGGCAACGCATGTAAGATGCAATGGCATGGTGACGTGTTTGGCAAGAATTAGATTATCGGCTTGATGTGTGCCGTGTGACCAACGGTGCTCACATTGAGCATCTTCGAACATTCCATGAAAAACTTGAGATTGCAAACTATCAGAATATATTAGATGCGTTGTTATATCCTTGATAGTTTTTGAAATATTCAATAGCAAATTGTGCCCAAGACTTTTGTAACACCCTGTATAATGTCACCTTCATTTCAATACAGCAGGTATACATGCTGTGAGCTGCAATTCAGCTAGCAAGCAAGGTGAGGCTTGGTTTATTTGATTTTATCATAAAAAGTTGTTTGTTATTTTAAAATTTTACAATATCAACATAGTGAAAACCAAAAAAGTTTTTTGCTTAAGTGTATTGACTGGGGAGAAAAATTCTATTTGAATACTTATTTAAATTTATTAATTGAATTTTTCAAAGCCACAGGGAGCCGCAGGAGAAAAGTTAAAGAGCCACATGCCATCCTCTGCCAACCTCTGATTTATCGAAACAAAAATCTAGCGCTTTGCTAACTAAACTTGTAGTCAATTTTTTGTTTTTTTTAAACGTTTAACCCAATACGATTTGCTGCTTTTTCTTTTCCTTCATTTTTTAATTTTTATTCTGACGGTTCACTTTAATTTGTGCATCAATGTGCTCACACGGCTTGCTAGTAATATTAAATTTATTATTACTAACTTACCTTTGAAAATTATGATCATTCTAATATAAAATGCATGCGTGAAAACTATACAAATCTCAGACAATTTCCAAAACGCTTTCCATCAAATTATTATAATCCAGTGCGTCTAACTTTTCAAATCTACGTTTATTACATTTTTTACCTCTGATTTCGTTCGCATTTTTCTTTTCTTCATTTGTTAAAGTCTGCTTGTTGTTTGATTAATAATATTTGTGGTAATCAAGAAGAAAACAAAAAGAAAAGATTAAAAAAACAACTCAATAGGACGAAAGCTTCAAATATGGCGAAGCAGTTTGCTTAAAAAGCAAAAATCAAAAATTTCCATATATTTTCGAAAACTACCTATTAAGGCTACTGAAGGCAAGAATAAATGTAAATTTAAAAAAATGTTTTTAGTCATTAATCTTCTAAAAATAGTTTTAAAAATAATGATTTGGCTCGTCATTTTCCGAAAAAAATGTTGTTGTATGGTTTTATAAGAAAAGTATTACAAGGTTTAGGATTCACCTTTTTATATACGGTTATAAAATATGGGGATCATTAAAGCTTGCATAAATATTGAACCAAATCTATTATAAGCAAAATGGAAATTAAAAAGCGTTTGCTTGGCCAATGTTAAACGTTTTTCTCAAAATATAAACAACATCAAGTTTAGCAGTTTTTAATGCATCAAACCTAGATACACTCTTAAAAAAACTGCTGCGAAATTAAAGAAATTTAGCAAAATTTTTTCAAAATCAAAAACTTCGACTAGTAGGATTAAAGAAATTGCAGCAGTTTTTTTTACAGTGTAGTTCTCTGATTGTTTGATAAAAAATAGTCCAGACTAAAAAACAAAATCAAGCTATCTATTTTAAGTTATTCCTTTTTAATAATATGGAATAATTGGCTCGGTCAATTTTTGTAAATTCACACGAAATTTAGCATTTTCAGAAAAATTGTTGTAATTTTTACAGATTTCAGTAAATATATTTTAGCAAGAACACGTTCGGTGGCTGCTACTCTTTGATCTTTCAACCTCCGATGAATCAACTTCAACTAGCTAACAATTGTGTAATAAAAGAAATACAATGAATGACGTACAAATTATGACACAAACTTTTTCCGGTAAAAAGTTGTTTCGAAGCTATTTCAGAATAAGGATCAGAATATACATCAGAATAAGGATCAGAATTTTTCAAAGAAAGTAGGCTATACAATTATTTTTTTATTACTTAATGACAATCTTTTTTGTTCAATACTTTTATGATATTATGGTACCAAAAATTTAAATCATTTTACAGAAAATGTTTTTTTCTGTTTCAAAAATAATCGGGTAAACAAAGTAGCCTCAATATCTATCAATGAAAAGCTTTACTTTCTAATTTTTTAATTTAAAATATTTCCAGGAACCTATTCGTTCAATCTAAAGTGGGTAATAAACATTAAGTTTCCAAAAGTAAAAAAAGATCAACATCAATATCTAAAAACTTTTTTCAAGTGAAATTTAAAAATTGTACTATATAAATAAACAAAATAAATCTACTGCGCGTTAAATAATGGTCTTGCGTATAAACGGTTTGCTTAAATTTACTACAGTAGAATAACACTTACGTATGTTACACGTTGTTGTAATCGACTGATTGTGTCATCTTTAGTTTTTAGTGCAAAATTCCATATCATCACTTACTTTTAAAGCGGTGAGATTGCTTTACATTTAGTATCATCTGTAAGTTGCCAATGAAAAATCTTTGCTTTGAATAGATTGAAAATGTTTTTTGTATTTCAATTGAAAGACTGTTTCAAATCTTCACATTATATCTGTATTTTATCTATTTTTGTGGTTGTAAAGTGTGATTAAGAGAAACGTTTTTTTTTGCTCACAAGAAGACAAAGTATTCTGCTTCGAGACCTGACTCATTAAGGGAAAAAATCAGAAATTTTTATAAAATTTACATCAACACCTTTGGTATCCTGTTAAAATATCAATAACAAAATACCGTTACCAAAAAAAATGTCAACGACCAAAATCTCAACTGACCAAAATGTAAACAGACCAAAATATCAGCAAAGCAAAATATCAACAACTAAAATATCAATTTTCAATATCCAAGAGCCTCCATATGGCGCAATGGTGGAAGATTAGTTAGAAAGCAAAGCCTCTGTGCCACTTTTTGACCAAGTGAGGGCCTGCGAGACTTAAGTTTGGTTGTTAATGTTATGTAGTTGAATTTGGAGACTAAACCATCAAATTTAACTAATTCAAAATTGTAAAGATTTAAAAGTTTATGATATTAAAACGGTAAAATGTAGCTCTTTTTTTAAATTTAAACCCCCCCAAAAAATTGTAACCTCTTTATTTTGAAGAGCTATCAACTTTTTTAGAGATGCGAGATACGTCGCCCGTCAAACGATAAGTCCATATAACAAGTAAGTCTATAGCTTATTTACCGCTTGTTTTAAATTTATTTGTAAATTTTTCGGAATAAAATTTAATTTGCCTTTTTAAAAATAACACAAGATTTGTGTTCTAGCGGACTGACTTCTCTTTTTTTTTAGCATTCAGCTCATTACTAACGTGCCGTTACAACAGGAATCTTTTCTGTTTTTGCATGTGTTCCCCAAACGGCTATCACTTCCTCTCAAGTAACAGTGGTATTTTTGATCCTAACCACATACGCATCTTTGAAACAGAGATTGTTTGTATTGAAAACATTTAAAATCGAATACTCAGATTATTGTGTTGTGTTGAAACTTTGAAGATATTTTTTAACTGCTTGTTCATGCCGCAAATATAAATTAAAGAATAAGGTATTCAAAACATCAAAAATTTCAGCTAAACTTTACAAATTCTGTCATCAATTGCATCTATTTTTAAATTAAGTTTCTGTTTTGAAAAATTTCAAAAGTAATGTTTTAATAAAAACTCAAAAAATTATTTCTGAATGGCATAGATCGGCAAGGAAGAGGAATACCAAATTAGTGGAATTAATTACATATATTCAAAACTTTTTTTTTAATCAGGTTCTGTCCGAAGATCTTAATAAAAATAATAGCTTCTGGCCCAGCCGTAGTTTTAAATAAATATTAAACTTATTTAAGTTTGTTTTTTTTCAACAGATAATAAGATTCACAATACATTCATGGCATCAGTCAAATTTTGTTTTTAGTAAGAGTACACGTTTCAAATAGGCTTTACAAAAATTACCAAAAATTTGTTTCAGAAAAGAATTTTGTTTTTTTTAACATTTAAATATTTATTTAAATATTTATTGAACATTCATTGTCTTTAACTTTTATATATATTTTTTTTATACGTTTGGCATATTCAAAAAAATTTTTTGTTTTCATATAATTGTAGTTTTCCCTTATATCTATTGAGTATTGACTAGTTAAAAATAGATTAATTTTACTGCAAACCTTATAAAAAACTATGAAAGTATCAACCACTAAGTAAGATTAGCTTTATACAATTTTATTGATATATCTTTTTGGGTAATTATAAATAAGCATTCCATATTTTCAAAGAAATAAATTGGGATGTTCGTTAAAAAAAATTTTGTCGATAAAAAGCCAGGTTTTCTAAAAAAACGGTCTTCACTTGAATATGGAAATATCAGGACATAATGTTAACCGACGGGAGGCCGGGAGAAAACCATAAAGATTGGAATTGTCCCGCCTAAACGCTCGCTTCCACTACAAGCGTGGAATAAAGCATTCTTTGTTTGTTTTATTGATTTCTTTTGCTTCGCTGAGTGCTTGCTTAAGATTGTAAGCACGGAAAGATCAAAATAAAAAATGCTCCATTCCGCGTTCGCACTGGCAACAAGACCTATATGGGGACATGAGGTGATCCTGATCATAAAGTAATAATTAAAGTGAAGTTTAGAACTTGAAATCAATTTATAGTGAAGTACAAGTCTTCAAATAAAAAAAATCAAACAAAAAAATGAAGAGCTTTTACTAATTTTTGTTTTTCTTTTGGTACAACGTAAAAGTCCCTAAAAAATTTTACAAATTTTGCAATTTTACAAATTTTTTAACTAAAAAAACTTTAAATAAAAATGTTTAACTTTATTGTTTTTTCAAGTAAAAAGTCAATTAAAGAAATATAAAAAAGTAAAGTAAATAGTAAATACTAACATAAAAATCTTACGCAAAAATTTAAGATTAAAATTAAAATTAAATTTTTCAAAAAAAAATAAATTTTTTATTGTCTGTTTATCTTTTAAAAAATCCGAAATGTTTAATACAAAAAAAAATTATTTTTTTGTTGAAGTCAGACTTTGTTTCTTTTTATATTTTTGACATGCTTCCAAGCTTCATTGCAGGGTGTATTTAAATTAATTAAGTGATAGAAAATTTAAAATTCAGCTTAAAAAGTTTAGGAATATTGTTTATGATTGCATTTAATTAAACCTTTTATAAAAAAAATTAAAAGAACTGTTGCTATTGCACACTTACAAAACTAAATTATTCAAGTTGTTTACAAAAGAAATTTTTAAGCTTATGGTTTTACGTTAGTAAAATAAAAAATAAATCAGGTTGGAAAAATGGCTGGTTTAATACGTACAAAAAATAGATTTTTGCTTTTTTGTCAGACTATTAATGGATCTACCAAGTTTTTCAATTCAGCTTTACGTTTATTTTGCTTATAAAAGCGCAAATTTAAGGCAACTTAGGAAGGTTTATTTAAAGGTTGCGCCGTGATTGCCTAAACTGCGACCCGCGAAGTCTTTTGAGGCGGCTCGCAAAACAATTTGCAATTAAAAATTCAATTTTGAATTAGTACTTGAGTTCATTTTTCAATTACAATTTTTCGGACCATAAAAGGTTTTGCGTTTCATTTTTTTGCAGAAGCCATGTCTTTTTAGTTTCTTACTCCAATATTGCCGAAAAATTTGAACTGAAGTTGCTGGTAACCAAAATTTGCACCGCAATTATAAATGAAGATCAAAACCACATCATCACTTTGAATATTAAACTAATTTCTGCCTGCCATAGACTTGCAAGCAAAACTTCGGCAGCAATGGGAGAACGGTTAGGCACCCGTTGGTTTTGTGGAGTAAAAAAAAGTAAAAATGGCACTGCCCATGGTCTTTGTTTGTTTGCTTTGGCGAATCAAATGTGTGGTTCTATGCTACCACGTATGCAAGAGCATTTCAATTGAGCTCACTGAGTACTTTTAGGAAATTGTATCGTATTTTTATAGAGCAACTTGCTTTCTGAGAAAATATTCTTGGAAACTTTTCATAAATGTTCAATTTATCTTCATTTAGTTCAATCTTATATCATACTAATTACATCAGGAAAGCATAGTTCCTTAGAACTTCTCCGTCTATTCACTACAAACTCATGCAATCAATTTTTAAGAAAATGTAAGCACAGTATAAACTCTTTTAATTTGGTTTATATTGCCACTGTTCAATCTTGGGAAAAAATTACCTACTTGCTTAATCCTATAAAAAATAGACTTGTAGCAATGGTCATTTTTTACCATGTACTAAAAATTGCAATTAAGACCTTTAAAAAATGCTGCATGTAAAAAAAAGGAAAGTCGGGTTACAAATACATCGATTTTTTTCACGTTGTCTCTTACCTGTTATTATTTATCAAACAAGAAAGTACTAAAAAATAAATTTTAAAATCTTTTGCACATACGATTTTTAAAGAAAATCAGAATGTTTACATTATATTAAGAGCATCAGGTCCGTGGCCGGCGTAAAGATTTGGAATGGCCAGCGCGGTATTTCCGAAATGATGAAAATTAAATAGGATAATGATACTTCCAAAATAAAGACATAAAATAAATAATAAAGACATAAAAGAGTCTTTACTTGAGTTTGAAAGCAAAAATATTCTTATAAGACTAAAATTAAGCTTCACTTATCATTTTAGATGCATTCGCTGTTGCATCTACAAAATAAAAGATTATTGAATTCGTTCAGCTTTATTTGAATGAACAGAATAATTTGCGGGAAAAACTCTTTATACAATTTCGTTTAAAAATACGATTTACAATCGTATGATTACAGATTCATACAATCTTTGTCGTTTGTGGAAAGACAATACAGTACTTTCTTTTGTTGGTGGTATTAACAAGCAACATTAAATTTCAGTCAAACCCCTATAGAAAAAACTAAAAACGTTGTAATAAAAACAAATTGAAAAGAAAATATTTTTGTGATTATTTTTGGCATCGATTCATTTTTTTAATATCTACTGATTGTAATTATAACTACGTTTCATCCAGTCCACGTCACTTGCTGGTGAGAAGAGATCTTTTTATGTCTTTACCATTGGGTTTCACCAGAGTAAGGAAGCTTTTGGGTAGTCACACAAGGGTTTTATCATAAGGATTCTATTTTCTTATTATTTTTTTATTCCTTGTTTAATATGTTTGTGTATATATATATATATATATAATACAAATACAAATGTATAAAATTTGTATTAAATTGCTCTGATTTTTTTCATTGAGCACTCTGCGGGGAAGATCGATTCACTCCTGCAATATATATATATATATATATATATATATATATACAGTATATATAATTAACTTACAGACCACAAAATTTTTTAATTTAACATTAATTTTATTTGCCCCAACAGACTGTTTCGCCTGCCTGGGCTCGTCAGGGGGCGGTTAAAAATCTGAAAAACAAAATAAATAAATAAATAAAAAAAAAAAAAAAAAAATACAGTTTAAACGAAGCGCTTGAATTCCGGCGAAAAAGCGTAAAACAACAACAAGAGAAAACAAGAGAAAAACTACGGTTGTAAGGTTAATCGATAAATGAATTTTATTGCCAAAGAAAAAGTGTTTTTTACGTAGCTTGCTCTATTGTTTGAAAATAATGGCTAAATATAAAAAGTTTGCATTAAAAATGCGTTAAAATTAAATTAAATAGTCTGCACATTGGAAATACGATAAAAAGATGCTAAAGAAATGCGTTTAAAATGACAATTATTAGGATATGAATTAAAAATTAAAACAGTAAATTTTTTTACAGGATATAATTTAAGAGTATTTTTAGTTCGATAAGTATGTAGTGTAGAGATGGATTGATTTATTTGCTGATCAAGTAAGTGGATA